>JAODLC010000015.1:17920936-17932778 GCA_026781145.1 Hippopotamyrus pictus | reverse complement strand
GGGGGGGGGGGGTGGGGGGGGGGGGGGGGGGGGACGTTTCGGGGAACGTTCCTGGGTTAATTTCATTCACTTCTGGAATGAATAGAGTTTTTGTGCTGGGGGGGGGGAGGTGGGGGTGCATTGAATAGAGCGGATCGCCGTCTGTGTGCATCAGCTGTTCCGGCGGACGCTCAAGATTGGACGCAGAGTATTGACATGATTGAGTGCCGCGTTGGAAATGCTGAGAGGTGGGGGGTAATGCATCAGGAAGCAGAGGCCCAGGACCTCCAGGGGTGGGCGGTGCTTGGGGGTAGCAAAGGTGCAGAATTAATTTAAATAGGAAATTCTCCCCAGTGTTTACCTATCTCTCTCTGACGGCTATCAGTGATGACAGGTCAAGCTCTGAATTGAAACTCCGCGATGCCATTGGCCCAGACCGAGGAGGTGCCAGGTGTTTGTCCCGGGAGGTGTGCCCCCCCCAAAGACGTGTGAATCTCACCTCCCGCCAACATCGCTACCATCTTCCCGCCACCTGGAGTACTGGGTTCGGCACTGGACGGGATTCTCACTGGTCATCGGCAGATGCTCACTGCACAAAGGCAGTGACCCCGTTTAGGAGGGCCTCTGTTAAATCTGTCTCATTAGCAAACGTTTATCATCGCTATTTATAAACATGGAGGGGCTGGAATCGTGTGAGTCATAAACTGTCTGAATAACAGTTGCATAGGCTTTTTAACAGGGGCATCTTGTGCGCTGGGTCATTCTCTGGCATGTAGCTGTTAGAGTCGATTGCTGGATGAGAAATTCTGCAGCGGTCTGTTGTGGGGTCCGAACCAAAACTACTGTTGTGTTGTATATTGAATCGCTGTGCCGTAATAACCTTCCATCCATCCATCCATCCATCCACCCATCTTTAGCCACTTATGCTAATCAGGTGTGGGGACCTGGAGTCCTTCCCAGTGAACATTTGGTACAAGGCTGGGTTACGCCCTGGATGTGATGCCATCATGGCCTTTTATAAGGCACAGACATGTCTTTAATAAGATTTATATCTTTGGGATAACAGTGATATCCACTGTCATTAGAATCATTTCATTCATGCCCTTGCATCTGTATTGCATGTGCTGTTTTTTCAGTTGTCTGTCTATACTACACTATACTAATGTCTATAACTAATGTTCTGACATTTCGGATGCCTTTGGGCTGAGGAGCAGCTCGGGGTGGGAGGGTTTGGGCAGGAGAACCGGCCATCAGGACCGTGCAAAGAACGTGAGGCTGCTGGACGAGCAGAACCACAGCAGCTGTGTGTGAAGCACATGAGCATATGCGAGCTTTTGTGACCCATCACATCTGTAATGACCATGAACGGTGCCAGATACACCCTTTCTGCCAGAACCAGGAAATGACCCGTGCCGCCCAACATGACGGACAGCTAACTGCCCAATCAGAGGAGAGAAAAATCCCCCACTATTTAAACACACTTTACATGTTCTCCTCAGAGAACACCTCAGCTCAGACTTCAGGCCAGATCCGAGTCCACAGACCCCAGCTCGTTCAGGGGGGGGTCCCCCCCACTTGGGACCACACCAGGCAGACAGTGGTAACGTCAACTTATTAAAATAATAAGGAAACCTGTAGGACATGATGTACTTTCCAAAGGTTGGTAACACGTTCTATGAATGCCATGTCTATAAGAATCTATGAACGCATTCATTACACTTTATAATGCATTCATAAAGCATTATAAACATGGATATAAATTTTTATGAAAAGGCATAACACATTATAACTATGTTTATTATGCATTATGAATGCTTCATCAAGCTTTCTTCTATAATGTACTATAGATACCTAGAAACTGCAGTACAGATCATCCTTAATTCTTTTGCTGACCATTATAATGCATTATGAAGGTATCTATAGTGCATTATAAATGAGAGCTTCGCTGGAGCTTATGAAGTATTATAATCGACACAATAATGCATTATGACTGTCAATAGAAGATGCTTTAATGCTTTATTAATTCTTATACAACCTACTTATATCTCATGTGCTTATAATGCATTATAGATGACAGTTTCAAGTAAAGTGTTACCAGAAAGGTTATAGTCTGTAGCAATCAATGTTTATCTTCGAAACACAGCTAGGAACAGCTGGAACTATTAGGACCTGTGCTGGTCACTGAGCCACCATGAAGCCTAACAAATAAGTGAAATAGTGTATCATGAATATGCATTCAAACCAAAGACTAGTTCCCAATAAATTCCACTTGAACTTTAAAAAGTTTCTGAAACTTTTCTGAGCAGCAAGCCCAAATCATCAGCAAAAACTCGCAAGTCTAGCGATAATAGCTGTTCTGACTGTGCATATGCTTGGGTTTTTAAACAGGCGAACCAAGGACAGCTATGGTCCTGGCTGACACAGTTTTGCAGACAGCTTGACTGTGCCTCCAGCATTTTTGGGCAGTTTTCAGCTAATATAGGTCAATTAAATTAAAGTCAGACTAAAAACGGCATGCTCTATCCTCTACAGCAGTGCATCCCAACCCGGTCCACGTTTTTGCTCCCTCCGAGCTCCCTGCCAGACAGACCACATTTTTGTTCCCTCATAAAGCATTATAAACATGGCTGTAAATATTTATAAAACACATAGCACATTACAGCCATGTTTATTATGCATTATGAATGTTTTATAAGGCTCTTCTGTAATGACAGCGGGAGTTGGGAGGGAACAAAAACGTGGTTCGCCGCGGACCGGATTGGGAAACACTGCTCTGCAGGGGGGCTGTTCCTAGCTGTGTCACGAAGACCAAACATAGCTTCATGTTTCGTGGTTATAGTGTTTTGCGTGCAGAGGTGGAAATTTCAGGTCCAGAAAGTACAAATCCAGACCGTGATTTAGTTTCAACCAACCAGTTGAGCATAAAGAGTCATAGTTACAGAGTACTCCACTGGTTGGTTGAAACAAAATCCTGGTCTGGATTCATACTTTCTGGACCTGAAATTTCCACCTCTGTTTACGTGTCACGACACTTAGTCAGACATGCGGTCACTTGCTGACACCAGCGACGTCTGTCACACACACGCATGCTAATTTAAATCGACGCGGTGTTAGGGGGCTATACATAGCCGCTGTAGGCCTGTTCTGGGTGAGCGGAGTTCAGCGTCACAGGAAATGCCACTCCAGTGTCATGGCCTGATTTCCTCACCTGGTCTTTAGCGTTTAATGCGGTGGCCCGACTGAGCCTTACTGGGAGACTCTGTGCCCTAACTGGGAGACACTCCACAGTTGCGTCCTGCAGTCACGCCCTGGGAGAGCTCTCTGTGTCCGGTTTACTCTTCAGAGCTTGTGGCTCCCAGCTGAGTGATAGTGAAGGGCTCACATACGGGACGAGTAGATCTGTGGTCAACCAACGCTTTGGTCTCGTCTCGAAAACAAGGCAGAAGCTATGTTTGAATGCCATATGATGGCTGCCGGACAACGCATCTTTGACTCGATCCTTTTGAGGCCCAGTTATTAAAAAATAAATACATTTTATAGCCTGAGGACTCAAGAATAAACATCTTCCTATTTGGTCGTCAAATAAGATACATTTATCTGAGCCTTTTAATTGTAATATAAACAGACTAATAGCTTTATGCTTGCAGAATGAGTGTTATTTCATAGTCATTTTAAGTCAAATTCCAAAACTAAACATTGAGCAGTGTCACAAATCGAGTTAGATAAAGGAGACTAATGAATTATTGCTCAGAGGTCTACGGGCCTCCGGAATCAGGCCCGAGTTAATGATTCCTGTGCTCAAACACGCCTGTGTGACAGAGATAACACTGAGCGGCTCTGTGGGTTGTGCACCTGTAGTCTCTGAAGAAAGGGCATCCCTGACAACTGGGGGAGCTTAAAATAGGCCGTCCCAGCCGGGGATGGTGCGGGGGGGGGGCCCGCAGCCCGCCACATAATCGCTCTGGCTGTGAGAGCGTGCCAATGCCTGGTGTAACCTAGACTCTCCAGCATCGTGTGCGTCCTCCGGAGTGTGTCTTTCGTGCGAGGTGATGGAAGGAGGGCCGCCTTTCAGTTGGGGTTCCCAGAATCTGGAACCTTCAGAGCCGCTTCGTGAAACCCGTTTCCCTCAGACCACGTCATGGCTCCAGCCCCCCAGGATCCGAGGCTAACGCCAGTGAGAGCGCCCGCATCTGGCTTCCTGCAGCGACGGTGTGATTAACACGCGTTAATGTCCCTCTGAGCTCGACCTTCATCCCCACAGCAGCCTTTGTCTTCTCTGTTCTGTGGTGTTGGGGCCGCCCTGACATGTCACAGTGTGGCTCTGCTCCGGATCCGTTTAAAGGGACAGTGATGTGTTTTGATATGCAGTAAGACTGCATTGTGTGTCATGCCTGGGTGCCCCCTCTCTCCTCGCCTCCTGAAATATGGACTCAGGGGTCGATAAGTTACAGCTGGATAGATAATTTTTATGAAAGGAAGGTAATATTTTTCACCTATTAAGGGTCTTTAGTCTTCAGTGTAATCTTCCTTAGGAAATCTTAATGAGGCATATTTACATCATTTTATTTGAATGTTATTGCATTTTATCATTAGATGTCAAACTGTTCTTTTTGTCTTTGTAAGCAGCTCACCTGTTTGTGATCCGTTTACTCATGGGGGGAGGGGGGTCGTATCTCTTTAGTTGAGCTTGCCAGCCATCCTGTCTCTCTTTTGATTCTTTATTTTTGGGTTTTGATGAAATGAAAGCGCATCCTGCTCAGTTTCTTCTGGCCTGTTCCAAGTCTTCAAGGTTTTCATTCCCTATGAAGTTAATTTCCATGTAACATCAAGAGAGGTGAACAGACGGTACAACATCCAGTCCGAAAGCAAACTGGAAACGTGTTGATGATTTTCTGAACTTAGCACTTGGCTTTATGAAGTATACCAAAAACTCTAGGTTCTAGGGACAGTATTCACGGTATTTACGGTATCAGCAGTATCTACATCTACAGTATTTACGGTATTCACAGTCACATGTTTAATGGATCCTTTATTTTATCATGAGCTCCTCATTAGGCTCTGTAACTCCTGGCCATCTGGCACATAATGCCTTATTGATCAGTTCAGTCCTCTTCTGACACACTTTACTGTGCCTGTGGGTTTCAATCAAAAACAATTGTGACTGTTGAGAACTCAGATCTCTTGCTCTTAGAGGGCTCAAATATAACGATAATAGTCTGGTATACCCGATTTTTTACTTACCTCCTTTAGTTCACTTCCAGTTGTTTTTTTCTGTAAACTGATTTATTGCATTGCTTTGAGTACCATGGCATTTCAGAGATACAGAACGTTCCCCCTCTATCGTGCTTAGGTTTGCATGAATTTTTACGAGATCACATTAAAACTATTTCCTCAGAAGCAGTGATTCGCTGTGGCGGGAATTTGAGACATTTTAGGCAACGGTGATATGGTACCACTGAAGACTGTCCTGTCAAAACAGGCAGATGAAAAATGAAAGAAATTTCCAAACAAATTTGTGCTCTGGTATTTTAATATCAAGGTTGAGCTGCTCTGGAATTTAGCGTGGCAGAGCCAGGTGTGAGACAGTGAGGTTTGTTGCTTAATCTGATTGAGCTGGCATTTAATCAAATCAAACCACTGGATTGTACCACTGGGTAGTTAGGAAGGTTAGTCTAGAGGCGGACATTTCAGGTCCAGAAAGTAAAAATCCAGACCGGGGTTTTGTTTCAACCAACCAGCTGAGTACTCTGTGACTGTGACTCTTTATACTCAACTTGTTGGTTGAAACAAAATCCTGCTTTGGATTTTTACTTTCTGGACCTGAAATGTCCGCCCCTATCAGTCTATGGAGTCGTGTCATATCCTAAGCAAGTGGTTTGGCCTGAGTATGTTCAGTATATAGGTAACTACATTTGTCAGAGACCTTCAGGGAAGTTTATACCTTTGTATGTGTCTGAAATACTTTTGGATCAGATCAAGGGGGATGTGTACAGGGTTCCAATCTGATGCTCAGGTCACATGACCAGGGTGTGTGGAATATGGGAGGAGAGCCACAGAAGAGGGGGGGGGGGATTCCAGGGTGGGAGTAGGAAGACACCAGGAGGAGTTAGGCTACCTCCCTACAAAGCCAGCAAGCTGCTTATTTAATTAACGAACATTTACTGCTGAAATTATATGCTCAAGGATGAGCACATCTTATCTGCCTGTCGGCATGGCCATATCGATTGTCCATCTCAGAGATAGATATCACCACAGCTACGTTTGTCCACCTGCTGGTTTCTGCATTTGTGCATCTCACAGCCAGGAGTGGCCGTCATTGCCTGAGGCAGCCGTACTTGTCCGTTTTCCCTGACCGAAGCCGTTCTTCCTTCCTCCTGTCCTTTCCTGAGCTCTCGAGCGGCTGGGGAGGCCGTCCGCCTTTCCTCGCAGAGAGCCGGGGGTTTGAGCGCCGAGGGGGAACTTGCTGATTGCAAAGCCGTTTCTTCAAGCAGACTCCCGGAAAAGTACAAACAACCTCACTCTTGTCCTTGATTGCTATTGAAATGACATGTATGTACATATTTAAATGCCCAAAGTGGCTTTATATTTGTGCCACTGGCTTGTCAGCTTGTCATTTTACAAGAGCGCATTTGCATTAAAATGCAGGTCATGGGAATACTGGGAACGACAGCATTCTTGTAATGTGCCAACGGTAAAATTCTTGGTTAACACGATGTGCATTTTTGCGAGTCTTCCCGCCGAGCCTGTCATCATTAACATCTTCAGAAAGACTCGCTGAAACCTCATGGCTTCAGGACCTGAGGTGAATGTACAGTGCTTACATCAGACACGGTTGCCTAGGTGAATGTGATGTAATCACAGTTTGGTCCCAGGCAGTGCGATTAGTAGAATACCAAAGATGACTGATGTGCGATAATGAGGCAAATCACAAAGGGCTTTGTTACGTGATTGATATGAAACCGTGATTTTTTTTCCTAGCAGCTGATGCTTGTCAAACTATGGTCACATATTATTAGCGACGGACATTGATGATTTACTTGGAAATGAGTCATCACCCGACTTCTTGAAGTTGACAGGCTTTTATAGAAACTCTTCTCAGTGTATCCCATGGCTTGGATCTTAGTATTTCGCTAATGAGTCTGAGGTAGGTGTGGTCGAGGCAGGTTTGTTTGTTGATAGGTCAGGAACACCACATTTACAGCAAATCAGTAAGAGTTCAGATCTATTATGCTGTATGTGGTCTTCATTTACACATCAGAAAGCGTTTTTCCTTGGCCGGGCTGCGGATAAGGCCTTTGTTCCCGTTGTGTTGCCCTGGATACCCTTCGCTTTGTTTGGCCTCAGTGAAGCACCTTCAAGCAGGCGCCCCTGACTCGGTCCGATAAAGAAAATGCAAAACCAGGCTACGGCCAGGTCCGTCCCGTCTTTGGGTTGGGACTCTGCATGGATGGTGCCGTCAGCCGTCTCTCTGAAACCTGATGAAGGGCACAGAATGAGCTTCGTTCCTTTATTTTTATTCGCGGTCGATGAGGAAAGGCTTGTATGTATTTACATATTATTACTTTTTCATGTAAACTTTGCAGCAAAGCAGCCCCAAGATGCCCTGCTCTGCACAGTCATTTCCAGGTGTACCTTCCACGGATTCCCAACTAATCCCTGTGATGCACCGAAATCACCGCGTCGCTCGCTAAAGTGATTTTGTGCAATTTCGTGTTTGCCGACGTTTCCTATTCTCCGCGATCGTGACATTTACGCGCTGGAGCTGAATTTTGGACAGTTTAGAAATGGCACTCCAAACTCTATTGCTTGAAAGCTTGAAATCTTGTAGAAGGGAGAGACTTCAGAAGGAGCAGCGTGCCAGGGCTGAGCGGGACATTTGACGTGTGTGGTGATGTCAGTGATTAAAAAGCAAACCTCACACGCAGGAGTGCAAGCGTCACATTAGACCCTTAGATTAGAGTTAGATCCAAGGCTAAGAATGGAATAATGCTGGAATTCTGTGTGAGTTAAATGGAAAAGTGAGAGAGCAGCCTAATTTTCAGATTATGTATTAATATTTTACCAAATCGCCGTGGTGATTAGTCCCACCTCCCAAGTAGTGAGACAGCCAATCACATCAAAGTGGAGCTGCTTGTCAGTCAAGGTTATTAACGAATGGTGACATGAAGCAGCTGGCTGGTTTTCCTTGTCGCAGCTCCACGGAGACACTTCGTGTATAAATATTTCATTCCAAGCGCGGTAATGTGCTTCCTTGGTGAGAGGGTTGAAAACAAGCAGTAAGTCTCCGTCCATGCTGTCGTCAGACTGACTCAGAGCCTGTCTCAGGGATCACAGGGCACCCAGCAAAGGTATCCCCCGGATGGGGAGCTAGCCAATCACAGGGCGCCCAGCAAAGGTATCCCCCGGATGGGGAGCTAGCCAATCACAGGGCACCTACACCCACTTTGGGTAACTTAGATATGTCAGGTAGCCTAGCTGCACATTTTTGAACTGCAGAAGAAATTTGATCTTGGGTGACTATTCAGGAGGTGGGATTCGAGCCCCAAAGGTGTGAGGCGACAGTGCGACCCCCCCACCCCCCTGAGGCACGTGCTGGTCTCCTGGTGCAGCTTTCCGGTCCCAGAAGGCTGAATCTTGTTTTTCTGCAGACGCTCTGCCCTTGCCCTAATTTTATGGTGTTTGAGTTTGCCATGCAGTCAACAATACCTAGCAGATGTTACCCAACCCCTCCTGTGAGGTCTGAGGAGAGAGCGGACGGTTTAGAAATCACTGTGGTAGTGATGTGAATCTGACATTGAGCTTGACGTATTCTCCTTTGTAATGTTGCATTATGGGTACCTTCTGCTCTAAGCAAGACAAAGTCCCTCAGGGATACAGCAAATTTCTTAGCTACATATAAATAATGGTCGCGTCTTTCATCATTCATAAGCGTCTCAGGGAAGCTAGATTCCTCCTGGGACTGGAGCCAGGAACCCCGCAGCCACAAAGGGGATTCCTACCCCTCACTCCATGTCTGTATTCCCCTAGCGTCCTTGCACCTTCATGACGCAGCGGAGTTGCGATGTAGTCGCCGTTGACTCATGCATCTCTGCGAGCGTCATCCCGGAGCCTTGGTTGTGATTTTTTTTTTATCTTAAGCCTCCTGTCTCCACTGAGGGTGTCACAGCAAAGCTCGAGGACAGGAGACGTGTGCCGGAGCGGCAGTTGAGACGGCTCAGCGTCCTGCAGCCCGCTCAGGAGCAGTTGTTCATTTTGGGGTTTGCAGGATCTGCCTTACCGGGGAGAGGTGGGCTCGGCTGCCGGAGACACAGTCGACGTTTCTGCATTTCGTGCTACTGCCAGTTATTTGTGCTGCGGTAAGTGATCCAGCTGGGATGCTGTTTTAACGATGTCGCGCATTCGCGCGCTCATGCTGATGCATGAAACGCCCTGAATATGCATCAGCCAGCATCCACTGAGTACTGACAACAGTCAGAGGAGCATGTGGCTGGTTTAGGGTATAAAAAGCGCGTAAATGGCTAAGAGCATCTCCTCTGGAAGGTTAGCAGTACGATGCAGTGCAAACACAACCTCTGAACTTCAGATTTTGTTGAACTTCAACCATTTCACTGCATTCTCAATAGTGCTGTCTATATTTGTTTCCCCTGCTGTCTGTGGCCTCAAAAGCATTGATCATTCCCTGATTGGTGTAAAGTTTGCCCTCCATAGTTTAAGTTAATGTCAGTCAGGTCCTGTTAGGTGACGAGCAATTAAGCTCTTTGCAGAATGTTGAAGAGACTGCTAAATGAAGTACAATGGGAGTGCATAATTTTACATCAATTTCTTTTCCGAATTGATATTCTCAAGCAATTTACTGCAGTCGCATTGCTTTGATATTTTAAATACATGCACGTCTTATCATCCGCAAAGTTGGTATCAATTTGCAGATGGTTCTGCGTTTGCAAATTCCACATTCACGTTTGAGCTGGATTTGTGAGAATTGCGATCTTGTGGGAGTGATTTGTCGCAATAAATTAGCAGCTTTGATTTTGCATTTGCAAACTGCATTTATGCAGGCTGTGATTTGCGGCAGTAATTGCGCCTAGACGTCCCACCCTCCCCTTCCACTTCAACAGCACCATCCATGGAGAGACACTGCATTTCAGGTGATCTGGAGGTGATATGGCACACATTTCCACCAATATACTTTAAACACATTTTCTGGAACATTCTAAAGGTGCCTTTTCTTCCAGCAGAAGTATTATTTCACTTCATATCTAAGTTCTTTAGGGTTACTGGAGCTGTCTGTCTGTATCTGTCCCCCAGCAAGACTCACCGCTGGTCTTGCATCTCTGTAAGATTGCTGCAATGATGTATATGAACAGTTCTGGAAAACCTGTTTCCTTCTATTAGGGGAATCTTGCAAGCTGTTGTCGGCTTATCGCCAGGACGCTCTGCTGGGGTGGGGGGGGAGCTAACAAGTTTGACAGAGGATCCGGCTTCGGAGAGCAGGTGAAAACTAATTCGCACTCGGCCGGGGAATCGGGTGAAGACCGTCCATTTCCGAGCCTCGCTTTGCAGAGTTGAGCCGCAAATGAGAAATGATGGGGGGGGTTAGTCGTTTAAATTATTGATTTGGTAGAGTTGAGGAGTGGCTCTGACCACCATTCATCATGCTGTCGCTCGGATCTGGAGCGAAAAGACCTGCCTGTCGCGTCTCCAGACCCAGGAATGCTGACCTGAAAGTGCTGGCGGCTCGACGCTGGCGGGCTGCGGGCTGGCCTGGATCTTACTTTACCACCCGGCAGGCTGCTGGGACCCTGGATAGTGAATGTAATGAAAATCTCACGGGGCAGAGTCTGGCACAGCCGGTACGGACGTGTGACTAACAGTGTCACCTTGACCACGGCGGCGGAATCAGCCGTTCTGTGCATCAGCAGGATACTGCTTCTGTAAAAAGAAAAGTTTTATAGTGTGGTTGGGGCAGAAGGATGTGCTGGGTGAGTTAAATAAATTCCCAGCCGTGTGTAACGCACTGGAATCCCGACCTGGGTATATCCCAGCCGCGTGCCCTGCGACGCACTGGAATCGCGACACGAGTGTATCCCAGCTGTGTGCCCTTTGACGCACTGGAATCCCATCCCGGGTGTATCCCAGCCGCGTGCCCTGCGACGCACTGGAATCCCGACCCGGGTTTATCCCAGCCGTGTGCCCTGCGACGCACTGGAATCCCGACCCGGGTATATCCCAGCCGTGTGCCCTGCGACGCACTGGAATCCCGACCCGGGTTTATCCCAGCCGTGTGCCCTGTGACGCACTGGAATCCCATCCCGGGTGTATCCCAGCCGTGTGCCCTGCGACACATGGGATAAAATCCAGCCGCACCCACCACCCTGTTCGAATACTTGGATGGATTATGTGTTGGGGAGGTGATGTGCGATCACACCATGTTCTCAGGAAATCAAACATGCACTGCAGAATTGTCTGAGAAAAGGGCATTGCATATGACATGCAGCCATACATACATTTATTCTGTGACCACACGGGGTGCTAATGGGGGTATACAGTGGTACCTCGGTTCTCAAACTTAATCCGTTCCGGACTCCGGATCGAATCATAAAAAGTCCGAGTTCTGATCGAATTTTTCCCATAAGAAATAGTGGAAAACCAATTAATTGGTTCCGGCCCCCAATAATTAAACCTAAATATGTTTTTTTTTTTTAATTATTATTATTACCATTTAAACACAAAATGAACAGGATAAAATAAGAAGAGCATTTTTTTCTTGATGGCTTCCAAAACGATATAGATCTTATCCCAACATTACCCCTGTCCTGCCCCGATCGTCCGCTCCTTCCGTGTGCCACGCCCCCTCGTTAACCTC
>JAODLC010000015.1:17887299-17898452 GCA_026781145.1 Hippopotamyrus pictus | reverse complement strand
GGGGGGGGGGGGGTCACTTTGGGGGTGACCTGTGCTTTTTCGTGAGGACACCCCATCTGCATCCTAAGGGACAGTAGGATATTTTGACTGGGTGTCAGTGTCTGCTGCCTCATTGGCCAGCAGCGAAGCGTGCCATTGGCTGGGGGGGGAGAGTAGGCTGGGTCAGCGATGGCACCCGCCCCCCCATCCCAAACCCCCGCAGATGAGGGAATGGCCACATCCCAGAGTCAGCTCACATCTCCCAGAGGAAGGAGTCTCGCCCTCCTGACATCTACTTATTACTGGAATAATCTTCCAGCCTAAAATACCATGTAAGATTACGGCTTCACTAAGCAGGTTTTCTGATGAGTGCAGTTCAGTGATAATGTGAAACGATCAGCCGATGTCTGCCTGATTCATTAATGTACCACTTAAATGATTAGTTGCTTATTTAAATGTAGTCAAGACCCCCATGACTGTATAAAAATGTCCATCTTTGGCAAACTCTCCCATTGTTAAAAAGTTATAAATATCACGGTGGATTTCAGATCACCGTGTAATACTTGGAGTTCCTCTTTAATGTTGGCTGGCTGTAGTTTATTAAAATTTCCATCGGAGAAGCTGAGTTGCTAATGGGCAGATAAATCATGTGTGAGGGGACAGCTATCTGGAGGCAGTTTTGTATATAATTTAAATCCGTAATGAGAAGCTGTCATGGAGGGATGGGTTGCGGAGCTTTAATTCACCCTGATGTGCTGTCACTCACCGGGGGCAGCGTGGGGCAGCTGGTCCCAGCAGAACCCCCCGCCCCCCCAAACACACACACACACACACACCCAGACAGTGTCCGACACACACAGAGTGACAGGTTTGTAATTATGTATTTGTTGGGACTCTCCATTCATTTCTATCGAGAAAAATCTAACCCCAACAATGACGACCTTAACCCCTACCCAGCCCGAACCTTAGCCATAAGTAACCAAAAAAAACACAAGAGGTTTGGCATTTTTAGTTCTATGATTGTGGTCACAGATTTTTAAAGAATTGAGTTTCCCCTTGTGGGGACCGAAAAATCGTCTTCGCGACATCAAAATAACAGTTTTTTTTTTTTTTTACGTCGTGGGGGCATTTGGTCTCAGTGAATTTTTAAGGTCATAATCTCCAAAAATGAAAATTAATATCAATAAGAATAAACCTTCCTAGTGTAGCTGGGTTTACCATCTTAGGCTAGCGTAGTGGTATATCTGTGTCCTTGTTTTTAAGTCAGTTCTCAGAAGCGTGGAGAATCAATGAGTGTGTCTGTGGACGTATTCAAACTCTTGACAGCGGGCTGTGAATGTGAGAGATGGAAAGCACTCTTGGTTCAAAACCGCTCTGGGCTGGGTTTTCCAGAAATCTCGGAGAGACCCACAGTACTGGCTCATTGAGTAGCCAATCACGGTCATTGTAGCGAAAAGCAGAAGTTATTAATAACTACATGGTTGAACATAATCTGCAGTCTCTCTCTCGTACAAATTAAGGTGATTTTCAGATCGTGGGCAGGCTGCTAGTATTTCGGTAGTTGGCGGTTTCTCGCCCCGCTGGGCTGTAATCGAAGCGGACAGCAGCTCCCCGGGTCCTGAATCTGCCCTGTTTGGGCTCTGGAGCTTCTCTGTTAGCTGCTGAGCCACCCGGCAATATGAGCACACAACACCACGTACCCTGGCAGCTCTCGTAGCTCAGTAGGTCAGGACGCTGTCTTTTTAGTCATAAGGTCGCTGGTTCAAATCCCATTGTCGGCTGAATAGTTTTTCTGTTGGGCCCTTGAGGAAAGTGCTTAAAAATATGTTGCTTTGAATAAAAGCATCAGGTAAATAAATAATGTGGATTGGCTTCAGCTGCCTTGTAGGTCACCGCTGCTTTGAAAGTGGATGCTTTTAACGGCTAAAACGTGGAATGCCACAATACATGCAGAAGTATGTGGAGAACATATTATGTATATAAACGAGGTTCATCACTCAGGGAAGAAATCCACTCCATTTACATCTACATTAGGAAGAGGTTGTGTGTGATTCCATTTAATTAGGCTGTGCAGATGTCTTACAAGTGAATTATTAAACATATTCACACTCATAACAGAAGAATGCACCACTGGACAAACATAACTTTGTGTGCATTCCCTACTGAGCCGCTTTAGTTGTGTATTGCAGTGTGTTACAGCGGTGGATGCTTTGTACTGTAGTTTGTATTGCAGTGGTTAGAAAAAATGTTTTTTGGGGTGGGCCGCGGGGGCTGGGTCTTTTTTACAGTGCCAAAGATTTCAAGAATTCCCCCCCCCCCCCCCCCCCGGGATCAATTAAGTTATACTTATCTTATCTTAGAAAGGGACAGTGTCTATTATAGAATTTTTGTGAGGGGTTGTAAAACAGGATGTGCAGGGGTTGTAAGTGTTAACCAGTCACTGCAGTGATTCTCAGGGTTAGTGTGGCTCAGCGGGTGAAGAGCATTGCAGATAAAATTCACTGCCGGCCCCCAGAGCAATGTCTTAACCCACAGCAGCTCCCAGGACTGTCTGACCCGGCTTTCTCAAAAATAAAATAAATAAATAATGCGTGGCTAAAACTTCCCGCTAAGTATATCAGCTGCCAGCGGTTGCTGCTGTGAGATGTCCAGGGTGTGAAAGCAGCACGGAGGTCCTCTGCCCGGGCTGGGAATTACTCCAGTAATACCATTCCATACCATTTAAGGAACGCTGCTTTGTTAGCTGGGGTGTAACCACGGCAGAACTGGGCTGGTGCACGAAGCAGCACCACAAGACCACTTGGAATCAGCAGAAGATGAGGAGCAAGTCCATTACCGCTCCCTGAGTCTTTGGAGCAGGTATTCTGGGTCCAAGCTAGGATGGAGTAGTGTTACTATATCAATCTATTAATGGGGAAATTCTCTCTTCAACTAACACATCTTGGTCTCTGCGAGACATTCAGACACGTGTGAGCAAGTTTGGGACTGGGGGAGGCAGGGGGCCATTCAGCTAGGAGTTAAGGGCCTTGCTTTAGGGGTCCCAGTCATTTGACTATACTGCCAGAGCTGGGGCATGAACTTGTGACCTTCTGACCACAGCCACAGAGGCTAAGCCCGCTTAGCTACACCTCAAAGCTGTGGTGAGTGGGAGAGCTGACCCATGGTGGAGATTGTTGATGTTTATGTCGTGTAGAGAGCGTATGTTCAATGCTCAGCGGGCTGGCGAGGGAAACCGGAAAACAGGCCTCGCAGAATCACCCGCAGGGCCGGCCGCTCCTTCGGAGGAAGCCGTTCGGTGACTTAATTTAATTTAGCGGCAGAATAGCCCTTCAACACTGAATTCATGCTGACATGCAAGGAATGCAGATTCACTATTCGGAACATTAAATTAATTGGTGGTTTAACAGTGAGTTCTAGCTCACTGTGCAGGGCTAAAGGTGAAAAAAAACACCCTTTTGATGGTTCTCACGGTTCAGGGCAATGAACTCTATAAGAACGGACACACGCTAAAGCAGTTAGCAAGTTCACCAGAGTGTGAAGACGAAGGGTGTGTGGGTCTGAGTGCTGCACATCCATTTATCACCGCTATGGTGGCATCATACACCCCACCCCGAAACACTAGCTGCACTTCAGTGGGTATCTCATTCTGCTTTTGATATTTGTATTTCTTAGGGAAGGTTTCTTTTCAGAGGAAACGTGCTGATACGGTGAGAATGGAAGGTTAACCTGAGTTCAGCCCGCATCTCTGCTCGCGGTGAGCGCTTGCCGCCCTTCGGGGGGCGTCGCCGGTGTCGCCACAGCCTAGCCGTGCTGTTTGCCCGCAGATGTGCGCTGACACGACTCGGCGCACCTGAAGCCGCAGCAGCAAACCACTCCCACCGCAGCTCAGATAACAGCTCAGCTTTTATGCTCCTCATGCTTCTCGCTTGATTGCCAAATCCTGCTTGACTAGTTTCTCACCCCCCACCTTCATATTTTTGATTCTCTCTTCCAAAGCAAACTTTAAAAATTCTCTCCTCCACTTCAGCTGTCTGGGAGGGGTCAATGTCGGCCACACCTGTTGGCCCTAATCCCGTCATCTTCGTCATGTTTTGAGGCCAATGATTGGACCGCCGTTGTAGGTGTTGCTTTCTCCAGAAATATATTTACAATGTACTTTAAGAGTATCATTATAAGTATGCGATACTGAGGTTTTTCATGCTGAAGTTTCCAGAAACTGTACCCTAGGGAAGTTCCCCCACAGGCTGGTACATCAGAAAGTACCTTCTTCGCCTTTCATCTATCATGAAGAGAAATACATTAGTTCCAGGTGCCCCAGATCAAACGCATTGTCTTTTACTGCATGTTCAAAGCTGGTGACCAGCCATGTTCTGCAGACGTTAGAGGGACAGAGATCGGCTGTGTTCTAGGTGTTAGATGGAGAGAGAGTGGCCGTGTTCTATAGCTGTTAGAAGGACAGAGACTGCCCGTATGGTACAGATGTTAGAGAGACAGTCAGTATTAGAGGGACATAGACCGGCCGTGTTCTATAGATGTCAGAGGGACAGAGACCGGCTGGTTTTTGCAGATGTCAGAAGGATAGTGATCGGCCATATTCTACAGACATTAGAGGGACAGTGACCGGCCGTGTTCTAGACACTAGAGGGAGAGAGAGTGGCTGTGTTCTACAGACGTTAGAGAGATAGCGACCTGCCATGTTCTATAGACTTTAAAGGGATCGTGACCAGCTGTCTTTTACAGACATCATGGTTACAGAGACTGGCTGTGGTGTATAGACTTCGGAGGGATACAGACTGCCCATGTTCTTCAGATTTGGCAATCACACTGTGTCAAAATCTGAGCCATTTGTATCTAAGCCAGTAGAGAATTAGTGACATTACTGGTTTGTCTGTAAAATAAGCTTTGTTCTCACCCCTTAAAGTGGCGTGAGGTCCTGATTTTGGAGGGTTTAATCATTGTCTGTGCCTTACCACATGGTCACATGTGTTGTGTTCTTCTTGCTTTCCCTCTTGGCTCTCAGGAGTTCATAGACATACTCACGTTATCTGCCAGTTTGTGGCAAGCTTTTTTGGCCATTTTAGGAACCCACATTTTGTTGTGGTAAACAGTATAGCACAATATTTTTGTCAGACGGAATTTCACCCAGTTGCAAACTTCACCCATGAAGCTGATTTCATGAATGGGCTTCGGTGTGGTCTGTACCGTCTTCCTCATTCCATCTGATCCTGATTGGCCGCTGCTCCACTTGTGCTGGGCCCAGTAAGGCTCCCTTGAAGTACTTGTTTCTGACTGGCCCGCAACATCTTACATTCACACCTGTGGAGATTGTTTGCAGAGATAACCTGTCCGTAGATAAACGAAAGTCTCCCAGGCTCCCTGCCAGACGTTACTCTTGCAGACCTAGACAGACGTAGACCCAGCTGGAAGTGCACGATTTACAGCCATGTTTAGTGAAGGATCCTGGGATTCTGGAGGTTTTGAAGAGCTTTGGAGGGCCATAACAAGTGTGTGTGTGTGTGTGTGTGTTTCTCCATTTCTGTACTGTGTGTTTTCTTGCCATGTGTATGTGAGCAGATGCAGTCACTTTATTGGGAGTGTTTGTATGCACTTCTATACATTATTGTCACGACTGAATCCTCCTGTGTTCAGTA
This sequence comes from Hippopotamyrus pictus, assembly GCA_026781145.1. NCBI lineage: Eukaryota > Metazoa > Chordata > Actinopteri > Osteoglossiformes > Mormyridae > Hippopotamyrus > Hippopotamyrus pictus. The sequence goes on along the minus strand of JAODLC010000015.1, from coordinate 17,892,822 downwards.
GGTGTGCACTGCAGTGCTCTCACAGTCACAACTAAATCCTCCTGTGTTCAGTAGGTTTGCTCCACAGCGCTCTCTCACAGTCACGACTGAATCCCCCTGGGTTCAGTCGGTTTGTACCACAGAGCTTTCTCACAGTCATGACTGAATCAATCCATCCATCCATTTTCTAAAACCATTTGTTCTGTGCAGGGTCGCGGGGGGTCTTGAACCTATGCTGCGGGTTATGGGCACAAGGCAGGGAACAACCCAGGATGGGGCACCAACCCATCACAGGGCATATTCAAGCAACATTCACCCACTCGTTCACACCTATGGGCAATTTGGGAACATGACTGAATCTTCCCGTGTTAAATAGGTTTGCATTACAGTGTTCTCTCATTGTTATGATTGAATCCTCCTGGCTTAAGTAGGTTTGCATTACATTGCTCTCTCACAGTCAAGGCTGAATTCTCCTGTGTTAAGTAGGTTTGCATTACATTGCTCTCTCACAGTCAAGGCTGAATTCTCCTGTGTTAAGTAGGTTTGCATTACAGCGCTCTCTCACAGTCACGGCTGAATTCTCATGTGTTCAGTAGGCTTGCATTACATTGTTCTCTCACAGTCAAGGCTGAATTCTCCTGTGTTCACTAGGCTTGTTCCACAGCACTCTCTCTCACCGTAACAGCTGAATTTACCTATGAGAGAGAACTGTTCCCCATGAAAGGCACCCTTCCAAAGATCAGTCATATCAAGATGGTTACTTGGATAGTGTGGACATAAACATCACTATCTGATACCGGCATGTGAAAATACAGTCTCTGACACTGTTCTCCGCTTGCACTGATCTGCCGCTCTGCCCCCTCTTTGTGCTGATTGCTCCGATTTGCGGTGATTGAACCATACGTGCTTTTTTGAGAACCTTGCTAATATGGAAAATTGCACTGAAAATACTGGAATTGGGGGTGAGAGCCCTCCGCAGTTTCGATTGTTTGCATCCCTCTGACGCTCTGGAGACACCTTTGTTGTAAGGAGAAAAACTAAATATTTTCGTCAGCCCAGTTTATGCTTTTCAAGTTCAGCTTCATGATTCAGGAGGACATTTCCTGGCAAAGACCGGACAGGAATCCGGTACATATTCTTCGGGCCAAGGGACCACTTGGGGTGGATTTGAGTTAATTTGCTGACATTAATTTGCTGCCATTGAACTGACACGGTATTTTAATTCATACCAACATGCCAAACAGTAATTGGCATAAAAGCTAGCTAAATTAAAAGTAGACGTCAAAACACTAGGATGCACAATTTTTGACACTTCAAAAGATATAAAGCGGCTGCTTGCCGCCTTGTTGAGTGTTAACTCAGTTGTAACCCCCACTGACACTGAATCTCCTGCCAATTAAATCCCAACCCAGCTGATTGCAGTGCTTCAAGCTATTTTGTTATTATGCACACAGCGATTGTGTATCTTAACATCATTGACAACAATAGAGAGGGAGTCTTTTAATTCCCCATCCCCATATAAGATGAGAAACCAGACAGCATTTCATTTAACCTAAACAGCATCACACCTGTTATTTCAAGAGGTATCACAATATAAATCAATGTCACATGCAGCTGGACAATTAAGATTTAGATTTTTGAACACTTTTGGGTATATTTTATTGTTGTTAGGCTGTTGATTATGAAAATCATCTTCAATTTTCACTTAATTTATCACTTACTATTTCTTAGGTATAACCTGTTTTTTTTTTACTTTGTGATATTTTAAGTCTTCTAGTATATTGTCCCCAAAGGAAGCTGTTTTGGTCAGTCCAGGCACGTCTGGGCATGTCCTGAGTACAGGTGCTATGCACATGCTGTCTTAGACATGCCTGGTCATGCTTAGTCAGGTAAGACGATGGCGGACGGACTAAAAGCCGCTCGCATATAGAAATGCTGTGCATTACATTGGTACAGTCTGAACGCATGTCGATGAACGTGTGCTTCAGGCAATAGCACAGTGAGTCTACTTAATAATAGCATTTATAATAGCATTAATAGCGTCGTCATCAGGAAGACTCAGTACGGAAGAATTGTCTGGTCAATGTCTCAATAGCCGCTATACGTTCTGTGACATTTGTGGCAAGTATACGCTTAAGGCTGAAAGACGCACTTATTAAAAAAGCCTATCAGCTCTACTACGGCTGTCAAATTGGTGACTACGACAAACCTTGGGCTCGTCTTAGCCGCTGTGCGACATGGGCTGTCAGCCTGAGAGCTCAGCTCAGAGGTACTCAGGACTCAGTGCCATTTGCCTGACGATGTGGTGAGAACAGAAGGATCAGGCGAAGGACTGTTACCTCTGTCTGACTAAGGGATCTGGCTTCTCTGTTAAAAATAAGAAATCAATCGAATACCTGCCTTCAGCTATGGGAGCAGTGCAGCATGACAATAGTTTGCCAGTACCGAAGCTGTCAGAAAGACGACGGGACAGGTGAGGATGCACTAACCAGGTACGGAAAACGACGGTGAAGATGTTCAAGCGATCATGCCCGGTTATCGTCCCCTGATAACACGGCCAGAATTAAATGACCTGCTCAGGGACTGAGTTTTGTCAAAAGCAGAAGTGGAATGGAGTTTGTTGTCACCAAGTACGAAAACGTCTGTCTTTCGAGCCACCAAGAACGTTTTAGTTGAAAGATCTGCTAGTGGAGCCTAAGAAAACAGCATGAAAGGCATTCAAGGATGTCGTTGAGAATTTCCTTGGCAACTATGAAGCACCAGACTATTTGCAGCTGATTGATGACATGCTTCAGGCATACAAAACCATGTAGTGCTTCTTTTTTTGAAGTTTTTGAAAATTCATTTTCTACATTCTCATTGAGCTTCTGCTGATCTTGTTGCGGTCAGTGAGAAACATGGTGTACGGTATCACCAGGACACTATAGCCATGGGAAGCGGTCGCAGGGACCTAGAAGCCGTCAGTGCTGGGCGACTCTCGTTGGACACTGAGACGAAAGGCGTCGTATGCCGATTACAAATGAAAATCGGAGGCAAGACATTTTTAGCTCAGTTGTACTAACGCAACGTGTCAGCATCATTACGCAATTAAACAAGCTGAATCTAATCAAAGTTAAATTCATTTAATGTTTCTCCAGCTTCTACTTGATATAGCAAATCTGAAATTATTTTCATGTTCAGCTTGAGGTTGTTTTTCGTAATTCCCAATTTTTTTCAAGAAGCAAAAACTTCAGGAGGCAAAAAATTGTTGTCTATCATTATCGTTAATTGCCTGTTAGTGGATCAAAAAATAATTGTATATATAATGTCGCCATTCACTTGGGAAATGTACAGAATCATTTAGTGAAATATTGGCTGTTTTTCCTAGTCTGAGAGAAAACATTTCACTTGGGAGTTCCCTGTGGTTCCCGTTCCATTGGCACTCTGGTTGTTGGGGTGTAGCTATAAAGTGATCCGGAGGCTTCCGCTGACCACCTCCTCCCCCGCAGGCATTCGACCCCCCATCATGAACGGGCCCATGCACCCCCGGCCGCTCGTGGCCCTGTTGGACGGCCGCGACTGCACCGTGGAGATGCCGATCCTGAAGGACGTGGCCACGGTGGCCTTCTGTGACGCTCAGTCCACGCAGGAGATCCATGAGAAGGTAGGCGCCTCGGACCTCCCGGTGTCCGTCAGTCTGCTCATGCGAATGCGCTTTGAGTCCCCCTACGGACAGCCAAAACTGCTCCTTTCATTTGGAAGATTAAATGTATTGTTGGGATGACAATAAAGCTCTACTTACTTACTTGCATCCATACTCAAGTAAGTAAGTGTGTAATGTTCATTAATACAGCCACATGTCCAGATGTCCGTCATAGACGTGTGGAGCTGCTGTGTAGCAGCAGTATGATGCCTCAGACCCCGTGTGCTTATTTACCGGTAGCGATCGGCGTCTTTTACCTGTCAGAAAGCTCGTCTGAAGCCGGGCGCATAATGAATGCAGGCAGACGGTTTCAGCTGCTTCCTTGTGCTTTGAGTGTCTCGGTGAGCTTTGAAGAGCTTAGGATGTGAGCGGGGGGCCGTTTGATGTGAACGCAGATGAATGGGACTGATTCCAGCCGTCATAATTTACATAGACAGGTGTCTGATTTAAGAGCGTGTCAGTTCATTCAAGCTTACAAAAGAATTCATGTTCTTTAATGAGGCGGTTTGTATTTGCAAACAAATGGCTGAGAGCTACCAAGTCAAAGAAGTGTGTGTCCATCCATCCATCCATCCATCCATCCATTTTACATGAAAGCTTATTTAGGACAAGGGCCTGCAACCTACCCCAGGGTACGAGGCAGGTGACACTCAATAAGTAATTCCAATATTTTAAGTCCTAACCTTAAAAAAATGTCAATGTCTATTAAAATATTGGGCATCATTAATGCCAACTGAAATGCCGACTAAAATGCCATCTGAAATGCCGACTACGACTGAAATGCAAACTTCCTTAGGGTTCAGATCTTCTGTCACTTATAATTATGGCTAATTTACTTTTTGGGTAGTAATTTTGTCAAAATGTTGTGATGCGTACATTATTAAAGACTCATTTTTATTATCTGGACATTATCAGGACTGATAGGGCCCAAAACAGGCTGCAGTTATTGCAGTAATTTGATTCTGATGTTTTTTGTCAGACGGAGTTCGGTGGCATGTTTCTGCTTTTAAGCGTGCCGTTAAAGGAATGTAGAAGCATGTACTGTTAGCATGTTTGATGTATTTTGTTTAGGCTGAGCATGCTGCATAATCTTAGCTTAAGCAGCAAACACAAGCGGCCTGTTTTAATCTAGAAAACTGGTGAACGAATGGAACGGAGGTTTGGCTTCAGGCTTATTTGCTTTTGGTGAAGGTCTATCACAGATCAGATATCTCTAAAGACACTTGACAGCCGTTACACACGTGACAGGCCTAACTCTGATTAACCACTTAACTAATCCAGCGTGACAGATACTGTGAGCATTGGTTTAGCAACGTCCCTCTTCTTTCCAGTACAGATCTTAACAGTGGAGTCCTAACAGGCCCCTGTGTAAGGAGTGAGTTCACGGTGTGGATTTCTCTTGTACTGTCATTTCAGATTCACCTTAAACTTTAGAGACCATAAGCACTCAGAAAAATCAACTAGGATCCATCACTCAGCTGCTTAAAAATCCAAATTTTCACTATCGGTTATGCTGAATGCCTGATCGAGTGATGAGAATCGCATTTAACCATCATCCCTCTGTTGCCCACTGAAAGCAGGCAGAAAACACGGCCTGTCCAGACTGGGGCTGAAACTGCATTATTTTTGAACTGTCTGGTATATAGCTGTAGATCCGAGCTTTAGCTAACTGACGCGGCGATATTTCTGTGGCATTTGTCACGGTTATTTTCTCACTGGATCTGTGTTTTCCTGTGTGTGTGTGTGTGTGTGTGTGTGCGTGCATGTGAGTGTGTGTGTGTGTGTGTGCGTGCATGTGAGTGTGTGTGTGTGTGTGTGCATGCATGTGAGTGTGAGTGTGTGTGTGTGTGTGAGCGTGTGAG
>JAODLC010000015.1:17874527-17887199 GCA_026781145.1 Hippopotamyrus pictus | reverse complement strand
GTGCGTGTGTGTGTGTGTGTGTGCGTGCATGTGAGTGTGTGTGTGTGTGTGTGTGCGTGTGTGTGAGTGTGTGTGTGTGTGCGTGCATGTGAGTGTGTGTGTGAGCGTGTGTGTGTGTGCGTGCACGCGAGTGTGTGTGTGTGTGTGCGTGCGCGCACGTTTTTTTTTTTGTTGTTGTTTCTCGGGCTGTTCACCATCCCGGCGGATCGCCAGGTCGAATCCGAGTGAACATTTCCTCTGTTCTCAGAAGCAGATGGCGCCGTCAGCCCCCCCATCCCTCCCGCCTGCCCGTTTAAGGCGACGGGCTTGCGGCAGCCACGCTCCTGTGCTAATTAATAGTTCTGCTTTTGATTTAATTAAGGAATCTGGCCATTCTCACAAAAAAATAACAAATGGAAGGGGTTTTCACAGAGAAGAGGAAGCAGTTAAACGGAGAGGAGAGAGGTCTGATGCGGCTGACCTGAGGGCAAGGGAGGGACGCGGCGGCAATCAAAGTGCATCGTGGGTAATGCCATCTGGGAGCACTCCTGGTTCTGACCGAAGGCTAAGTTTAAGGGGATCAAAAAGGCTGTTTTCATCGTAAAAGAGCTCGTTGGAAACAGAATTTTCTTCTACATATGAACATTGGGTGAAATGCTGTGTGTCCTGTAATTTTACCACTGGTTAGTATATTGATTTATTACAGAAATCAAGGGGCTAGAATTAAGAATAAAAATTGCAGAAACAGCTAAATGAATTTACAGGTAAGGGCACCTCCCCTGACAGTGCTGAAAATATAATCAATAGTCCCTGGTGAAATATTTAGTGATTCATTAAATTAGCCACACAAAAACTTTTCGTGTTGTATATGTCTAGAAGTTTATACTTAGGGATGGCTTTTTAATTTAAGTCTAACTGCTTTGTAAATGCGTTTAATTATAAAATGCAAAGGTCCTCATTAATCTCAGCACTCAGTGGTTGTGTAAAAGGGAAATTCTGAATATGAAGTCTGTAAATGTATTAGTCTGCTTTGTGGAATCCTGCTTTGAGAGTGTGCATTCAGTAAATCAGTCAAATAAACTGTTTATAAGTAAAGCATATTTATTCACTGTGAGACACCAACACTCAATTAAATAGTATAATGAATGAAAAAACACTCTGTAAAGCTTTTTACTCATCCTGAAAGGGCAAAATACAACAAATATTATTTTAATATTTTTATCAGCAATTAGATTTAAATTCATTAATTTTCCAACCACTTATTGTCAAAGTCATGGGGGGATGGAGCCTATGTCAGGCGGCACAGGGTAGGGGGATGCAATGCACAGCGTGGTAGACCATCACAGAGCACAGGGTAGGGGCAGTTTAATGACGGTGAGTGACCTAACTGCATGTATTTAGTCTGAGAGGAAGAAACCTGCATCTTGATGAGTAGAATGTGCAAACTCCTTGTGCATCAAACAATTCGAAAAGATCCGAAGCCCCAACCCTACAGATGTGAGACCCCAGCATAAACCACTGAGCCGCCTCTCCAATTACCCATAATGCCAAATACATTATACATCTAGTACTTTAAGTGGAGGTTTAGGTGGCTGCTCCCGTATCTGTAGGTCACATCTAGCTGCTGGTTCCCCTGAAGCCCTGCAGGACAGTCTCTGGGAAGTCGGCCATGGTGTCAGAAGGTTGCAGCTGCAAAGTGCCCGTGACCGTCTTCTGGTGAGACTGTGAGATGTGGAGGACTGGTTCCTGGCCAGATATCCTCCTAGGGCCCGTAAAAGGCTGAAAAAGAGCAGAACGTGAAGGTCATGCTAGACTATTGACTGTGAACAAGGTTTATTCAAGCTAAAAAGCAAGAGAATTTACCTTTAAAATGACTTTAAATGGCATCATTCGCTGCCCAAATCCATCTGGAAAAATCATAAATCACATTAAGAGGGAAGCAGGTCTCTAGTAATTGGTTTAATACCTGCTCTGTGAATGTAATGCTTAGCTATTAGACCCCATAACTGAAGAAAAGCATTTGTAAATCAGTCCAGCATTTCAACACCCAACAAATGAAATCCCCGTGACTGAAGCCCTCTACCACAAAGCGTACTCCCCTGTATCATAACTGAAGCAGATTAGAGCATGATTTGGCTCAATGGTTTATGCTGGTGGCCCACATCTGTATGGATGGGGGGTTGAATCTTTTCAATCTTTATTTTTTTTTTTTTTAGATTAGTTTATCTAACCATGTCTAACTCTGCTACATCTGTATCCCACTGTTGTTTTTTATGTTACAGAGTGTCACGAAATAACATTTCACTGCAAGTCGTACTGTGTGTGATCGGTGTGTGACAAATAATTTGAATTTGAAAATTTGGAATTTAAGTAAATGTATGCAGGTTGCTTGGTAGACATTTATGTCACAGAGAATCATGCTTGTTTTTATCAAAGGGTTAAAATTTAGTTAAGAAGAGCTGAATAATCTATTTTTTTCTAGTTTTACCATTATTTGAGATTTCATATGAAAAATGGACAATTAATATTGTGCTTTAATAAAAAGCATTTAAAGCAGATGGCTTAGGGCTGCTATATGTGTAAGGACCCAGCCGTGACAAGCCCCCCCCCCCCCATTTTGGCAGGTCCTGAACGAGGCAGTGGGGGCTCTCATGTATCACACCATCACGTTAACACGGGAAGACTTGGAGAAGTTCAAAGCACTTAGAATAATCGTCCGAATCGGCAGCGGTTTCGACAACATCGACATCAAGTCTGCGGGCGACCTAGGTGAGTCCTCAGCCCCGTCCCGAGCCTGGGGCCGCCCCTCTCTGCCTCTGCTGCAGAGCCTGGGGTCGCCCCACTCTGCCTCTACTCCGGAGCCTGGGGCCACCCCACTTTGCCTCTACTCCGGAGCCTGGGGCCGCCCCACTCTGCCTCTACTCCGGAGCTTAGAGACACTCCTCGCTGCCTCTGCTGTGGAGCCCAGGGCTGCCCCTGTCTGCCTCTACTCTGGAGCCTGGGGCCGCCCCTCTCTGCCTCTACTCTCGAGCCTGGGGCCGCCCCTCTGCCTCTGCCGTGGACCCTGGGGCTGCCCCTGTCTGCCTCTCCTCCGGAACCCAGAGTCGCCCCTCTCTGGCTTTACTCTGAAGCCCGGGGCTGCCCCTCTCTGCCTCTGCTGTGGACCCCGGGGCTGCCCCTCTCTGCCTCTGCTGTGGAGCCCGGAGCTGCCCCTCTCTGCCTCTGCTCTGGAGCCCGGAGCCGTCCCTCTCTACCTTTACTCTGAAGCCCGGGGCCGCTCCTCTCTGTGGACCCCGGGGCTGCCCCTGTCTGCCTCTGTTCCAGAGCCCGGGGCTGCTCCTCTTGGTCTCTGTTCCGCGCCCCGTAGCTGCCTGCGCAACCTCCCAATCCACCCTCTGCAGCACTGAACTGGCTGCTGCCTTGTTATTTGAAAGATGCAAGTCAGCATTAAAGACAGCAATAGCCTTTCACCAGTGAAAGTAGGGCTTTACAGCACATCACTTTGCCTTGTGTGCTGGACGCCCGTGGATATCCTGCATTCTTACTGTAGCAAAATCAGGAGTTGTATGAAGTACTCTGTCTTCTGTTTTGCCTAATTAAGCAGTACTCTCACAAACCAACAGATTCTGAGTCTCACTGAGGGAGGGCCAATTAGCAGAGACTGTAATTAGTAATGCTTTAGGGCATGTTTCTGCTCTTATCCCGTTCTTAATTTAACCCCCCACCCCTGGATTGTTGACTTTCAACAATGTCAAGATAACTGCAGCAAAGACGGTCCTAAATCGAACCTGGGCCAGGCGAGTCTTCCAACAATCCCATCATGCTTTTCTTCATTACCATGCCCGCCAACTGTCATCTTACCGTGATGCCGGGACATAGATGGTTAGTGTCAGCATATGTGGGGCACCCCAGTACCCCAAGGAGTGTGCTCTGTTGTTAAAGTACAGTAACGGTTTGTCCCATAGGCAGAGACCAGACCTCTCATGAACCATATTTACCGCGATTGGCTAGAAATATAGCAGTGACCATTAATTATGCCAGAATCTCAGATGCAGTAGGAGTTAGCAGTGTGTCTGTCATCTATCTGAAGAAACCCCAGGCACAGCTTGGACAGCATACTAGTCCATCACGCATCACGACCAATTTAGAGGCACAAATTCATGGACCCCACACGTGATGGGGTCTGTATCAGCCTCCACACACTATGTTAGGGCAGGAACTAACCCTTGGGGGTGTGAGCTGTGTTGGGAACTTCAGGTCCAGAATCTACAAAACCAGACCTAGATTTTGTTTCTACCAGCCAGATGAGCATAAAGTCACAGAGAACTCAGCTGGTTGGTCTGGATTGGTAGCTTCTGAGCCTGAAGTGCCCAGCACTGGCTGTGAGGTTGTAGCTCAGCCCACTGAGGCTTCAGTGGTGAAACAGTAGCTTCACACATGTAGCTTCCGTGTTAAGAACGGCACTTCATCCGCGGCAGGATTTTATGGCGTTACCATGGAAGCCAGCCGATTTGTACCCGAATGCAGGTGTTCGTGCCGGTGTCACATTTCCCAGGTGTCCCGTGCATCGTCAAAGACTCCATCGTTGCTGTAGAAGGTGAAGAGATATAGGGGACAGCTGGCCCCATCAGAACTTTGAGAGGACTATCAGATCCTTAATCTCTTCTTCAAGCGCCTCTGAGATCCCTCCGGTCACCATCGAGCACCGAAAGACAGACATTTTTTTTGTAGCATCTGCTCTGCTTTTTCATTTGTTCAGCTTCGAGATTGACTGCAAAAAAATACCCACTGGTCCTCATATTAAGGAGAGTACATAAAAATAACCGAACAGGGACCCCGACGTTCACCAGCGTCCGACTTCAGCAGCTGCTCTCCCTGATAAAGCACAATTATATTTACAATAACAGCATGATTAGTTTTTTCCTCCATTTCAATGTCAGCTTTGACAAGAACATCGCTCAGCTAACTAACAAAGCCGTGTAATTACATCTTGGTTTTGTAGGAATGGTTTTGCAATTTCTTTTTATGTCAGGGTCAATATATGAAGAGAAATTAATATCCGTGGTTAAATTGATATAAAAAATATGCAAATGATGTAGTGGGAAAAGGACAATGTGTGGACACTGAGGGGTAAAAGTAAAGGGGGTACAGAATGTGGGGAATAAGGTATAAGGAGTGTAAATGGGGTACGGGGTGTGGGAATAGTGTATAAGAAGTGGAAATGGGGTACAGGCTGTGGGGAATAGGGTATAAGGAGTGTAAATGGGGTACAGAGTGTGGGGAATAGGGTATAAGATTTGGAAATGGAGTACAGACTGGGGAATAGGGTATAAGGAGTGTAAATGGGGTACAGAGTGTGGGAATACGGTATGAGAAGTGGAAATGGGGTACAGACTGTGGGGAATAGGGTATAAGATGTGTAAATGGGGTACAGACTGTGGGGAATAGGGTATAAGGAGTGTAAATGGGGTACAGGGTGTAAGAATAGAGTATAAGGAGTGTAAATGGGGTACAGGGTGTGAGAATAGAGTATAAGGAGTGTAAATGGGTTCCAGGGTATGGGAATGGGGTATAAGCTGCAGAAATGTGGTATAAATCTAGGTCCACAAAACCTGATATTGTGACAAACATGTAATGTAAGCAATCCAATAGAAATAAGGGGCTACGTGAGAGAGTGATTCTGATGGTTACCTGGGATGGAAAAGCTCCATCTGTACTCCAGTTCATCGTGATGTCGGGCTTCTGAATGTCACGCTGCTCCCCCTCAATGTCTCCATGCGCCGCCTGCAGCCTCTTCTGACAGTAAAATCATGACTTACAGTAATTTATGGTTATATAGTTTGAATAAGTACATTTTAGTACATTTTCTTAGCTAAGTTTGCCTACAATTATTTGATTTATAGCCATTTTAAACACAAAAAAAAACAAATCTGTCTTGTACATAGGTGTGTATTATTACTTCGGTGTGTCTTGTGTTAAGATAATGGGTGTATCTTGTCTTTGTGTTTATATATGTGTGTTTTCTGCCTGATCCCAGCTTCCACTCTCATTGTCCAGTCCAGACAACACAGCCAAAGGAAGATATATTTCACATTTTAAATAAAATCTGATGTTCCACTGTTTTTAATTGCAATACAGCGGCTTCATTGAGATAATAAATGGTTTTATCTGTCACTGTGATTAATTAGTACTGATTACATTTTCATTGTTTTCAGAGGCGATTTGAGTCTAGCTGAATTTTATAGAGTACGGCATGGGCAATATTTAAAACTGTTAGTTTTATTTTTATTTTATTTTTTTGTCTTAACTATGGCTTTAACTCATTCTAGTCGTAGTCAGCGTGTCTTCCTTGGCACCCAGACCTTTCTGTCCTGCCCCACCCTGCAGGGATCGCCGTCTGCAACATGCCAGCGGCCTCAGTGGAGGAGACGGCCGACTCCACCATGTGTCACATCCTCAACCTGTACAGACGGACCACCTGGCTGCACCAGGCGCTGCGGGAGGGCACGCGCGTGCAGAGCGTGGAGCAGATCCGCGAGGTGGCCTCCGGGGCGGCCCGAATCCGCGGGGAGACGCTGGGAATCATCGGCCTTGGTCAGTGCCGATTCCCACAATATACTGGCCCTTTAATGCTGTGCTACACTGTGTTTGAGTCTTGTGATATTCTAAATATCTATCATATTAATATCCTCAGAAACCTATACTGTACTGTACTTGCATTGTACTACGTCTGTACTATACTAAATATGCACTGTACTACACGTGTATTGTACTACACCTATATTGTAGTACCCCTCCATTGTCCTACACCTATACTGTAGTACACCTGCTCTATAATACAACTGCACTATACTGCACCTGTACTGTAATACACCTGTACTCTAGTATACCTGCTCTATAATACACCTGCACTATACTGCACCTGCACTGTAATACACCTGTACTGTACTACACCTATACTGTAATACACCTATACAGTAGTAAACCTGCACTGTAATTAGAGATGGACCAATTCTATCAGCGAACTATCACTATTGGCTGATACAGCACCAATCAGTCATCGGCTGAAATTTACTGCCAATAGTTTCCTTCAGATTGGTGACTCATATTGCTTTGGATATTGTGTATTAAACAGTTAGAGAAATGTCTGCTGTGTGGAAGTATTTTAATATTAGAGAAAATGACATTAGAAATGCATTTTACAGCCATTGCTCTGATAAGATTTAATGAGGGGGATCTTTTCATAGACATTTCACCACCGCGAATTAGATTGCCCAGCGTAAGGCGAGACAGGGAATAGCAGGAAGAGTCTCTGAAAAGCACAAATCCTGCAGTACTGCCGTAAGAGTTACGTTCCAATCGGTGTTTTCTTACCAAAAAATAATAAAATTCATATTTTTGGAATGTAATTTCTTTTTTAAAATTTATTTGGGTGCAGTGTGCTTATTTAAGCAGACCCTCCCAAGCAATCGATATCTGTATTGGTGTCAGGTTTTGAAAGAATCGGCTATCGGTATTGACCAGAAATTTCCTTATCGGTGCATCACTAACTGTAATACACCTCCACTGTGCAACACCTATACTGTCGTACACCTGCACTGTACTATGCCTATACTGTAGTACACCACGCTCATCTAGCGTCCAAACAACGTCCTGAAACACCCGCTTAGCATATAGCACTGGTCTAGCAGGAGGTATATGTGAACAATCAGAGAGATTGTGTGTCCTTCGGGATTAACCTGATGGAATGTTGCCAGGCCGGTGATTCATCGGGGTGGCAGAGTGTCTTCTGCTGGGTTGGACTACAGAGATAAACCAGGAAGGTTCTTCCAGTATCTGCTGCTGCATCCTTCACTTTGGGCCTGCTCTGCCAGCATCTCTTACTGTAAACTGCCAAACACCATATTGCTGATTGATTCTTTACATCAGTTTTACATATAGAGAGCGTGACCTCCATCCAAAGATGGGCATGTTTAGTAGGTGACTGAAATATTCAGTGGACGGTACGAGGCGGTGGTCAGGCATTTTGCTGGACCAGATATTGTGACAGATATCAATAGAGGGGGGATTGTTCGGTCACTGGTCCTCGTGTTCGAATTGCGGGAGCAAAGCCTTTGCAGCGGCGTTCCTTTAAGATAGAGGGGATGCGTAATTCTTAGGCTGTTAGAAGGGCTCGCACAGGGCACCGTTTGAAATCGTGTGTGGTGGGTGTAATCTGTGCTGGAACAAGCAGAGTGAAGCCTTTTTTGGTTTCTTTGATGTGCAGTAGGGGGGCTGAGGTGCCCTCTTCTTGCAGGAGGTTTCTGAAACCATCTAACCTTCTCACATTTCCTTGACTTATGACTACCGGAACATCGCATTAGGTATTCTTTTGAGAATTTTATAATATTTATAATGGAGTTAGGGAAGACCTCTTCCTCAGGACCAACTCCATCATTCTCTTGCAGTTATTTTTGGTGTATGAGGTAACAACTCCCACTTAATTTGAGATGAGTAATGTGCATTAAGTTTGACACCAAGGCCTGAATATATCTTAGACGTGTTTAGTTTTGTGACGAGTAATTTATCATCAGGATTATCTGACGCAGGTGCCCAGACTCGTCAGCCCTGCGGGATGAAATATATGGACTGTTGACTTTCCCCAGATGGTGCTACAGTTGGCATTCTAGAAAAGTCTAAAAGAGATGGGCTTTTAATACATTGGTGCCAGTCTACAGCTAAGCTGGAATAGATTCCTAACAGTGCCTGGTGTAGGTGAGAATAAGGATGCTCGAAGAGGACAGTACGAGAGTTAAAGTAATATATGTTTTTGTTTTTTTATGAATGAATGATCGCAGTGGAACCTTACAGTTCGCAGAAAATGTGCATCTTAAAATGACACTGGGAATCGCAGATATGGAGAGTGATACTTCTATCATTCTTTTCAGAGCTTCCTCACAGTGCAGATATCCTGTACTTTAGTCCTGCAGAAGAAATCACTATGCTGGTTGTGACCTATTTCATATAAATCCTTCTTGCCCTGTAGCTACCATTCAGACAAAAACTGAGTGTCAGAGATGCTTCATTGGATTTGGTAATCCGATACTGTGGTGTCCAGGACAGCGTTGCTTCAGTATTTTATCTAAGACTTGTATGGAAGAGCTGTGCATGCACGCTGGGTTCATTCCCATGCTAATGCCTGTCCCCCCCCGCTTCCAGGACGCGTGGGGCAGGCCGTGGCTCTGAGGGCCAAAGCTTTCGGCTTCAACGTGATCTTCTACGACCCGTACCTGTCGGACGGGATGGAGCGCGCCCTGGGCTTGCAGCGCGTCAACACCCTCCAGGACCTCCTCTTCCACAGCGACTGCGTCACTCTCCACTGCAGCCTCAACGAGCACAACCATCACCTTATCAACGACTTCACCATCAAACAGGTGCTGCTCCGTGCCTGTGGCCATATGCAGATGGGCGTCCAGAAGGCACTCATCCAAAGCCCAAGCTAAAGCCCTGCAGCTCAGCTTCACTTTGGGCCTCTGATTTAATGTCTCCATTACAGATGGGAGGGTGGGAGGGACTGGTGACATCATAGGTCCTTGTAGTTGTACAGTTGGCTTCCTGTGGGACGTGTGTTGTGTGACATACTGAGGGCCCCACTCTGTCCTACATGCTGTCCCAGGAAACCTTTCTTACTTTGGTAGAGACCTTCTGATTCAATATTACAGAGATACCAATTGGAAAATGACATTGCAATTTTTTTTTTTTTAAGATTTTGCTGAAGAAAGGTTAACCTCACTTAAAATCAGTGTTGGGCATTTCAGGTCCAGAAGCTACAAATCCAGACCAAGATTTTGTTTCTACCATCCATTTGAGTCTCTGTGACTGTGACTTTTTATGCTCAACTAGTTGGTCTGGATTTGTAGCTTCTGGGCCTGAAATGCCCAACACTTATTATAATTGTTTGTTGCTTTTAACAATGATTCCTCTTGATCTTCTCAGGTCTACATTTAAGTAAAGTCTGTATTATCTATTATTCATTCTTACAATTAAGACCCTTTATTGAGCTCTGTTCTGCAAACAAACCTTCATACATAAGACTCTTCTGTACAAACTCCAGTACCTACAGCAGTGACAGTGTTTTAGCAATTAAGGGATCAGAACTGAAAATGTAGCAAGTGACACCAAAATGACCACCTTTACAGTATGTAGTGTGTCTGTTACAGGGGGCAAGCAGGGTATAAAAATTCAGTCTGAACTGAGAGATTAAATTTGTGGACTTGGCAGCATGTGGCTCAGTGGGCTAAGCCTGTGTGCCTGTGATCACAAGGTCGCCGGTTCAAACCCAGCCTCAGCATGTCTGTGGGTCCTTGAGCAAAGCCCTTAACCCCCAGCTTCCTGGGCACCCCAACAGGTGGTTGCCATTCATGGACAGCTTACTCTACAAAGAGCAAGTTGAGGGAGGGGTAAAGATGATTTCCCCACAGAGATCAATATCAATAATTATTATAATGTTTCTATATATGTTTATAACTAAATGTTTTTTAAAAAATAAAGTAAGTGGAAGTTTTTACAGAAAACCCTGGGTTCCTTAAATCTGAGCTATTAGTTAAGTTCTCCCCAAACGAGCTTGATGGGCCGAATGGCCTCCTCTCGTTTGTAAATTTCTTATCTTTTTATTAGTGCTGTGGAACGTTGGGTTTGTTTTTCAGATGATCAACATGCTCTGGTGTAAGAGTGTTTCTTTGGGAAAGAGGCGTGCAAAATTTTGTGGTATTAGCACAATAATTAGGTATTCTGTGGCGAATCCATACTGGTGTCTATTGCCTTCAGAGAAGCTAAAGTTTGCCCAAACTGAGGCAGCGCTGGAAACGTCTCTGTAGGCTAATTCAGGACAGCACTATGCCAGACTAGTGCATGTCACTTCCTGGACAAAATCGGGCCATGTGCAGCTGTGTATGTACAATAACAGTAACAACCATGTGACCAGTATCATTATAATAATCTACATTTAAAAAATTTTTACTCATGCGTTGATCCGAAAAATCGCCACTTCGAAGAAACGTAATTTGAATTCTGAATCCCAGCCAAAGGAAACCCTTTGGCGGGAAAATTATTGTTGGACAAGAACGGAATATTTAATTCTAAAAATAAAATACGAGTGTAGAAAGGTGAGAAAGTATTAGCAATGCCCAGTTTAATATGGTCGATACAGACTGACTATGGTTTCATTTGATTTCTCATAGAGCTACAGTGCATCTGCAACAATGTATTTAAATGTATTTTAATATATTTAAATATAAATATAAATATTTATTTTGGTTGTTGTTTACAGATCCGAATAATAATATACAACTTGCATGTCTCCAAATACATGATACTGTGGTATTTTTTTGAAGTCTGTTTTTGCTTTTTAGCTTATCTCATTTGTATATTGCATGCCTTTGAATTTTAAATGAATGAATGTTAAATGTTTCAGTTTTCAGCAGCACAAAGATGAGTCATCGGTCTGGTTGCATTGTGATAAAGGCAACTGGATAGCTGTATGACAGGACGTGGCTGTAATCAGTGCGGTACTCTACTGTGATGAAACTGTGGAAGAACAGATCTTCAGTCGGTATATGTACAGAGAATACCCACCAATCTGGCCACTTTGGCTGTCGCTGATGTGCCAGATCTAGTAGGGGATGTAGGTGAGATTGGGTCTGTTATGTGACATGGAAGAACTTGGCTTCGGCTCTGAGTTCTGTTGAAAAGTTGAAGCAGAACTTCTAGAAATCCATTCTGACTGCGGCCCTTTAAACTTTGAGATGATAGCTCTGTGTGAACCCATCTCCAAACAACTCAGCTCCTTTTCATGCCAGCTTGTTGTTTCAGAGTAAAATTAAAAGGTAAATTCTAAAGGCACGTGTCTCCTGTATTTCACATCAATCCCACTTATCAAATTAATAATGACTTTACTAAGGAAATTGGACTCTTTGCTCTTTTCTTGGCTATACCCGACGAAGGCTGTGTTCTTTTGCTTTCCTGACAGCTACGTGTGCAAAGAGTGTCCGTTACACTAAGAATCACCCAACTTTGGTCAGCTGGCTGGAGTGACATTTTTAATTTCAGACAAGTCTGCACACACGCGCACGCATTTGCATGTAAGCAACAATTTTATGAACTTATAGCGTGTAGGGTTTGCAAACTACCACAACACCTATCATGTAGCTAATTTTAGGTTCATAACGGAATAATACAGATTTGCCGTAAGATTTCTTGCGCGAGCGTGAGTGTCGCGCACGCTAATGCACTTTGATGCCCGGCTGCCTTTTAACGTTATTTTTCGTTTTCTCGTCCTGTTGTCTTGCGCAGATGCGCCAGGGGGCCTTCCTGGTGAACACGGCTCGGGGGGGCCTGGTGGATGAAAAAGCCCTGGCCCAGGCCTTAAAGGAAGGCAGGATACGGGGGGCCGCCCTTGACGTACACGAAACGGAGCCTTTCAGGTGAGCCTCCCCCTCCCAGCGAGCCCCCCCATCTCAGGGGTCTCTGGCACCAGCAAGCAGCAGTGCTCTGCTACTGATAAGCGTCCTGCAGAATCGGCATGCCCTAACCCCGCACTCACTTCTTTATCCTTCTTTATGCTACCTCTCGCGTAGCGGCCTGGCAGAGGCCGGGCGCACTCACGCTAACAGATGGGCGGACAGCTGCTCCCCATGTACGGCGGAGTTGTGCCGC
>JAODLC010000015.1:17830243-17855459 GCA_026781145.1 Hippopotamyrus pictus | reverse complement strand
AGGGACTTTGGTCACCCTACACAGGCCAGTGTGGAGGACAGACTTATTGAGGGACTTTGGTCACCCTACACAGGCCAACGTGGATAACGGACTCATTGGTGGACTTTGTCTTGATCCTTAATCTCAGCTTATACCTGAGTTTTAGTAAGCAAGTCCACTCATTCCTGTTTTCAGTAATGTCAGTATGCCCGGGGGGAGGGGGGGGGGTTTGATCCCCAGATGTTTTTCTCTCCCCACTTCAGGTTCCTCTCCTCCGTTGTCATCTGGCTTTCTTCCTTTCATTCTTTCTTTCTGTCTTCCTTTTTGCCATTTACATTATTATTCTGTATAAATGATGTAGGGATGTATTTCAATATACCCATATAAAGCACCTTGCGGTGATTTGTTGTGAAAGGTGCTATTTAAAATGTAATTAAATTTAATTGAATTTTGAACTGCATTATATCCATCCATCCATCCATCCATCCACCCATTTTATAACTGCTTGCCTTGGTTAGGGTCATAGGAACTGTGTTATAAGTAAACTGTAATAGGCTCCAGTAAAGCATTTGGCAAAAGTGAAGCGGAACCTGTGTTGATTCCTCTTTAATATTTTCTCTGTTTTTAACTTGCTGACACGGTCAGAGTTGAGATACTTGGAGCATGTTTTCTGCACACAGATGGGGAGGAGGGGGGGTCTGTGTTTTATACAGCTGTTTACAGCTTAGTTGTTTTTGTAGAGACCATAATAGGTCCCAAGAGCAGATTTTCAACATTTCAGCTTGCAACTTTATTCCTTTTTTTTTATTTAAAAAAAAAAAGCATTCGTTTCTATTAACAACATCACGGTAGATGTCTTTTCCAGGAGCACAGCCCACATGTTGATGAGACCGCTGGCAGATTTCAGTCCTGTTTGTGCAAGAAATATACGGCTGGCAGACTCCATTGGCTGGGGGAACGTGATGTAGCGCCATAGAGTGAATCCTCTCCGGGGGACATTCATCAATAGTCAACAGCAATAAGGGAAGAACAGTTAAATTCAGTCACACTGCAGGAAGTGCAATCAGCTGTGATTTCCAATAATCCAGTGTTAACGATTCATACAGTACCAGTCAATAGTTTGGACACACTAAGGAGAGTGATAGAGTATCACATGACCTGACCACCTGACCTACACACAGTAGAAATGGTTTTGGAGGAGTTTAACCAGAGAGTGAAGGAAAAGCGGCCAATGAGGGCTCAGTATATATGTGGGACCTCCCTCAGGAGAGCTGGAAAGGCATCTCAGGAGGCCTCATGAAGCTGGCAGAGAGGAGACTGTAGGGGCAGCCAGTCCCTGGAGTAACTGGGGTTAAGGGCCTTGCTCAGGGACACAATGGTGGCATCACTCTGCTGACCATGGGATTTGAACCAACTCACAGATTATTTTTATACATTTTTAGTCAGTGCACAATTCCATATATGTTTTTATTATTATTCTAAAATGTAGAAAATAGTACAAATAAACCTTTCTATGGGTAGGTGTGTCCAAACCTTTGTGCTGTACTGTAGATGCAAGAAATTAAGCAAAGTCTCAAGGCTTTGCGGGTTGAGGTGTAAGTGCAGAACCACATAGGTGGAAGTATTTACCTCGGGCTGCATGACACCACGATGAAACTCCGGATGTTCATCCTTGTGGTGAACGGAATGGGCTACATCTGGTGTAATTTAACAGCACTGTGTGTTGCGGGCCAGTCCCAGCTTGGAAACGCTGGGGTCGGATATTCGCTGTCAGGTTAAGGGGCTTCTTTTCTCGGACGCCCTTCCCATGGATCTGAGGAGGCTATGCTGACAAGGCCAGAGCATCACCCAGGTAGGAGATCCTCATCCAGGCCTCCCGTGGTGCTGATTAGCTCAGAGCACCTGCTCTCCTTCCCATGGCTCCTGTAAGACCGGCAGGCAGCCTGGGTGACCCGCTGTGACATTCAGGCCGTGTAGCCGAAAATATAGGCCGGCACCAGACACACTGGTACAGTATTTAACAAATAACACAATTAGCTTTATGTTGAAAATTGTAGAAACATGCCAGAAATACAATGACAACCACACAAAATATTTAGAGCAAAAACGCAGTTTTGAAAGACCAAGAGCAAGGCCTCCTTCGAAAACACTGACTGATTGTTAGCTATTGTTGTGTTTAACCAGAATCTAAAGTCATAGAGTCTTGTCCTTAATGTTCGCAGATGATTTATGGCTAATGGGCATTAAAGATCCTCTGGTTTCCTCCTTATTCTCCGAAAAGCAGCTTGCGTTTTGGCGTGGGACATGGAAACGACAGGCCCTGTCTGCATTTACATTCTCACAGCTACTGAAAGCCCAGTGATTTGCACCAGGGCACAGGAGGCTGCGGGCCACTTTCTGATTGCAGTCTTGGGGTCAATCTATCACTTTCCTTCCTCTTTCTTCTTCGCTTCGCCGATGTACCTGCTCTCCCAGCGTAGACAGCAGAGTGGGGTGGTCTTAGCACAGAGACAGATGTAGAGACTGAGGTTCTGGAAGCCAAGTCAACATTTCCAGACTTCTCGAAGCGACCTGCCTCTCCTCCATCCAGATCCGCACAACATGGCAGAGCCCCCGGATGAGCAAACATTTTCTGGATGTCTGCCGCGAAGAGCGGTCTGCTGACAGGAGGGAGGTCAGGGAACTGTGATCCACCTGAGTGAGGAGTAGCTCCACCGGCAGAAATGAATCCTTTGTTTTCTTGGCCTAATTAGGTCACCATGGTTTTCCAGCTCCATAGATACAAAACACTTTGTCCTTAGTCTAGCAAAGTAAATGAAGACCAGCTAGTGAATGAATGAGTCTGTTAACAATACAGTGCTGTCCATGTACTGTGACCTCCTTCAGCGGGTGCTTATATTCTGAACAATTCAGTTTTTATGGGTTACATTTTGACCTGTCCCTTTGTGATGAGGGACACTGTCCATCTCACCAAACATAAACCTTCCGCATTTGATTTGTTGATGTTTCAACTGCCGCTCTGCCGTGGAAGAAAAATCTATGCTTCGCTTTGGTTCGCGATTAGTCAGACATTGCCGCATCATTCTGTTTTATTACAACAGACTTTTATATAACTGAGGCTATGAGGTTGTAAATTTACAAAAATTGACACTTTTGGTTTTTATTAAAAATGATGCTGCTCTTAAAATGAAATTTATTTTGAAGCAGTAAAACAAGGTACCAAAGCTGAAAAGTTGAACGACAGACTGAGGATAAGATGTTTTAATGTTCTTTTGCTAATATTAACACTTAATAGTCCGAAAGCTACTGTGGTCCTTAATGAACTTTAAGTAACTTAGCTCTAGGTAAGGTAGTCATCCATGACTAAACTCCATGATGACAAATAATACAAAACAAAAGGTTTTAAAGAGAAGGAAAGAATAAAAAAAAATCTACATATTATCCATCCATCCATCCATGCTTTGCTTAATGAAAAATTTTGTGATAAATCAAGTGATTATACAGTGCAGTATGTATGTGTTGTGTTTCTTGTCTATTGACCGTATAACTGTGTTACCACTCCTTCTTGTGGTTTTCTTTAAATTACATATGAAAGCAAACCTATGTCACTGTCAAACTGCCCACAGACAGCTTGACGGGAAACTCTGGATGGTCTCATGAGATTGAGAGGAAACGTTGTTCAGAATATGCTGACGCTCTCAGATTCTGACGATTCCTGCTGAGAGAACAGAATACCTGTGCTTAAAGTGAAGCCGTACATGAAGCGGATCGGAAGGGTGGAAGCGTGTGAAACACATTAGCTACAATGCCTGGGCTGTTTCCCTGTTCCGGATGCTGATATCCTGAAGAAAAACATATTGACAATCAGTTTATAGAAAATTATACAGGAGAAAACAGACACCAGGTGGTCAGTCTGCAAAAATCGAGAACCACACCTCCAGTTAGGTAATCTATGGACTTGTGTGTATCAATTAAGAATAATAATTTTAAGAGAATCCTTGTTTGGTACAATCTTTGGAAACTGTATTCTGCGCAGCACAATCCCATGATGTTACTGAAGAAATTAAATGTGAATTTCTTACAGCATGACGTGATGTATCAAATCAGCGGAACTGCAATCAATAGAGCGAGCTCAACCTTGTTTGGGGATCTGTCTGATCTTTTAAGCTCTTTTGCAATCAGACTTACTATAAGTAAAAACATGAAGAACATCATCTCATTATTGATCCATCCATCCAAACACTTAGGGAATACAGGGAAATGCCAAACATCTGAACAAGCATGTGTATAAAGAGAATATATTTCTTAGCTACCTAAGTATTGAAAGGGGTCATATGTTCCAACGAGTATTTAAGCTATAATCGAAGCCTTACCGTCGTCACAGAGGGCTGGTGATTTCTGCACAGGTGTAAGAGAAAGATCAGCTGAGGGAGTGATGAGAAAGGGTATCAGTGTACTGGAGCCTCCTCCGCACTACAGGGAAGCTCTCAGCTCTTAATCTTCCCTAGACTGCTGGAAATCCATGCCAGAGAAAACACAGGTAATTGAATAAAGGAGGCCCCAAACGTTCTTTAGCAGATTTAAAGCAGAGCTGGATTACTCACATCCTGATGTTGGAGGAACGGCCCCACTGACCGCATTAACCGTCCCGGTCTCCAGGATGCGGAGCTCCGAGCATCGGAGGCAGCCAAAGCAGGGAGGAAACAGCACGACCACGCGCAGCACGGCGGCAGGTGGTGTAGTAGTTAGGGTGACTTCAGTAGGAGGTTTCAGGGACGATTCTGTTGCTATATCCTGCCCTTGGGCCCAGATTCTTTACATTTTATGAGAGGCTCCAACGAGTCCCTCATTATGAAAGGGTACGGTGGACAGCTGTAAGATATTGTAAGTCAGTCGAGTTCGTACTTGCGATCGTTTCATAAATGCTCACAACCATTCCACTCCAGTCAGGATGAACTGGAAATGAACAAAGCAGACTTCGTACCATATATCCAGAAGGTGAAAAGTTTGCGTGTGTTTTTGATGACATCCAAGTACACAGGACCATCTGGGAAACATGCTCAAATAATGTCATAAAATCGTAACGTTTATCTTCATCATCCACAACAAGACAGGATTTTAAAGACTATAATACTCTGCTAAGAGATTTATGAATTTATTTATAGGCCAATAACTGTATTTAAAATACTACTTTAATTAATGAGTTAAGGGACTTGTCTGAAGTCCATGCTATTTACACACTCTCAGCGGCCATTTTATTAGGTACCTAAGGAATACCGGGCAGGTTCTGCTTCCAATTCAGCCAATTGAAATATAGACAAGTTGTCCATTCAGAGAAGCCTCACCACAGCTGTATGTAGCTGTTGTTTTTGCACTTGTGGCCTTCCTGTTAGCTTTCATTAGATCAGGCCATTCTCCTCTGTCCTCCCTCGTTACCGAGGTGCTTTTGCTCTAGTATTGCCACTAATTGAATGTTATTGGTTAATGCACAATTATATGTAAACTCTGCGGTGCGTGAGGATCACAGGAGTATCTGCCATGCCTGATCACACCATGTTCAGAATCACTTTAATCACGTATCTTACCTAGAACAGAAGGCTTAGCCAAACAATAACTGGACATCTTGACCCTGTCTGTATCCTGTATGTATTCAGTTGCAGTAACATGATTTTCTTTATGCAGGGCTGCCAACTCACAGGTGTGAGTGCCGTGACACGCAAATCTATATCATTCCATTGGAAACCTAAAATTAGCTACATCAAAAGCATTGGGGTAGTTAGCATTAGTGATGTAGTCAAGACCACCCAAACGGAGACCAAGTCATTACAAAGACCAGAGTGTATCGAGACTGAAACAAGACCTGACCAGGGCAGGGCGAGACCGAGACAAGACCATGACCAAGGCAGGGTGAGACTGAGGCAAGACCAAGACCAGGGCAGGGCGAGACCAAGTCAAGATCAGAATCGCTATAATTTTAAATATGGACATTTTTTCTTAAAATTTCAACATAAATGCTTCTGTCAAATGTTTTTAAAATAAGACGCACCTTATCGATTGCATTTGAACTTTGAAGCAGGACATTTTACACCCAATCACAGTACTGGAGGGCTAATAAACTCATCGCTGGATGTGCGGTATATGTCACAGAAAGTATGCCTCCCCGTTTACTGCACACCATTTAGTTATGCAGGCAGGGTAGCCATTACCTTGATTACCATAACTGGTGTAATATATAGATTTAATTTTAATCTGAAATCAATGTTATTCTGCAACAAAAAAAGCCAATAATTTAACTGCAGTAGGATTTCTTTAATAATTAAATTATAGGAATTGTTATTTGCTGAGGTAAACAATAATGAAAATGTGTTGGCATGTGAAAACAAATCTGCCATTATGGTTGGTATTTTGAATTCCTGTCCAGGTGGCAATTGGTCCCGCATGTCTGAAGATTCCAGCCCTCCTGTCAGACGCCCCACGCTCAGGCACGTGCTCCTTATTAGGATGTGCCATCGCGGGGGCGGAGGGAGAACCAGCCCCGTGTCCTCTGCCCCGCTCTCTCCTCGCTTTGGCAGGACCTAAAATGATTTCTGCAGCATCTGAACTGATGATTATAACATCTCTGAATCCTGCAGAAGGATGGTGGGCCAGCGTGGAGGAGGAAGTATAGGACACACCTCATTTGCACAGATCCTGCAGGGCCAATGCCAAGGAGCATCAAATACCATGGAGAAATTTAATCACCCTACAGCCTTCAGAACTGCATAATCATTCATTGCTGCACCACACAGACAGTTCAGTTTCTCTATCTGAAAGGCAACCCGCAGTACAGAGATAATAATCCCCCTCGAGCTGGCAGGTAATGAAGTGGATAAGGCACAGGTGTGACAGGTCAACGGCAGGCGAGAAACCAGACCTGAAGAAGCAGTGCTCTGCACCTCTATGTAACGCTGTTACCCTGCTGATGACCTGGGACTGCAGCAGAAATGGAAATGTTTAGTAATTACGGGAGGGTTTCACGTTCCTGAGCATGACGTTATTTATGAAATCTGGATATCTCTGTGAAGATCAGCCTTGGGTGGCTGGCCTCTTTTGTTGAGCTCACTTGGAAGGCAAGTTGCTTAGAAGTTCAAGGGGAAATCCTGGCTCGTGAGCAGAACCACTCGTTGGAAAAACCTTAAGGAGACAGGGATACATATTCGAGGCTTTGGAAGTATTAAGTTTTTAAATTCAAAAACTGTGAAAATAGCACCAAAGAGATGAATCCATTACCAGGGCCGTTGTTGGGATATTAAGAGAGCCAGGGCTTATTCTAGAGACCTGATCTGTCTGGGGGTTTGCAAACTGAGAGTATGGCTGTTAATACATCAGAGCTAAACCAGTCATTCAGGGCTCACCCGAATTCATTCGACTCTTCAGCCCCAGGCTCCTAATGTGTCTGGTTATCACTACAGAAGTTGATTGCGGGAATATTTGCATTTATTTCTGCAGACTTAGTAGCTAATTATAGTTTTTCTCCTTCCGGTTGCTTACATTGGCCTATGTGGGCATTTGAAATCTCTAGAAAAGGAAACAGGTTGAGATTTGCTCTGTGCGTCTCTCTGATTCTTTTTCTGATGATGCACTTGCCAAGGAGAAAGGCTTGGATGATCATTCCCTGGTAGGTCTGCAGTTAATTAGGTTGGAGGATGCCTATTAAAATACTGGGCAGGAAATTAATGCTTCAGAGAGAGAAAAAATGCAAGATACCTTCTAATACATTTAATTAAAAATGTTTAAGACCAACATTTTGTGTGTCACGGATGCAGCAAAATTAAACATTTTTTTCAGGCTAAACCTTTTCAGTCACAGTTAAATGTTGCATGTAATATTAAGTTAGAAGTAGTAAGATGATTATACTTTACTGCTCCCCCTGGGCAAGTTCCATTTTCACCTCCCCCATTTTGCTCTCTGGAGGTGACAGCAAGCTTGGCAGCAAAGGGCAGCCCACTGTAGCACCAAGGAAGTTGGGGGTTGGGGGCCAGTAGATGTACTGAGGCCAGGCTTGTCACCTTCTGCTTGTCACCTTCTGACCACATGCACGGAGGCTTCGCCCATTAAGTCACACACCGCCCACTTTAGACATTGTTTGGATACATTTATTTTCTTACTTTACAAATTACTGTTTTGATAAATGTGCTTAGATGTGTTTAATACAGTATGTGCTCTTCTTGTTTTACCCGGTTAATTTTGTGTTTAAATGCTAAGAAAAAACATATTTAGGTGTAATTTTTTAGATTGATTGGTTTTCCGTTATTTTTTATGGGGAAAATTCGATCACAACTCAAACTTTTTAGGATTCGATCCGCAGTTCTGAACAGATTAAATTCCAGTTCTGAGGTAGCACTGTAATCTGATGTTCTGTCAGAAATATGATTCCATACTTCCATATTCCATATGCTTGTTAATAGCAATACCTATGACCATGATTTTTCTAACACATTAATATATATAAATATTAATATTCTGAAACATTTTTGTGATTTGAGTGAAATTTTAGTTGTTTCATCCTATTTAATGATTTAAAGCTAAACTACTTAGCATACTTTGAGTTGCAGTGTATCTGCAATATACTTAACATTTTTGTTTTATCTGTCTGCCATATTGAAGCCTTGTGTATTGTTTCAGTTTCATACTTGACACCATTAAAGCTTCACAGAGATCATCAAGGTACCCGTAGAATGATAGAAGACTTTTGTTCATTAACCTCACAGGCAACTCAGCCAACCTCCAGTTCAAAGGCTCCTAGATCTGTTAATAAATACTACGTCAGCTTCCGTTTCAGCTCCTGATCACTGCGTCTAGTTGATGTATAACCTAATGCGCAGAGGAGTCTCCTGTGAGATCTGCTGAGCTCACAGAGACACCCGGAAAACAGGGCTTGAGGTTAGGTGGTGGATTCAGTAGACAAGAAGTTAAGTCATCCCCTGCCTATAGTCCTTGAATGTAATCAAGTCTCTATTATCTGTTCAGAAATACCTACCCCTGAAACACCTTACCATCACGTTAACATCACATTAACATCACCTTAACGTCACCTTAGTGTCACCTTACCATCACCTTAGTTAATAGAACTAGTGTGGCTCATCAGAAGCCAGGTAGGATAGAAAACCTACTGGATAGTAGCCCTCCAGGACCGGAGTTGGTGACCCCTGTTCTAGGTTCTGGTTGACAGAGCTATAGACTAATACAGACCTGGGACCCTCCTTCCTACTGTAGTTACGGGTAAACAGTGCCATATTTGTAGTCTCCAAGCGGCTTCACTGAGAGCAAAATATCAGCATGAGCCAGTTGCTGACAAAAAAATACTTCCATCTTGCAAACATAATACTGTAGAAGCATAATTACAACAAATTTATTCCGGAGACACTATAGAATCCATCAATACACAATTGGGTTAAGTCCTTAATCTCCCCTGGTAATTACTCTAGTCTGACAGATGGGACTTTAAACGGGTTAAAATTTTAGCTCTCCAGGTATGTTTAATGCTATTTTTAGTGATTTATCAATTTAGTGTTATCAAGTTAAACTTTGGAGTTAGCTTCAAGCCTCGAGTCTCTGGTTCAGAGGCAAAATCTGTCCTGTGTTTCCCCTCTTCAGAGTTTGGTACTGTAGGTGTCCTTGGCGTTTTAACCTTTAGCTATGCACACGGAATTCCATAGATCACAATATAACTAAAGTGAATCCATAACAGTTGCCCACATTACTCTGGTTAACTTCTCTTTGCTACCCTACCCTTCTGTAGTAACTAGTTAACTAATTCCAGTGCTAGTATAAGATCTGCAGTTTTCCTCACAGAGATGTGTTGAAAGCTCAAATTTTAATCTTCAGACTTAAAAGCATTGAAATATTTAAAAGTTCTAAAAAAGCGCTGCTTCATTTAACCATCTATCCAGACAGCTTATAAAAATGACAATAAAATAGAAATGATTAAATGTCACAGTTATGGAAAGAAATCGCCGTCTGGGCAAGTCAGCAAAATGAAGCCTTTCTGTGACGTTAAAAGGCCAGAGCCCTCAATTTTACTGGCAATAGTCTCTCACAAAGCTCTCTTTGCAGTCATACAGTTAGCTTGGTGCTCCACTGGACCTCTCCCTACAGACAAAGGCAGTAACATCTGCTATCTGTCTATCCATGGAATCCTTTATTTTGGCCAGGGCTGTGTGGGGGGGGGGAGGAGGCACAAGGCTGGGGTACACCCTGGCTGGGATGCCAGTCAGATTTAATGTGATTTTTCCATTTAGCATAAAAATGTGTGTTCATCAAAAGTCACAGACCATTCAGTTGTGTTTCACTGACATACATGTGCATAATATGATGTCATTCACAGTGCATTTAGTGGGGTTAGGGTAGAGGTGGATCATTCAGGCCCAGGAAGTAAAAATCTGGACCAAGATTTTGTTTCACACAAGTAGTTGAGCACTCTTTATATGCAACTGGTTAGTTGAAACATAATCTTGGCCTGGATTTTTACTTTCTGAACCTGAACTATATACCGCTGGTTTAAGGACATCATGGTTCAGCAAGATCAAGTGTAATCACAGTATCTCTATGATTTTAAGACTGTCAACCTGGTCATAATAGTGACTCAATGGAGTTAAGGGCATTATGATGATTTAGTGGTGAGGCTTCTTGCATTTTATTCAGGGTATATTTTATGGAATGAGCTCAGGGTTACAGCAACCCCAGTTATACAAGTGACTACTGACAATGGATGGACGGACCTATGTATAAGTTAGCAGCATTAACTGCCTCAAGAAAAGCTTTGGCACATGGACAGCTGGAAATAGATGGAAGCTAGTAGGTAGAAAAATTTGGGAGGCACTCCAATGAATTTTAAGCGGTCATTACAAATGCCACTTCTGAATTACTGTTTTATGGTGCATGAAGGCCATTGTACATTTAAACTTGTGGAAAGTGTGAACTAGCCTGTTGATAAGAGTAACAGACACAGAAAACCATGAAATGTCAACAGGAAGGTCACTGCTTTGCTTGTAGGTGTTCTGTTATTTTTTGCAATCATGAGAATCGGCTGAAACAATGCAGGCTTTGACAGAGCTGAAAGTGACCAGCAAACTAGAACGAGTCCCGAAAACATTTGCAAACAGACACTGCAAAACAGCCATTTATACCTGCAGCGCCGCAACATGTTGGCTCACCGAGTTGTTGCTCTGGGCAAATAATGAGGGTAGAGTTAATCAAACAGGGGCACTCACTCGTAACTGTAGCCTAAACCCCTGAAATCAGAGCATCTCTTCTGTCCTCTTTGTGAGAATTTGAATGCAAGGCTAATGCAATACCTGAGTGTTAGAGTACAGTAGTGCTTAATGGAATTTACTCTCTGAGTAATGGAAATGATTCCACATGGCCAATTTATGCAACGTCTCACTCCTACATTAAACCTAGTATTGTCTCCGGCTGCTGTGAAGATCAGAGAGTGCTGTCCACCTTGGCGGGCAGGCTTTTCATCGCTGAATACACACATAGCTGGTAGATTGGGGAGGTTACAGGAAGTTAGATGATCAGGCCAACAGATTTTGCTTCACAGCTGCTATCTACTGTGTTTTATAAGTAGAGGTGGGGGTTCACAGAGGGCGGCAGACCACTGATGTGTACCTTGTTTGTACGGGCAGCTTTGAAATTCAGTGTTTTAATGTTTTCTATGACTAGATAAATACCGTTTTTCCAGCCTATTGCCTTTTGGGTTATTTTTTATTTCTTTGGGGGGGGGGTGTTTCTATGGAACAAATGGTGACAGTTGAGGGGGAAAAAATAATGCAATAACACACTCTTACTTAATGTCCTATTTCACCAGAAACTATGTGTTAAGTTATCTACAAATCCCATGTTAGTTCATCATTAATTAATCATGATGGTTCTTGTATTACATGCAGTAACTATATTTGTTCATGATTTGTTCTTAAGTAGTTAACAAGTTAAGTTACTTAAGTGTTACCCAACAAATTATATCTCGATGTATCTGTAAACTTTCCTCAAAAGAAAAACTCTTCTAAAAATACTTTTAAGTAATACTTTTTTTATAATCTCACTTAAAATCCATATAATTCAGTATTTTCTAGGGCAGTGTTTCTCAACCCAGTCCTCAGGGACCCCCAGACAAAACGTGGACTGTCTGGCAGGGGACTGGGAGGGAGCAAAAACGTGGACTGTCTGGCAGGGGACTGGGAAGGAGCAAAAATGTGGACTGTCTGGCAGGGGACTGGGAGGGAGCAAAAATGTGGACTGTCTGGCAGGGGACTGGGAGGGAGCAAAAACGTGGACTGTCTGGCAGGGGACTGGGAGGGAGCAAAAACGTGGACCGCTGTGGGTCCCCGAGGACCAGGCTTGGAAACACTGCTCAAGGTGTCTGAGTGTTAACTGATTTCTATGCAATTGGTCAGTCACATTTTCCTCCAGCCAAGTCTGTCTTCAGTCCCACCATTCTGACGACACTGAAGTATCAGTGCACCTGTGGCTCATGGATTTATTTAAGTTCAGGTCATAGTAGGACCTTGTTTCCAGGTACGTCATTGCATGGTATTCTGTGTATCTTTTTCTTACTCTTTCTCTTGTGTCCTGGATGGGAGTGTTTTCACCATGTTGCACTTCCTGGACCAGCGATTGACAGCCTCTGCTTTGACTATGGATTTCAAGAGTAACATTTAGTTGTTCCCCGCATTATCCTCATCTGTCCTACGACACACTGCCCTGAATACGGCTTTGCAAATAAAACTTGTGCTTCCGCAACTGGATCCTCTCTTGTCATTACGTTATACATCCGTATTGGCATAAATTGACTTGTACGGTTCAGAAGGCGGACATTATTTTTGTACTGTAACTCAAAGTTATAGTAGGTCTTGAATCTTCCTAGAGCCATGTCAGTAAAGCTAGGGGAAGTGGGCCTGGAGGACACACAAGGTAAAGCCAGAGGGCGCAGAAAGTAAGAAGGGGGTAATATAAATGAATTATAAGCCTGGAGGACCCGGAATGTAAACTTAGAACATAAAGTAAGTCTAGAATAGCAAAAATGGCTGAGAGACAGATGTGAGGCTGGAAGACACACAAAGACAGGCTGAGAGACACAAAGAGAAACGGCTGGGAGACATGCAGGAAGATGAGGAAGAGACATTACAGGCTGGAGACACGTCTGTGACTGTGAGACAGATGCTGTAAATAAAAGATGTATTCAGTCAAGGTTAACTACATGTACCAGAACAGATCAGTTGTCAGTGGTCTGCTGATCAGTAGACTAACACAACCATTCTAGCTGTCGGTGTTTATAACAGATAACTGCTGCACATTTTTCACCAAAACACAATGGTGTACATTACCTTCACTCAATAAAAAGATTAATATAACACTGCTGATCACTGCTTACAAAACAGTGATTTACTGTTCATTTTCTTGAAAAAGCTACATTTTAAACTTTCTCAAATGAGGCTTTCTGAAAAGTTTGTATATTTTGGGTTGTGCTGGCAACCTTAAATTTGGAATCAGCTTTAAATCAACAGCGATCCAGTGTCTGGTCTTTGGCTGTGTTACTCATGGAACGTTTGAATGCCAAACTAATGTTTGCCCGATGTCAGCTGCAAAGCACAGACTGAAAATCGATAAGCTATCATCATCACATGAAATGAGTAAAAGAGAAGAATGTTTTTGGTTCAGCATTTGCTTGATTTGGATTTTCCATCTTAAGATTGTTATATCTGTCAAGGTTAACAGCGTTATACAGGAAACTAGAAAAGGAAGCCTTATTTTTCACACACTATCATGTTAGCATAACACTTATATAAGCACATGTGCAATCAGCCTCAAATCTATGTATTTATGATATTTAGGAAAAATAATATTGAAATGTTGCACACAATGCTAAAGAACATTTCATTGCTACGCAATGGATTATGCTAATGATAATTTCTGTGTCCTTCAGTGTTTCATTTCAAGGGCCTCAGCAGTCATAACAATTATTTTCCAAGTGTGTTGGAATGGCTAAGTTTGTAAGAGAACTAGAATGATCTGAACCAGATTTCGTAGATGATCAGTCTGCTATGTTTATGCTAACTGAAGGAAACTCCAGTAACTCAACGGCATACAAGATGACATTTTCAATCATTAGCTGTTAAATGTTCAATGTGTCCAGATGTGAGGACCTTATACCGATCATTAAATAAAAAAAAATATATATATATTGGCCAAGACTATATTTTATGACTGACATAAATTATGCAAATGCATTTTTAAGGCCGACACGTGACCTTGAAGGGAGAACACAACATCACATCACATGGAATGATGCCTGTTAGGACTTTGACCTCATTCTAGACACAAACACAATGTGATCACATGACATGGAATGATGCCTGTTAGGTCTTTGACCTCATTCTGGACACAAACACAACGCCTCCTGAAGTGAAAATCGGTGTCTCAGTGTCACTTCCAAGGCCACATGGAGAAGCCATGATCCATGTAGCCATTTAATGTGACACATGATTCCAAGAATTTAGTAACATCTGGAAAGCTGCATTGTTTGAAAAATAGAGTGGTTGAGAAGGAAACGCAACAGAATAAATTTAGATGGCATGAGGCTGAAATCCATCATAAAAAGACTGACTTTTTCCAGTTCTTTATCCAAGTATTTTTTGGCCTTGACCTTTGCTCATGACTTCTACTGCAGGGGCCAGATAAAACCACAACAACTGATTCTGCCAGACAGGGTTCACTGGAGACCCATAATGGAGGGTCTTTGCCGTTTTATGTTTTCTTGCACGGTCACGATGCTTTTCAGACACAACACAGTCTGTCTCTATCACGTCCATGTGTCTCGAAAAGAAGACAAGTGCCATTTGTCATTGTGCGAGCCTCGGCCAAGTGTGACACACACAGAGTTTGGATTCCAGGGGAGGCTGACTCTCCAGGCGTCAGCATGAGCCCTGGACCGTGTGCATTCAGGTAAGCACCTGTGCTGATGGGTCCCCGTGCAGCCTTCACTGCCTTGTGGTTTAGCTCATGTCACTTTGGACTGATTTCAAATGAAAGTATTTACACCCTCTCACACGTCCCATTGGTTTCCGAATCCCACTTGTCACATTTTTTTAGTTTCCTCCATAAATTTTGCCAGTTTTTGGAATGGCAGTGTTACCTCCCTCCTGAGACCCCGAGGGTTTGACTAAGCATGTAAATGGTAACAGGCTTACTCCCAAAGCGGGGGCTACGCCACTGAAAGTTTAATGGCGAATTTCAAATAGCAAGAATCCGTCTTCTAGCCCCTGATCCTAGTCAGAGTCACGGGCGGCCTACAGTTTAGTACCCTGGAGGGGGGGGGACACACACAGCCTTATTAGACAACTAGAGGTGTCAATTAGTCTAACTGTAGAGGTGCCTGAAGGAAAGACACACAATACAGGACGTAAGCACTGCATGCACATAGGGGGGGTCTGGGGAGGGGTGGTGCAGTGCCCCCATGATAACATGCATGGTTCCCCTGTGACCCCCTCCATGCTACTTGAGTCTGAAATAAAGCAGGCTAAAGTTTTGTGCACTGGGCATATGCAAAACACAAATGTAAGCACGTGGGTGTGACATGGGTGTGACATGGGTGTGACATGGGTGTGACATAGGTGTGACATGGGTGTGACATGGGTGTGACATAGGTGTGACATGGGTGTGACATGGGTGTGACATGGGTGTGACATGGGTGTGACATAGGTGTGACATGGGTGTGACATAGGTGTGACATGGGTGTGACATGGGTGTGACATGGGTGTGACATGGGTGTGACATGGGTGTGACATAGGTGTGACATGGGTGTGACATGGGTGTGCAGGGTGGTCGACGCACTTCTGCAGGGGAGAAGCAGTTAACAATAGAAATGAAATCAAGCTTGTGGAAGCAAGAGACCATACAAGAAAAAGGGTGAGTTAAAAATTTGTAAAAGCTTTAAAATGTAACTGTAAAACATTGTATAAATAAGCATCTTATCGGTTTTCAAAATTGTATTTTGCTTCTTAATGTTGACAATCTAATGCAATTAATATTTGGAAGACAGTTAGGTCAATTACACCTGTATTGTGTGTGTGTGTATGTGTGTGTGTGAGGGAGATAGCGGTATACCTTACTATATGGGGACACAATGTCCCCACAACGTGATGAATACCCATTTTTAACTCAATTTAATAAAAATCTGTGACTGCAATGAAAAAAATTAAAATACAAAAACTCTTTTTTATTTTGTTTGGTTACTTATGGTTATGGTTAGGGCTGGGTGGGAGTTAAGGTTGTCATAGTTAGCGTTAGCATTTTTCCCACAGAAATGAATGAGTGTTCCCCATAAGGAAATGTTTACCCGACGTGTGTGTGTATGTATAGCAGCAGACCCCTATTAAAAATTATCCAAAAAATAAAAATTCCTGGCGTCTTATTAAAACCGTAAATATTATTATGTGGGTGCTGCACATAGAAAGTGACCCCCCCCATTTCTGTAGCCCCTGGTTTATAGTGAGAGTCAGCTGTAATTGTCTCCCTCTGGCCTGCACCCTCTAATTTGTACTTTCCTAGAATTGCCTAACTGTTCCACTTAATTCCCCAATCGGCAATACCAAGGTGGGGAGTATAAATATATAAATTTGTGTTTGCATTTGACGACAACAGCCTTTAAAGCATCAGGGACCAGTTTATCAGCACAGTTTACTGTAAAAATCACTTGGTTGGACACATGTGAGGATATCCATCCATCCATCCATTTTCCATACTACTGACCAGGTACAGCATCATGGTTAATGTGAATATAGCTGTTTTAACTTAATAATTATAATTATAATTATAATTATAATTATAATTATAGCAGCTATGCCCTTGTAATTGTAGCAATAAGATTTTAATTATTCAACTTTGGGATGTGAAAAAAATAGGTGCCCTTTGTTTCTGTATGTATATGTTTTTTTTGTATGTATGTGATATTTTTTGCATTTGTAAAACCATTTCGAATGTATAGCAGGAGGGCTGCTTTTTGAAGTATTTATAATATGTCTTTAACCTGGATTAGTCTTAAGAGAATCTGATCTCTGAGTGATCAGAGAATTCCGTAGATGGTGTGTTTCTGTAAAAAGCTTAGCTTTCTCAGATAATGAGGAGAACAGTCTGTCTGATCTCATTAAAAAAACACACACATCTATTTGTTTTGTTACATCTTTTAGTGTTTGAGGTTAATATAAGTGAATGAAGTCATTTCTTTTTTCTTTTTTTTTCATAAGTCATTTCTTAATCACAACAAATAAATTACCTTTGGCAAAAAATATAATGCACAAGAATGATGGCAACCTTGCAGCTGCATTGTTCATTGTGTATGATCACAGCTGCCATCAAGTAATCAAGTCATTTACATTGTCTTTAGAACTTTCCTGCAGTTTTAAAAGTGTTTGAAATGGTACACATTTTCAAATCACCTTGACCTTAACTGAATTGTGCAGGAAGAAATATTGTGTTCTGAGAGCTGAGTCAAAGTCCAGACATCAACCCATTGTGGCAAGACCAGAAATTGGTAGTTTTTACAAGAACAGACATGTCGATGTACTTTAGGAAGAGCTAGGATCCCTAATGAACTCCATAGATTTTAACGCCAGTTAATCCAGTTACATCCAGTTACATCCAGTAACACCAAAATCACCAGTAAAGTCTGGCATAGGATTGATGCAGTTTAAAAAGATAATTTAATTCCAATCTTCACCTGCCTGAAAGCAGTACTGGATCAAATATAGCTCAATGTAAATTGAACAAAGTAGCTAAATACACAATGTGCAAAGCTGAACAGTCTTGATGTTTGAAACCCACCAAGGTTTTGAATGGGGGGACCTTGTGATTGCAGTTTTACAGTCACTGAATTGAACCAGTGGGAGAAGTTAGAGCCCTTAGTAAGCATCCAGGCTTCAATTGCTTGCTTTAACCCCCACATCCGTAGCCAGGCATTTGCATCCCTAATTTAGTTAATGCCAAATAATTCCCAGCCATTCGGTTTCTTTGATGCCCCATTAATTTTTCAAGTGTTTGTAACGTGGAGAGGATTTCAAACATGCATCATTTGGAGACTGTTTTAGGCCTGCTGCAGGAGACTGTGCTCACTGCAGATGCACGCAAACGAACAACAAAATGACTGGAAACAAAGGAATAGCCCCTCCAGTTAGGAATGGTTACTAAAATGCAGAGGTGGAAAGTTTAGTTCCAGAAACTACAAATCCAGACCAAGATTTTGCTTCAAACAACCAATTGACTATAAAGAGTCACAATTAGAGAATACACAACTGGATGGTTGAAGCAAGATCTTGGTTTGGATTTCTACTTGCTGAACTATCCACCTCTGCTGAAATGCATGCCTGTCCCTCACCCATATCTATAAATCACAATCAACACTAATTATTGGAGCTTATGTTCTCCACTGTGCTAACAATCACAGACGCTTTATTGATCCCATAGGGAAATTGTCTTTACTACTTGCTCTTCGTAGAGTAAACTGCCCACAAAGGGCTGCCACCTGTTGGGGCACCCAGGGAGCTGGGGGTTAAGGGTCTTGCTCAAGGACCCACAGACATGCTGAGGCTGGGTTTGAACCAGCAACCTTCTGATTACAGGCACAGCCCACTGAGCCACACGCGGCCCCATGCTGTGTTAGTGGTGATGATGGTGGAAAAGGCCATTCCACATTGCTAAGAGTACGGTACTACTGCAAACTGCCTCGATTCCTAAAAGCTCAGTTATATTCTTCTTGCACCCAACAGTATCCCACAATTCCGGGGCCCGCAGTGTGTGTGATCCTCCGTAGGTGGGATGGGGGCAGTGACGGACTAACTGATAAGTGCATCTTAGTTTAGCATTTTCAGCAGAGAACCTTGCCAGCAATGCAAGGCCCAAAGGGTGCACAAGAAACAAAGTGGCCCTTTTTCATCCCTTTCTTCTGCTAATAGTTTCAAGACACTTCCTGTCTGAGAATGCCCAGGAAAGCACAATGACCGAAAATGACTCTTCTCCCTAATTTTACATTTTGCTTAGTCATTTCTTTTATTGAGTCATGAAGATAAGCAGACTAAGCAATAGCTTCTCCTTTAAATGCCAAATTTTATATCGCAGAACACCTCTGACAGTGGATAACACAAAAGATACTAGGATCAATCACTGTGCGAAATTTGGTCTGTCTCCAGGGATTAACTTTTATCTGGTCTCAGCTCAGTTATTCATGTGCTGGAAAGTACATCACATCTCCTCAGTAAGCTTGAGCGAAGGATCTATTTAAAGCTTCTTGTTTACAGGGCTTACAAACCTTTCCTATTAGTATATTGACAATTATGAGCCAAAATGTTATGAGGACATCATTCTCGGGAGGTGACTTCACATTGTTTTCTCTCCTTTTTCTGTTTTCTCCCCTTTGCTGGTTCATTGTAAACTAACATCTAACCCTCACAGTAACTAACCGAAACCATCTGCTATAGGTCCTCCACCCTTAATTGGCTTCAATAGCAGCATATTTTACTGGTTGCCCCTATGCTAACACTTAACGATGTTGTGCCCTCATTTTGATACTATCCACGGCTCTGTATTCTTTTCTTAAGCAGGGTCTTACTCCATGATCGCAGCTGAAGGTAAAGCTATTATTATCATTGTCATGTCATAATCACATCAAAGTGGCTTCAGCTCACCAGTGATAGAATTTATATGGACCTGTGATCAGCAATTTTGTAATCATTGCACTGCAGAGGAATATATGCACATGCCAGTTATAAAATCTCCTAAATCCTGTTGCCAAAAATGACCCAATTTCAATTTGTTTCCTTTATTGTACTTTTTCTGCAGTATTAAAAGTATGTATAGTTAAAAATGACAATTATACACTGTGAATGTTTGATATATTTCTGCCTCTGCCTGTAGAACACAGTTGATTGGTTCCTTTTTGAGACTGGATTCCAATTAACTTCTTGAGTAGGATTAGAAATTGCAACTTGTGTGTATGAATATTTATCTTGCTGCGGAGTGCATTAATTCATCCGTGATCAGTATATGATATTTCTTGTCCTTTGTATTCTAATACAGAATCCAAATAAAACAGTGTCTCTGAAAGTATTCATACAACAGCCAAATGACTCACACTTATTTCATTATTGCTATAACACAGTCTGCTCGTATTGTCTGGGAGATTAGATTTTCATACCTAATTCAAATTGCTCAATGTCTACAGCACAATATTTTTATGCATAAAAACATTAATTCTAAAGGACAATCAGGTCTAATTCTCTGACGCTACAGCTGAGTTGAACATGTTTTTCTTACTGTGTTAACATTTTCAAAGCTCCAGTGTTATATATAGATAATTAAAAGTATAGATAAAAATTGTTAAACCCAATTAAGGTTCTACATTACTTTATATCTATGCACTAATTCTGCTGTGAACATTCATAACATCCCATATAAGTAACACTATAGATTAATTTCTGCTCATTTCAACCAATCCCTGATTCGATGCTGTTTACAATAATTAATCCCACAGGTATGATCTCTGATTGCAGCATACAGTATCATTATACTGCAGAATAAATGTATATCTATCTCTACATTATATGTCATATATTATACACCTTAATCCAAAGTAATTTATACCGTATAGTCTAAATATTTCACATTTGTTAGTTCCATGATACAAATGAGTATGAAAGGTGCCATTCCTGGCTGGCGTGGTGTAACGCTCCGATATCTCCTTTTCCCTTGTTCATCCTGAGCTACGCTCGGTATATGATGCCATAGTCGTATCTGCCGGAGCTTACATACAGTACTGCACTCACCTAACTGTTAGCACTGCCCATAGCAGGGTTCTTCAACTCTGGACCTCGATTCCAAATCCAGGCCATGTTTTCAGTTCTCCCAGGTAGTTGCTTAATAATTACTGATTCTGATTGGTCAGAGGCTTCACACCTGACTGACAGGTAAAGGAAGGCTGGAAAACCAGCAGTGCTCGGACCTCGAAGGACCGTGAGTTGAATAACCCTGGCCTATAGTCTCCCCTACTTTGACTAATTGCACATTTTATTTCCCAACTCCTCCTGGGGGGTGCTGCCTGGAGACCTCAATCTATCGAGATGTCCAGCACACCCTGCAACATGTGACGTCGCCACTACCAATGACGTCCATGCATCCAGGTCGCCGTTCTGCCTGTGTCATCTTCCATGTGTGACCCGCTCCCTGGCTTCTGGTTGCCTGGCGATAGGAAGGAGCGTCAGCACCATCCTGTCATCTCCCCCCTGCTCCCCGGTTGTGACTCAAATCTTATGACTTAGACCGTATGA
Organism: Hippopotamyrus pictus; assembly: GCA_026781145.1. NCBI lineage: Eukaryota > Metazoa > Chordata > Actinopteri > Osteoglossiformes > Mormyridae > Hippopotamyrus > Hippopotamyrus pictus. The sequence continues at coordinate 17,834,124 of JAODLC010000015.1, read as the reverse complement.
CTTAGCCATCTCTCCTATTTGACTCTCCCAGCTACCCCCTGGAGGATGGGCTCCCCCTTTGAGTCTGGTCCCTCCCAAGGTTTCTTCCTTCTAGGGAGTTTTCCCTTGCCACTGTCGCCTATGGCTTACTCACTGGGGGCTTTGGGTGGGGATGCTGTAAAGCGCTTTGAGACGATGTAATGTTGTGATAACTCGCTATAGAAAAATAAATTTGTTTGTTGTTTGTCGTTGGAGCCTCCACACAGACTGGGAGTTGCACTCGCGCTGCGCCTTAGCGGCCCGGTTCTGTGCAAACCCAGCGTCCCCGAGCTCCCCCCACATCCCTGCTGGCCTCCTGGCCTGTAATTCCACCGCCGATGATCTTGCTTTTATGTCTGCCTGACCTCCATTTTCAGTGGCTTGTGTTATATTTGTACTGGACGTTCATTCACCAGAAACTGCTTTCCTGTGACGCCAACACTGCCGCCTCATCAGTGGTCTGACATCCCCTCTCTCATCCTACTTTTTGCAGAGGTGGGAATTTCAGGTCCAGAAAGTACAAATCCAGACCGTGATTTAGCTTCAACCAACCAGTGGAGCACTCTGTAACTGTGACTCTTTATGTGCAACTGGTTGGTTGAAGCTAAATCACGGTCTGGATTTGTACTTTCTGGACCTGAAATTTTCACCTCTGACTTTTTGCCAGAATCCTCCTTGCCCCTAATCCTCCTTGCCCCATCTCCCTTGACCCAGGTAATCCACCCTACAGTCCCATCACAGATCCCAAGACACCCTCTAATCCAGCAAGATAGAACCTTGTAGACTAGCTCCTTAGTCCTCCTCTGTTTCAGCCAGATACCCCCTTCAGTGCAGCTCCTCAGCCACAGAGGCTAACCCCAAAGTCACATTTTAGGGTCTAACATAATGATCAGCGGAATAAAAGTGTCACAATGCAATAGCACCTGGCAACCCCGACACTGCAGCCAAATGCTGTTTCGCAGGTCAGCCAAACAACAAGGCAACCCTGACTCAGTTTAATTCATGCCAGAGACCGCTCTACTCACATGGTATCCTGTGATTTCCTGCGATCGCTCACATTATCATGATCTCACAAGGTATCATTTCGGGATGTATGTAAAAAACATTAGCACTTTTACAGGGTTTCGGATTCTCGTCTTTTTCTCTCCGTCTAACCGGAGCTGTGCAAAGGGAATGAAATCATCAGAATTATAGTAAGACATATTACATGTTGCCTGTCAGTGGTGAAACAGGACTAAGGCCTTGCTGACTTCACTGATTCAGTTTCAACCGCAACCGTTTTTTTTCCTTCTCAAAGGTAGCACAATCGACTGTTCTGCTTTTATCGTTTTCTGCCTGCCGGCCTATTTTTTTAAACTGCAAGCCCTGCAGCTGCTTCACGGGCCCGGAGAAGATCATCCCCTAGTGTCAACTCAGTCACCGTGCTGCTGTCGATGGAAATACGGTGAGAAATTCACATCTCAGTCCCCCGCTTTGTTGTAGCCTGACAAGTCAAATGCAGGCATCTCTGTTCTCTGACTCCAAGAGCTGTTTCGTTACCCTCGATGACCTCGATTTTGTGAGATCTTCCCCAGTTAGACGTAGAAAGTGCTGTAGGGCCTGTAAGTTATGAGCAAAGATTTGTTATAATTGGATTTGGTCAGCATCTGTCCGTCTCTATGGCAACTTACAACAAACAACCTAACCAGAATACAAATATAGACAGATAATTTATGCTCTTCCTTACTTCTCCTGCGACATTCCTAATGCAACGAAAAAACAAACGTCAGGCAAACATGGCCTATGGGAATGCAGAGATCCCTGCGGACGCAGAGGTGGTTATTCTTAAAGACAGGCCGGCGTCTTGCATCCGGGACCGATAAAAAAGACAAGCTCTGTTCCATAATTGCTTGGCTTGTGCTGCGGGCTAGTTATTTACTGTGAAATGCTTGGTTTAATGGATGAATATTGCTTTTCCTAAAAACACTGTAAGGATCAGTGGGACATTTGAGATTGATAGTAGAAAACTCCACGCCAACAAATCAACATATACTACAATATTTATACTCCATATACTGTAAATGCCATATATGTCTCTTTTTATTTCATTAATAACTCAAGGACCTAAAGGACCTTCCTGGGCATGAATCAGCCAAAAATGATTTTGTCCATGGCTCTTTAAAAAGTCGTGCTACACGTGTCACACGTGTCCATACGCACGAGATGAAAGAGAGATGAATGCAGCCTGCCTGTCAGCTCAGAATCAGTGTCAGCGTGGAGGGTGTGCTTTGTAGCGGAACGCGGCAGGGAAACGTGAGCATGTGGAAGCCATTAGAGGAGCAGGCTGGGGCGGGGGGGGTTGCATGCGGCTGACAGCACGGTCCGGCGGCCAGCACGTGGTCGCTTGGCTGGCCAGCGTGTCGGATTTTCCCCAGAAGAAGGCGGCGCTGGGAAGCCGGCAGCCTCCTGGCCAGCGCTCTGCGAGCACTTTCTTTTGCTTCTGCGTGCTGGGAGGGGCGGGGCTGAGATGTGGGCGGGCCCTCTGTGCAAGCAGGCCACGCCCCCAGGCAGAGGTGCTCAGTAGGTTAGCGGGGCCGTCTGCCTTCGGGGGGCTTGTAGTGCTTAAAAGGCCGGCACTGGCTGTCAGGATTCGCAGTCTCCCACCCAGACAGCCACAGCGTGGGCCACCAGCTCCCCTCGCACCTCGACCTCCCCAGCTCAGGCACACCCAAAGAGTGAGTATTCCTGCTGTCACGCTCAGCCTTACTGCTGTCACGCTCGGCCTTACTGCTGTCACGCTCGGCCTTACTGCTGTCATACTCCGGCCTTACTGCTGTCACGTTCGGCCTTACTGCTGTCCTACTCCGGCCTTACTGCTGTCACGCTCGGCCTTACTGCTGTCACGCTCGGCCTTACTGCTGTCATACTCCAGCCTTACTGCTGTCACGCTCTCATCTTCTGCCCACGCATCCACGGGTTTATTCTTCTTCATTTGCTCTCGTTCTTTTATGAAACATTTACTCTAAGCTGTTTTTATTTTCCTTCTACTTAACTCTGAAATATCTGCACACATTGGCCCCTTTAATTTTTGCTAATTTGTCCATTGTAGTTATTAGAAACATTTTAGGTGTCACCAAGTGGTGCATCAGTGTCACTCATTATTTATTTGCTTGCTAAGTGCTGCTGGTTGTTGAGGTGCCTGGAATTTCTGTAATGTGCCTCAGTGGTTAAGAGGCCAGGCCAGGACACCTGGAGATGTTCAGTTTTAATTCTGGACTGTTTATAGTCTCTGCAGACGACTTTTTATCTTCACAAGGAAAACAGTTAGAGGTGCTCAGTTGGAAAACTGCCTTCCTGACTGTATAAATGTTTACTGCTAAAGTATTTCAGTGTTGCTACTGGCATGTTTGAGTAGCTGTAAAATTGCACACCTTTAGAAATGACCTCATCGGTGCTACAGGACAGTCTGCTACTCATCACAGCACCTTTGGTCACGTGACCTGAGGGGCTCTTGCATCTGACCAGCTTCTCTTCTGCACCGTTTTGTAGTTCCAGGTATGGACAGCGCCCCCTTCCTGCAGAGGTTCAGGCTCACACGCTGCTGGGCTGCCCTCAGCTTGCTGTGTTCCCTCCACGCGTTGCCCCTTCGCCTCGACCCTCTATGTTCCGCAACCACGCCTGCCAAGTATAGCCTGACTTTCACAGGAAAGTGGAGCCAGACTGCCTTCCCTAAGCAGTACCCCCTCTACAGGCCCCCTGCCCAGTGGTCCCACCTCATCGGTGAGTCTCCTATGCACAGATCCCACCTACACAGTGTTGGGCATTTCAGGTCCAGAAGCTACAAATCCAGACCATGATTTTGTTTCTACCCAGCAGCTGAGTAC
>JAODLC010000015.1:17773952-17827536 GCA_026781145.1 Hippopotamyrus pictus | reverse complement strand
TTGGCTGAGGGACAGGGAGTGCAGTGAGCCCAGCTGAGGGACGGGGGATGCAGTGTGCTTGGCTGAGGGACAGGGAGTGCAGTGAGCCCAGCTGAGGGACGGGGGATGCAGTGTGCTTGGCTGAGGGACAGGGAGCGCCATGAGCCCGGCTGAGAGACGGGGAGGGGGGGCATGGGCTCGGCTGAGGGACAGGGAGTGCAGTGAGCTTGCCTGAGGGACAGGGGGCGCAGTGAGATTGCCTGAGGGACAGGGGGCGCAGTGAGCTTGGGAGGGGAGGCAGGCCAGGCCTCTCTGTGGCTGTGTGCGTTAGCCCCTCCTCTCCAGACACCCCACAAGATTTACGTGCAAGAAATGGTCCCTCACCCATGTGGGTGAAGAAGTTTTTTTTTAAATGAGAGCCCGCCGCTGCAATGTCAGGACATGTACTGAAAACAATGCAGAACAAAGCAATAGTAAATGATGTACAAATGGGCTATTGTTCCATTTTCTTTTAGTAATGTTGCGGAGATACTTCAGTGTGGTTCAGACGGGACTGTTGACTCTCTGCACCTTGTAACTTTCTCATCTGGGGGGTGGGGGGGGGCATCTCAAGCAGCTAATGAGATGGATGTGATGGCATCACGTGTAGGTCGCTATCTTAGGCTCCTTAATGGCACTTTTCCGAGAAGCAAAGTGCCCTGCATGCAAGGTCTAGATTTAGGTCTGGGATTTGTCATATCCTAACTGTGACAGGCGGTCCCCAGGGGCTGGACACTCTGACATCATTATGTCCAGGATATGGGGACCCTGCATGGGACCCTGGGCTGCTGTGCGAAACTGAGTCTGTCAGCTCACAATCGTGGTGCATTTTTAACTTGTACGGATGTGTTGTGTTTCATTGATAAATTTCATATTTAGAACACATTTACTTCATATTTAATATTAAATAATCCCCCACAGCATACGTATTAATGAAAATCAGCTTAAGTGTAAAATAGAAATAGATAATTATGCAACACGCAGAGCCAAAGAGTTAATTCAGCAGGAGTGAAATCAGCAGTGTTAAATTAACACTGTTCTTCTGTATCCATAGTAACAATGGAGGCTTTCATTTATCTTCCCCAGATTACATCATCGTTTCCCAGTCACCCAGCAAACTCCTTCTACTATCCTCGGCTGAAGCAGCTCCCACCCATTGCCAAGCTCACCCTAACCAAGCTCAAGAGCAACCATATATCCAGCATTCCCATCGAGCCCACCCAGTCCAACAAGATCCCCACTGACAATGAGATAGAGGACTCCAGAATAAGTAAGCTCTCTCTTCCTATTCAGAAGATGACACAATTAGATACAGTCTTTGAAACCACAAGAGGTTTCAGGTGTCCTTGCATCCCCTTCCAATAGCATAATTAAATTTATTGGTCCCAGTTTGGGTCCTAAATTAGGTAGGGTTAATGATTCCTAATGTTGTTCCTCAGAAAGCATGGTGAGTGAGTCTGATGTACTTTTGCTGGAGCAAAAATTTGTTTGTTTCAGTTCCTTGCAATAGCCAGGAGATAAATGGAACACAGATAAATGGAACAATGTTTCTCGATCCTTATGACGATAAAGTTTTTCAAGCATCAGGGAATCAGAATCAGGTTTATTGGAATCAGAATCTGAATCAGAAACAGAATCTCAAGCCAAATAACTGGCCACTTAAATATCTAATAAAATATTTAGAAAACCACAACTGAAAGACTACAATTATCACACATTAATTGTGTTAGTTGTTGCAAGAACAATGACAGCGACACATAAGTCCACGCCATAGACATGCTTGCATCTTTCAGACCCGTATTTATCATGTAAATAGCAGGTACCTGAGGAATTTCCTTCAGTGTAACAGATCGGCTTGTTTCTCACAGCAGATTGGCCCAAATGGGCCGTAAGCTTAGCAAACAAAGCCGAACCATCATCAACAAGCTGGCAAAAGTAAAAATGATCGAAAACAAAACCCAGTCGTTGCAGCATCAGTACCCTACATACACGCAGTTACATACGTGCACAAAATAGTCCATAAAACAAACCGTCTCTTATACAGTCGCTACACCTCATAAATGGCACTTAATTACCCTGATTAAAATTATCTAGCCATTCCAGCAGCCTCCCTGCAACGTTCTTGGCTAGCTGAAGAAGCAGTTGGGATCTTTATACTGGAAGGAGCCTCATTAGGCATGGTTGGCTAATGCTTTAACTCACGCAGACGTGGGCCGGCCTACTGTGTGCTAGCGGGAGGTTCCACGTGAAATGTGCACTGTGTCCGTCACCAGAAAGCCCTTGACCCCCCTTCGGCCGGGTGGCTGGGCCACGTCCCCATGGTAACGCTAAAACAGACCCAAACAGGAGAATGAGAAGCATCACTGAGCGCCGCACTGTAACCCGTGTCAGTAATGATGGAAAAGCCAGGCCTGCTCTTATTTCCATGTTCTTGTCTCAGTGTCCTCCCACTTGCCCTCAGAGGAGCTAATCTGGGATAGATATTAGCACTGTCACAGTGAGGGCACTGCTTCCCATTTGGGGACAGCCCAGATAGGATGTGGGTCCTGCTTAAATGCGACGGCAGGCCTTCGAGGCAGGAGCTCGGAGCCGACGAGTCGCTCAGAGCTGCTCGTCTCCGGCTAAGAGCTCTTTACCTGAAGCCCAGCAGAGTCTCACTGCGTCATCCTGGGCTTTGCCAGGGCCTCTTGACGGCACTTAGGCGAAGGAGAAGAAAACAGCTACCCCCCGAAATCCGGCGGCGGCAGGTGGGGCGAGGAAATCCGCCTCAGTTCCTGTGTCACCTCAGTGCTGCATTGCACAGCGTTGGATTCCGCTAGCTGGGAGGTTTAGCTGATGTGACTGAGTGCTCCAAAATGCGGGAAACTATTCAGGGGATTGAGATTTTTCAGAGAGCACCACACATTGAGGTCTACCGCAAAAAGCGTACCGACTAACAGTCTGCTTAAACCGAGGAACAAATGTGTTCATTGTGGTCTTTAATTGCGTCCAAACCTGTAGCCACAGGGTAATTCTAAGAAAGCTTGAATCACTTCCTTAGCAAGTCTGGCTGCCCCCATTATGCGCATCAGACATGCAGATGTGATGACTGCCGTCTCGCCTGAGCCCTGCGAGTTTCCCTAAGCCTGAGGCCGGCTCCTTTTTTTTTTTCCAGATACTCCTTTGGACTGTGAGGTGTCCGCCTGGTCCCCCTGGGGCCTGTGTAAGGGGGCCTGCGGGGAGCCGGGGGAGCGGCACAGGACTCGCTACATTCACATGCACCCAGCCAACAACGGGGCAGAGTGTCCCTCCCTGGAGGAGAGCAAGGCCTGCGAGCCGGACAACTGTGTGTGAGCGGAGAGACACACGAGGCCTGCAAAGGCAGGCCTGATGAACTGGAAGCGAAGGCCAGCGTTAAGCCAGAAGCCACGCCCAGCTGACTTAATCCTCACAGACTACATTTTTAGTGCACTTTAAAAGGCGGAGCAACGGAACACAGTTGTACCGAACTGCCCCCACTGCTGAGGGGCCAAGGTGGCCCATCCATGGTGTCTGAAATGCTGCGGAATGACGCAGGGCGTTGGAGACAAGCAGACGTGCCGCTCTCTCCCCTGTGCTCACCTTCCTCCTCACTTAAATACAAGGCAGAAGGGTTTTTTTTGGCAGCTACCAAGCTAGCTGCACAACGCCCAAGTCATTGCTACAGTCAAAACCTCCATGGGTCACATGATGAGAAAGTTCAGACATACAAGCTGTTTGGTAAAAATGTTAGCGATTAGCACCGTAGCCATTATCTTATAAAGTATAGTTACTACTTCAGAACTAAACTGGTTTGAATTACCCTAATTTAAAGCATCATCACCTCTGATATCTGAATGACTGCTGCCCTCTAGTGAGTAAATTGGAGATTCACACAACAAGCGCACCTTTTAATACGTTAAAGGGAAGCGTGGACTGGGCTGTGATTATATTGGTTATAAAATGCAGACCTATCTACCCAACCATGAGGTTATATTAGCGTATCTAGATACGTATTTCTGTGCTTTTGAACAGCTTCCCTTTTAAAAACAAACATGCGGTGAATTTATCCAGAGTTTATCAAAATGTTTGTTTTTTAAAACTTAAAGTGTGGGCCATTACATCATCCAACAATACTAAATTATGTATGAACATTGATTACAAAAGTTAATGCATATATTTACATGTATAATTTTGTAAAAAAAATGTAAATAAATGTGTCATTTACAGCAGACAAAATCCATCTATTTTCCAACCTGCTAACCCTTCTGGGTCATGGGGGGGTCTGGAGCCTATCCTGGAAGCTACAGGCACAAGGCAGGGAACAACCCAGGCCAGGGGGCCAGCCCATCGCACAGCATATTCACAGTTTAATAACTCCAATCAGCCTCAGCATGTCTTTGGACTGTGGGGGGGAAACTGGAGTACCCGAAGGAAACCCCATGACGACACGGGGAGAACATGCAAACACCACACGCATGTGACCCAGGCGGAGACTCGAACCCGGGGCCCGGAGGTGTGAGGCAACAGTGCTAACCACTGCACCACCATGCCACCCCCAGACAGAGTCCACTATAATGAAAAGTTTAAAACAGTGAATAAAATGTTAACAATATACAGTAGCATCCTTTCCTAATACATATTATCAGTAATGTTCCATGCTTACCACAGCTCAACATAAAGGGAAGCTAGATACATAAATCCCCATTCAGATGAAGGAATACAAACATTTTGATATTTTCACTATAGCTAAATTTATTTTATTTTATTAATAAAGTTTTAATAATTTTCAGTACCAGCTATTCTGACCAGCTAAAATGGACTTTGAGTATCCATCCATCCATCCATCCATCCATCCATCCAGGGGCAAAATTTGGTTGGGGGGGGGAGACAACCCTGGGCCCTGCACTTTAGCGCCCTCTGCTGATCTTTTTTTGTAACAAAACACAAAGCTCAAACTCCAAATCATTAATATAACAATTTTCGTTAAAATATTATCATCTGTAAATGATACACCTTAAATTTGGCAGATCAACCCTCCGATGTGATATCCCCCTCCTCTCTTACAAACAGTACTCCTGCCCCCACCCTCATTGCTAAGTTTTACTGCTGGCACCCCCCCCCCCCGCCCCCTACTTTGATTAGCATATTATTCACGTTCCATCATTTTTAATTCCCTCTTGTTTCTCTTTTGTCTCCAAAGAGATCAATGCCCCCCTACCTATGTCAGCCTAGGGCCCACAGAGAAGCTTGTCTGCCCCTGTACCCATCCATCCATCCATCCATCCATCCATCCGTCTGTCCGTCTGCGCAACCATTCAGCTTCTCCCTGCTTATTCTGGTCCGGGTCCTGATATTGCATTCAGGACATGCAGGTACACTGGGCAAGGTCCCGTCAGCATGACACCCGGAGCTCGCCATGTTCCCCCAGCCCAGTGCCGGCCGCCAGTCTGAGGGGCCCCGCATGCCCGCTCATATTATTTTCCTCAGTGCACCATTGGCTGCACAGCTGCACAGAGCCAGACCCGAAGCTCCCGTCGCGGACCAAGTCATACGGACCAGTGCTCACATATGGCCCGAATCTGCTCACGCTTCTGGGGAGATAAACAAACATGTGGACGCTCCTCATCTTAGGCAATAAAGCTGAAATAAGTATTAATACTTATAAATTCATATATAAAAAGTAGCAAAAATTTCTAGTTCCTGACAGTCTGCTCATTTTTAATAATTTTACACATCATTAATTTTAAGATGAACAGCATATAAAATCGAAGCATATTTAAACGGAGCGAACATTAAAGGATAATTAACATGTGGGCCCTAAAAATCAATGTAATGGATACACAACGTCTGTGTTTAAAATGTGTTTACCTTGCAATAGAAAAATCCAAACCCTCTTTTAATGGTTGATCCTGCATACACTGTAACATTCATCCTGGTTCTGTTAATGCCAGGGCCAGTTCTTAGAAAAACATGATGCAATAACAGTACAGCGGGACCTGTAAACAAACCTAATTCATTTCAGAAAGCTGGTTGAGTTGTGATTTGGTCAAGATCCAAGTCAAATTTCCCCATCATAAATAATGTAAATGAATTTAATTTGTTCCAGTCCCCCAACTGATTGCCTATTTAAACCTATCTTCCTATCTAACTAATGATAAAATGTGAATGTGAAACTAATATACACACGAAAAGGCAATTTCTGAGCAATACTACCTGTATTGAGGTGAGCTGATGGTGCACTGGAAGCAGCAGGTGGAGAGGTGGAGGGATGGAGAGGTTGTTGTTTGGAAAGGGAGACACGTTTCCATCCATATGACTTTTAGCAGGAACGGTCGGGTTTCGAGGTTCCAGTCGTGGTCCACGACGAAAGAAATCGACAAACCTGTTCGACGTCCCATTTGGTCGAGTTAAGAGGCGTTGGAGTTTCAAGGTTCTACTGTACAGCATTTAGTCACCCATATGAGATCGGCTCATTTTTCTGGGTAAGTAAACGTGTCCTGGGGAGACAGGGTAGGTGTCGAACAATAACACCAATTTATGATTGTTTTTAAGGGAGGTAAAAAGGGACAAACACAGGGATTAATTAGGGTGCCATAACAACAACAAGTTGTCCATCTAATTGGGTACAGGCTACAGCAGAGTGAAATTACTAAGAAAACATCAGACAGTCCATTTAACCGGGGACAGGGAACACCCCCTGGGGAGAGGTCCACCCGTGATATGGCACACACACGTACAATGGTTCACCGAATCACATGTCTTTGGACATGGGGACCATAACAAACAGGGTGGTAATATGCCAACCAGCCCACCTGCCACATGGTAATTATTCAGAATCATCCCTTGTTTGTTCCTGAGTTGTCATTGTTCCTTATTTGAAATTTGTGACTTTGTTTTCAGTCTCGGGATTGCAGCTCATTTACTCAGGTGGTTTTGCGGCTCATTTTATATATTAATCTTTATGTTTTCTTTAAAATCTGAGAAAGTTGAATCCAGCTATTTTTAGTTTCTACTTTTCGGCTTACTTAAAAGAAACATAAAGTGAAAATTGTGCCAAATGTTAACATTCGACACATTTTAATATAATCTTCAGAATGCAACCGCTTACTTTAACTATTAGAAACAAAACTGTTTATATTTCATTTTAATGTAAAAAATGCATCAATCTCTAAACTAAAAGTACTTCTCTTGTTGAAACAGCACTGCTGTTAAATGAACAAACTTAGAGCTAAGTGTTTAAAGGGCAGCAGTTAATAATGAACCATTTCATTCTCCATATAATACTGGTTTGACCTTCTCTATAAATGCTTATCGCAGCCTTTCTGGTTTCTTGTGGAGCTCCAATCAGCAAACTGTTTGCCTGAAAGAGCAGCAGATGTACAGTAGGCTTCTCACACTGCGGTTAAGCAAACCCTTTCCACACTCCTGCAAGCGGTTTGCGTGGGGCAGTGAAAATGGCCGCGTGGAAAGCTGGCTTTCTGATGCTGTGTTGTCTGACTGTGACCTCCGGGATGTTCTTTGACCTGGGACCACAGGAGGAGAGGTGCATCATTGAGGAGATTCCACAGGACACCTTGGTCACAGGTGAGTTAAAACCAGTCAGGCAGCTGGGAGGGTTCCGCTAAACCACAGCTGACACTGCAAGTCATCCAGTAAGTTTCAAGGTTAGAAAGACATCAGGCTGGTTTAGACATCAAAGGCGTTCAATATGTAACTAGTTCAATTTCAAAGTACCAGTAACCACCGCATTTGGCAAGATAACATAAAACTTTCCACAAAACAGTTTAAAAAGTGTGCCACTATTTTTTACCCAACCTTGGTGCTCTAAGTGTTATTTTTCCAATTCACTAACAATAACATCCATTCTTCACTACAGCATATATTTGAACATGTGTCAGATATCTTCCTTATAGTAAATACTACTATCATGTTGAACAGGGAACAGACAAACAAGTCAACTGCCAACTGCCATGTGTATATCAGAGCTGACTGTAGGACTACAGTTCAATAGCAATAACTACTATATCCTTGTAGAACCTGTGAACAAAGTATTTATCTGAGTTCAGAACCAAAGCATATATCAGTACTACAAAGCCTTAAAATCATTGTGTTTTTTTCAGGGTATTTTTTACTAGAGTATTGGGACACTATGAAGAAAGACAGCTCCCCTCATCTGGGACTAACTGTTACCGTGAGAGACCCAAGTCATCAGGTACTATGGAGCGCATTTCACTCAGTGAAGCCTGTATGAAGCAGGTCTTCAGCACTCATAGGAACCTGTGTGAAGCAGATCTTCAGCACTCAGTGAGGCCTGTGTGAAACAGGTCTTCGGCACTCAGTGGAACCTGTGTGAAGCAGGGCTTCAGCACTCAGTGGAGCCTGTGTGAAGCAGGTCTTCAGCACTCAGTGGAACCTGTGTGAAGCAGGTCTTCAGCACTCAGTGGGGTCTGTGTGAAGCAGGCCATCAGCACTCAGTGGAGCCTGTGTGAAGCAGGTCTTCAGCACTCACTGAGAATGCTCCTCTTTCCTGGGCTGCAGGTGCTGATGTCCAAAAGGTACGGCAGTCAAGGGAAGTTTACCTTCACCTCACATTCCTCTGGCCAGCATTTCCTCTGCTTGAAATCAAATTCTACACGATTTTCTATTTTTGCTGGGGACAGACTGGTAAGATACATGAGATATATTGTATCAAACAATTTTATTTACTTGACCTGTAGTAGAAAGACCTGATTCTAAACTATATGACAAATATTTTATTAATATTTTCATTTATCTTTGTTTATACATGTGAAGCATGGTGCTTAACCAGCTTGCACTTACTAATCGACGGACCTGTACCCTTCCCCCAGCGCCTCCATTTGGATGTGCAGATGGGAGAGCACACGATAGACCCAGGAACCGCTAGAGCCAAAGACACAGTGAAGAACATGGAATACGTCTTGCAGCACCTGATCGACCAAGTCCTTTACATTGGCAAGCAGCAAGACTTCCAGAGGGTAACAGTTAGCAAGAACACCATCAAATTCCAGGAATGGCAAACAAATTCACAATTCCTTTAGGTTATTTTACACTTTCTTCAAGTTGAGAAACAAAAAGTAAGGACTAAATATAGTTTCTCTAGCAAGCTTCCACTACCCTGAAGCCTTGCCTCTATCCCTCTCTCTTAACCTAGGGAAAGTCTTTCTTTTTTCATTTAATTCATTTTAAATTTTATCCAGCGTCGGAGCATACAAGTAGTGTAGCAATTGAATAAAAAGGTTATCAAGCCAAGCCAAAAATCATTGTTAATTAAATTAGTTTAACTTTACATTAACTGCACCTTCAAAATGCCTTAATAATGCATTCATAGAACATTCATAAGAAACATACAAGTATACCTTAACAGCTTTAATATACATTAATAACAAACATTACATAATCATAACAAACATGTATATTTAAACTGTTGCGGTATGTTAGGGTTTTAAGGTATACTTACATGTTGCCTATGAATGCTCTATAAATCCATTATGAAGGTGCACTTCATGTTACCATTATATCTTACTTCAAATATGAGATATTGAGATTGTAGTTTCTTACACAGAGATAGCACAAAAACATGTCTACTTTGCTGAACACACTTCAGTGTTAAAATGCATTTATGCTGAGCACAGTACTGTATATACAAAAGTACATGTTAAGTACATGTATGTTTTTACAATGTAAATGGCACCAGAAAACCTGGTCTTCTTTCCTCAGGAACGCGAGGAAATGTTTCGGCAGATGAGTGAAGACACCAATGGGAAAGTTTTATGGTGGGCAGTAGTACAAACAGCCATTCTCCTCACGGTTGGATTCTGGCAAGTGAAAAGATTGAAAGATTTCCTGATAGAAAAGAAGCTTGTATAATTACCTCTCAGCTCCAGATATTGAATTTTGTTTGTCTAGCACATATAGAAGTAGCTATATGGCAGTAGCTGAGTAAAACAAGTAATTATACAGTTATATCATAAGGTGTATAAATAAAAAGGTTAGGCTATAAACTCCTGTTTCTTTTTTGTACTATCAAGTGCCATATGCTTTGATTACCAAAACTCCTGTTGTATTTCGGCCATTAAACATAAAGGTCAGTATAAAACAGTGCTGACCTCCACTGGCAGTTGACATCTTTTTATATGTGGCAGTTAAAATTTTGCAAGGTTTCATTAAATAACCCAAAGTACCTTCCCCACTGTCTAATTGTCTTGTATTTATTTGCTGTCTTGATCTATCAGTGTTCAGCTGTGAGAAATATATTGTAATTTATCTCCATAATGCTCTCTATTAGCAGAGGCAGAAATGAACTTGGCCTTTTGAGAACATCCATCCATCCATCCATCTTATAGTAGGTTATGCTGGTCAGGGTGACGGGGCGGGGGACTGGATTCTATCCTGACAAGCAGTTTCAGAAAATGAATGGATGCCCATATAGGTGCAAATAATAAATATTTCTAGTATAAATATTTATGGTAATTAAAATATTCAAGCATGATAATGCATCTAGTATTTCTCTTTGGATTTTTTTAACAAACGCACAGGTACTTTCAGGGCTTAAATAATTATTTCCAGATATCATTATGACTTATGCAATATAATATTTGTATAATCCGCTACAGGTCGAGGCGTGCTGATTCGCGCAGCGTGGTCACGTGATGCGTCCGGATTAACGGAAATGGGCAAAATTCAAGTAAAGTTGAGTTCGTACCTGAGCGACAACTAATGAAAAGAAAACACTAAACTGTGTAATCATTCAGGCAATTTATTAATTAACGTCTATCTTCACTGAAAAGAGACGGCGTTTTGCTGAGGTTATTAGTGTTGACGCTCCTATACACGGACAGACAGGTAGAACACAATGCTACGTTAGGCTAGGTTGCTATGTCTGTAAAATTGTAATACATAATAATAATAGTAATGTAAAAATACAAAACATAATAATTGTTGACCCAGATGGATACTTGATGGTCCCGCAGTTTGCCTAGTAAATGGCTCATAATTATATCTAATCTCATTATTTAATTAAACACGAACGGTAAAATAAATAGATCTAGCTGCCCCGTTTTTCCAGTCAATAAGCTGAAATTGTTGAAGAAGCGAATGGCGCGGCCCTCCTTCCCCACGCCTTACGTTTCAGTGGCTACATATACAGTCCCCACAAACCTCATTATTTAGTACAGCGTGACCTGTGTATGCTTGTCTGGCCTGGCCTGCGGTCTACAGCTTTGTAATGGCCAATGCGTTGGGGCAAACACGTGACTCATAGAGACCTTAAACAGTGCATAGCGGTATTTCTGTTTTATATTCAACAATTTATCGGAACTAAATGTCACGTGTGAGGAAATTGAAACCTTTGGTTGTTAATCTGCTCTGAAACGGAAAGGATATGATATAATATGCTCATACTAAGTATGAATGTTGCATTTAGGAGAAAATAAAATATTTTGAAGCAGGGTACCTGAGTGCCTGAGTTTTAAACTCGTGAGGACAAGCTGATTTTTTTTTTTTTTTACTGGTGATTCCATCCTGCTAATTATAATCGATAACAAACAATAAAAATGTGTCATCACATTATGATTTCTGAAGGTATTTACTTACAATTAACATTTTATAGAAGTGGGAAAGCTTAGTAACAATACTTTTCTAACAATTGATAAATCAGTAGATTTTTAGTGCAGCCAGGTGAATGCAAAGCTGCCAGACGTGATTGTTTTTTCATCAGGTGCTTCAGAAACATGTCCAGCTGGGTTTGCTGTAACTCGTGTTTCCTGCCACCCGCTGCTGACCTGAAACTGGCCATTTCCACCTGTGGCCATACTGTGTGCAGCACTTGCTTTCAGAAAGGTACACCAGCCTGTGGTCACTATAGCAACACAGTATGCGCGAATATGACAACATAGTGGCAGGCACGTAATACAACTCTGTTATATTGAGATGGTTTGGCATTCTAAAGTAGCCAAAAAAGATATCAGATAAGTTTTGCAGAACAGGGCACTATACTGCACATTTAAAATGTGGTCAATGCTTTGTCACCTTAACTAAAAACACGACCTATTGTAAAACTGGATTTAAACTTTTTAAAAATTAGCTAATACGGCCACCCAGTGGTGCTTCAGAGGTACTTCAAAAGTGAAATCAATAAAAAGTGTTTTGGTTCATTTTTTTTTGCAAGAATTGTTTTGTTTCATAAACAGTTATTTATTTCAGGCAAAAAAGGAGAGTGTCTGATTTGTAAAGCACAGTGTCAGATTACTCCACTCTCACACAAAGTAAGTGGAACACGTCTGTCTTTACTGGCTAGACTTTGGAAACAGTCTTGAATGTTAAATGTTTTCATAAGTCTGACTCTATTTCAGCTATAGATTTGTTGGGATTTTAAAATTTCAAAAATTTAGGATTGGTCTGATTTTCACAGAGTAGCTCAGAAGTAAAGGCCCTCTTCTCAGACATCAGCGTTGTAGCAACAAATTACTTCTCTGAAATAAGCAAGGTAAGTACAGCAGGAAGTCATGGTCTTCTAATTTTCTAGATGAGTCACTTCCACTATACACGTATAACTATTAAGATACAGATAGAGTAAATATTACTTGCGTGTCACTTAAAATCCTTGTGTGATAGGGAAATTCCGATAAGATATTTGAATTCAGCACAAAAAAATACTGTAAGATGCCCCTGTTGTTATTTGGTGTGACAAGAAAGTAGAAATTTGTTGACCCGTGTAATGAGCTGTTACAATCAAGGGATGTAGTATGATTAATTTCTGTGCCTGAAACACCACGTCAATGGTCAGAATACCATACAGGGTCACCGGGATCCCTGCTTATATAAATTAGTGTGACGAAGCCAAGACTCAGTCTGCTCTGACTTTCTGGCGTTTGATGATGGGCCAGATCGGCAGGAACACCGAACTGACTGGTACCTGGGAAAATACAGGGATTGGGAAACCTGTGCAGGTGGAGCCATTGAGCTCTTCTGTTTGAAAATGGGGAATCTGTAGAGGAGCCAGTGGTACAGGTTTATGAAAGGGGACCTCTGAATTTTGGGGGCTCCACCTAGGTCCGAGGTCTCTGAAGAAGAAGTGGGCCCTGTCTCGTACCCAGCCTGGTCAACTTTTGGCAAACACACCACAACCTACATTGGTTAACTTCAGCATGTCATGAAAAGGTTAATGGCAGAAAATAGTATAATATTCTACCATCACATAGCCAACCTACAGTCAAATCATGTTTAAAATCACTTGGATCAGGTATCTTAGTCATTCTAATGTTTACCCAAACGGTAAGTGAACCTCTTGACCTTATTGGCTGTAAGTCTCTTGTTCCACTGTCATAATGAAGATAGTGTGGTCATCTCTGTGTGCGTTTTCTTTATTATATATAAGTGACATGGATGCAAGTTAAGCCTTTTTCCGTCACACTCCAGGTGCTACAATTTCAGACAAGACACAGAAAAAGACTCTTAGTGCATTACCAGAAGAGGGTATGTGGCAATATCTGCTTTATTTATATACATTTTGTAGAAGGACAATGACTTAATGCCTCAAGTCTGCAGTCAGCAGTAGTTATGGCAACATCTTTCCACAAGTATCTCTATAATAATGCCATAATGTTTGCAGCTGTATGTTGTTTTGCTTCTTATAGCACAAAGGTTTTGTTTTATTTTTTGTCTTTCCAATGCTCTGTCATGCTAGTCAAAGACAGTCACACCAATGAAGTCAGCACACTGCCATTATACACTGCATTTGTCGGGTTTAAAGGACTCACAACTGGGAGTTGCCTGGTAGAGTAGATCTGAAGCCTTATTGGATCCCAATACCCTGCTGATTTTAACTCTCAGTCTGAGAAATCTGCTTACCCACTTTTTCTGCCTGATTTTAGATTGCTAAGCTAGAGGAGCACATGCATATGATTAAGAAAGAGATGCAAGAAATGAACAAGTAAGGAGTTATAGATAAACGCACTACTATTTAATTATACTGTAATGAGATAGACCTTGAAAGACCTACATGTTTTATTTTCAGAAAAATGGCTGAACAGAAGGCATATATTGCAAAGTTAGAAAATGCGCTTAAACATCTAAGGTAATACTTTAACATAAGATTTACATTTAACAGTAACTCAACACGCATGCAGTCCCACACTGAGTGAAACACGGAGTGTCCAAGTCACCAGAACAGCAGTACATAGAGCATACATGAGGAGAACATGCAAAATCATCACCAGATTCAAAATCCACAAGCTTGATGTGATTAAGTGTTTATGAGGACTTAAATATTGCAGTATCAAAGCTATACAAGGGTATTAAAACTTTCTTTTCCTAATTGATGACAAGTTCATTGTTAATTTTCTAAGTGATATGGTTTTGACTTTACATTTATTTTGACATAATCATTTTTAAATATTGCTGGTTATAAATACCATGCAGAACAGTGAAACATTTTGTCTTGCAAGGAAATGTGAACGCATATATACATGAGAAATTAGCGTAGCTATTTCACTCTCTAGTAAACCATTATTATTTTCAGTTGAACTGTGAACTTCATTTTTCGCCTCACAGTGCAAAGGCAGCTTCACAGCCTCAGCAGACATCTCAGCCGGCATTAAAGACAAGTAGGTGGAGACTATCGATGATTCATCCCTGTTCTTCATCACTGCAACTTCTACTTTTTGGCTTGATTGCATGACGTTAATATTTAATGTATTCATACATATTTACCTTTTGTATACATACGTATGTAGTATAATCAAATTTACACTCAGTAATATAAATAATATACATTGCTTTATCGAAATAAAGCCAAAAGTATCTTAAGGCATAGGGCTACATTAGTGACCTTCTGACCTTCAGTGAACCATGGCATAGATTTCACAAGTGCTGGTGGTCCCCAGATCACCCATGTGCATTCAGCTGGGTTGAGATACAATGACAGGGACTCCTATGGCTTAGGCTTTGCATTTGTTTCATGCTCAGAAACCTGTTCAATGCCGGTCCACGAACAGTGGATGGGACATTGTCAGGCTGGAAGACTGTACTCACATCAAGACAGAGGCTTTACCATAGAATGGAAGCGATCTCTTGGAGTGGTTCCGTTTAAATCATGCTGCGAGGGTCTCTGACCATAGAAGCTGAAAGAATGGCCACCTCAGCCTGTGCAGCACGTCTGTTCGTGACCATAAGCACGTTAATAGCTTAATTAACTCAGGGACTACTCCATTGTGGAAGTGCATTTAATATACCTTTGTCCTTCTCTTATTTCACTATTTCCTTTTTTGGCAGGTATCAGTATTTGCCTTGAAATATTTCCTAAGCCATAATCTCTTCATACATAAATTATATTAATGCTACAGAGTGACTGGAAAACGTGCCAAAGAACGTCTGTCTGTTCCTGCATAAGGATCGGTGTTGGGGGGGCTGCATCAGCCCCACACCATTGTGTCTTATGTATCTATTCATTCATGTGTTCATTCTTTCTCTAGGATTAATCCAACCTATCAATAAATGGGCTTTGTATTGAATTACACAGGGAAATTGTATCTTTTCAGCTTTCAATAATTTGTCAGTAAAACTCCAGAGGAGAATAGTCCTTCTCTTAATTTCCAAGCAGCAGGGAATAGTTCTCTTCTTAAATTCTTCTAACACGTTAGAGTGACAGTAGGTTTTTTGTTTGGAGTTTGATTCTGTAGAGCTCACTTATGAAATAGTGAGCTCAGGCCAGTGTAATTATGGTGATTGAATTGTCTGCAGTGGTTAGTGTGACTCCACAGCTGTGGTTTTATTTCCAAGTCTTTATTTCCTTGCTGAACTTTAGTGATCTTTTAGATAAGGCATTACCATGCTTTCCTCCACAGTCTGGCAAGCTCCTGGCATAAAACAATTGCCAGTGTGCAACAAATTGTGATAAATTGCTGCATTTAATTCAGTCCAAGAAAAGCGAATCTATTTCCCTTTTCTTGGGGCTGTTGGAAGGCAGCGTGTTTCAGCTCTTTCTCTGTCGACCCTGTAGGCTGCTTCTCCCCCAAACACAGTGGTTAATCACCCTAATTGCGGCAACATTCCGTAAATTCATCACGGGCCTGGTGACAGGGTTAGGGTGTAGGCAACCTGACACGGCGAGTGTCTGGCGGCTTCTGGTGATTTCTGAGCATGTGCAGGCCATGATCTGCACGCTGGCTTTGGCTCCTGAGCCCAGCCCTCGGGTATTTGGAGGACACAGAAGTAAAAGCAGTTTTGCATGCAGATGAATTTTCCCGGACGGTGCTTTCTTCAGCATATCCAAAGCCTCGCTTTTGGAGAACTCCTGTGGAGTGCGGAATTTACTGGAAGGAAAGAGCAGTTACATAAACACACGTGGCGTTCATTTTGTAAATGCTCCCTAGGCTAACTACGAAAAGTGATTTCAGCTACGTTTTAGTATAAACAAAGTTTTGTATTTAAGATGTGTCACATATGAATGTGTGTATGAAGCATGTGGCCATGGAATGCATCACTGTGACTGAGCATATTTTTGCATCCTGGTACAGAACCCGTTTGTTTGTAGAACATGTTAAAAATCCTTTTTATTCTTTTTGCCAGTGTACCTCAGCCTGTTGCTCACTGGCATCATGAGTTTCCACACTGCCTTTTGTCTTTTCAGCTTCCACAGTGCTGCAGTTGCCCTTTGCACCGCTGGCTCCTCAGCCCCGACTGGCGCCCTCGCCGTGCTCGTGAGTAAACTGACCAAGATGGCGGGGCTATGTTAGATCTTACACCTTAACCTGAAGAGTGGTAATGTCAGCGAGGGGTGCAGTGCAGTATCACATCTAAAGGTATAGTCACACTGGCACGAAAGACATCCAGTGCCTCTGCAGTGTCCAGCAAAAATGGGCATGACCAGATTATCTGGTATACTATGGCAGGTTGGGTATACTGTGGTGTTTTTATCCAGTGAATGAATAGCACAGCTTCTGAATTAGGGGTGGAACGGTTCACAAAATGCACGGTTGGGTTCGTATCACGGTTTCGGGTCACAGTTTTAGGTTTGGTTCTGTTCACTTTTTTTCTATTTTGTCAACACTCCAGAAATGGCATACATCAGCAGTAGATAATCCACCATTAACGGTTTTTAAATTTCAGTTATTCTCGAGGACGTGTCATAAGGGTATAGGTCTTAGGTTAATGCTGGGAGTGATTTTTATACAGTAAATGGGGAGACCTTGCTGATTTCAAAATGATTTTCATTTATTTTGCAGAAAAGGTTTAGAACCATTTGCCTTAAATGCTTACTCAGAACAAATAGTTATTCACTGTTAAATCTTAACTAAAAGAATATTTTTTTCCTAATTTAACTGTGGTTATCTGTGGTTCTTACAAAAATTGTTTGAGAAACTAAAAGTGGAAAATGGCTCTTAAGCTCTGACCCCTAAATGAACCCCTAAAGAACTCTGACTTTACTATTTTTATGACCAAAATGTAAGCAAAGGCCATCAACATAAAGTGAAGCATAAGATCAACCAGCAACAGACATCCATTTCTTTAAAATAAACACATAACAAATTTTCAATTCCATGACTGGCATTTCTTAATGGAAAGATTTAAGGTTTTTCCTTAAATTAGCAGCCCATTAAAATCCTCCTGAGACCCAAGGAAAAAAGTGCCCTTCAATTTTAGGTTATTTGTCTTTGGAGGACATAAGACAGCTTACAATTTAGATTTTTTCAAATGTATTTTTATTTTTAATTTCACGTCCTCTTTAGTGTACAACAGGAATAAATACGTTTCCTAACATCGGTGAGAAGATAGATGCAAAAATAAAATGTCCACTACAATGGACATAAATGAATGGGTGGGGTCTCAGGACAATATAACACGCAGCATAAAGCAAACTAATAAACAATACACTGCTTCAACACAACACTGCTCTGTTCATTCTATTTTCATGTTCATCTGCAAGATCAGTTTGTCCACATTCTCTGCCAAGAGACGAGATCTACTTGCAGTGACAATGTCCCCTGCTATAGAGAAATCTCTCTCACTTGGTACAGATGTACCTGGGACAGCAAGGTAGCGTTGTGCCGTCTTAGCAACGCGAGGATACTTACGGTATGCTTGTTGCATTTCCACCATTCCATCCAGAAGTGGATCTGCATTCACATAAATGCAGCCTGTCGCCTTGCATGACACGACTTCTTCCCGAGCGATGCTGCACGATGGCTTAGGGGGTCTCTCCTCTGTAAAGAGCTCTCCAAATAGCTCTGCCATGACAGATTTTTTTTTCTGGGGAGGACATGCCATCACTGATGTCTATGGCTCTGCTGCTGAGGATGAACTGGCCACCTGGGCTTCATGGTGTTTACCCTGTGGTATAAAAAGGCAAATAGCATAGCAGTTTTGACAATATTAATAACAACAAAAAACTTTCATGGCAGCTAAGATTCTGAAATTGCTCAATACTGGACAGTGGGAAAACAAAATATTGCTAAGGCACAAATAAGCTGTGTTTAAAAAATAGAGCAATGTTAAATGGTATATAACATTACATTTAATTATATACAAAAATAAAACCGCAATACTTGCTCTTCAATATCCATAATCTCTGTGATGAGATCGCTGTTGATTTTCTGAAGAAAGGCTTCCTCCAGGTAGAGCAGGGACTTGAATCTTGGATTCAGGGCTGTGGCTCTGTGCAGATAGTCCTGAACATAGTGGTCTTTGTATCTGCCTTCCAGGTCCTTAGTGATGGCTGCCTTAGCATCTTTGATGGTGCGACTGTCGTCTTCACTTGGAGTAATTGATTTCATTATCATCTACTGCAGAGGGATGATCATTCACAGTGAGGGGTATGTTTCTGTGCTCATGAGGGTCGTCACATTCTTCAGAGGTTTGAGGATCTTAATTAGGTCCTCTGCCAGTTCTGCCTCACTCTCAGTCAAGACATCAATATCTTTAACATTCTTCTTGGCATCCTTGTCCATCAGGGCAGAATAGATGGCAGCCTGCTGTTCCACATAATGCTCCAGTATGTCATATGTTGTGTTCCAACGAGTTGTGACATCAAGTATTAGTTTGTGAACAGGCAATTTCAGCATCTCCTGCTTGGTTTCCAGGGCACGCTGTGCTTCCTAACTTTCCCCAGGAGTGGGGATACCTGACTTATTGAGACTGCATTCTTGGCTGCAAGAATAAGTGTGTGTGCAAAGCATAAATCCGTCCAGCTGTTGTACTGACTGCCTTCACCACGTTTTTTGCATTGTCTGTAGTAACAGGGATTGTGCTGTTACCCCGCTCCAGTTTCCAATCTGTCTCTGCTTCTGTCAGTGCTTCAGAGAGATGGTCACCTGTATGGCTCTCATAAAGTGGGCAGGTCTGCAAAATGGCACTCCCAAGTAATGTGATGAGCAGTCAGAGTTAGGAAACTTTCAGTGGCCCTGGACGTCCATCCATGAGTAGTAAGTGCTATGTATGGTGTGACGGACAACTCTTTGACAATTCCTCATCGTGTCTCATGATAAAGTTCGGGAATCACCGTGTTGCTGAAATGTCGGCGGGAGGGAATATTATACTGTGACTCGAGTATTTTCACCATATGCTGAAATCTCACGTCATCCACCACGGCATGAGGCTGCACGTCTATAACTATGAAACATCCCAGTGCTTTAGCTTTTGCCCTGTCCGACGTTTCACTGCAAGACTGTTTAAAGCAGCGGGGAGTAGAAGTTGTTCTTTCCTACCCGACACTCTCTTCCTTGTGCTGTCAGTTGACACACTGGGATGCTGTCTCCGTAGATGAGTCAACATATTGGACGTGTTGCCGCTAGCATAAGAACCACGTGTCGCACGGTGCTCGCACACGGTCACAGTTTTTTCCACCACTTTCTTACTGCCGTCACTGTAGGTAGCATAAAACCCAAAATGATCCTGTACAGCAGACCGAAACAATGCTGTAGTTGGCGCAATATTTTTTTATGCTAGTGTGACCATACCTTTGGACTGAAGTGAATCTCTCAGAGGGGTCGTGGTGTTTTTCTCTATCAAACTGCCCTTTGTGACAGCCTAGCGTCAGAAGCTCACTGCTGACTGCCACCTCTAGTTTCCCTTGATCTGCATGCGTCTGTGCTCTGTGTCCAGTCTCTGTCTTCCAGTTTGGTTCCGTCTCCGTGCTTGGTTCTTCACTTCACCTTCATTCTTGGGTTTCAGTGTTTCAGTCCTGGTGAACTGTAGATGTACAAAGCACTGCAGGTTATCATTACTCTACTTAAAACAGAGAGACAACCCTAACAGGACATACCACTAAATCTGGTTTTATATATAGAGAGTTTGCATTTTGTTATTAATCAGGGATGCAAACTTGTCAGTTTTCTGCAAAATTCCCAGTTTTTAGCCCAAAATAGGTAACTTGTGTGATTTTTGTAGATTCAATGATTTTTTAAAAGGGGGGGGGGTGTGCAAGGACAGAATTATGGGTAATAAAATTATAACGTCACCTTATAGAGAATAAACAAAAGAAACAAAGACCAGTCCTGTCTTCAAAATGGCACTTGCACCTGAAGACTGAAGAAGGTCAAGGTTAGGGATGAGACAGTAAACCATGGTATACTTCCCAACAGTAAGTATTACCATTCAAATTTTAATTATCATTAAACCTGTGGTTGATTGCAACATGGGCTTGTTTTGGGTCAGTGAAAACAAGGCAGTTACTGCCGTCAGAGATTTTTCAGGCTGACGGGATGGGCAGTTGTATCCTTGTCACCTTTTTCACGTCTGATGAGTTTGCATCCTTGATTAATTCTGACTTAAAAACTGAACCTAGGCTACCTTATAGTAATCAAGGCTTTCCTTGTGAGATGTGGTGAGATGCTTTATAGTCTGTAGTCTCTGCTGAGTGGAGGAGCACGTAGCCACTCGAGCTCCCCACAAGGACGCCGTCCGGGTTTACTGTCCCGTGTCAGGTCATTTAACATAAGCAGCTAAGACTTCCTGCTTTTGTGTCCAAAACAGACATTGTACATTGGCTTTCATGAAGAGCCCAGAAGGCAGTACTTTTGTAAAAGCATTCCAAATAAATGCCTGGCCTTGTTTGGTTTCCTATTCATTAAGGGCTGCATTCGAGCTTTTGGCTTTCTCTGGCTCTCAGAATGAGCGCTGCTGGGACTGTTGCAGCGCCACTCCAAGGCCATAGGGAACATTACTGAGTTATTATTGGAAAAACGTCAAAGTGTTTTTTGGAGCAGTGGCTGTTTAGTGGATAGTAGGATGGCATTATGTTTTTTTTTTAATGTTAAAACTTTTATGGGACTTCAAAGTTTAGTGTGATTGCTTGCATTGATTTTGGGAAGAATCTGGGGCCTTGCAGTACTAACGAATCATTGAGCCAAGAGCAGCAGTCACTTTGTCCATTAACTGATTGATACTGCAAGTTCAGTTTGTTCAGCCATTTCCAGCTTTTATGGCCCTAACATGGGACCAGTCCCAAGTTCATTGGCATTTCTTTGTTTTCTTTTTGTGAATGATCCTCTGTTTTGTGCAATGGAAGTTTTGCACAGCTACTTTTGTGTAAGATATTTTACTGACATGTTCACCCCGCCAAATGGTTATTAGCATTGTTTTTGTTTCTTTTCTGGTTTGACTGGTTGCCCATTTATAACTACCATGAAGAACTACCCAGAAAGGTATATGGTTTCCCTCTGTGCACTGAAGTGAAGTAATATCTTTAGCATTAGCATAACATTGTACCAATATAGCGTAGCTCATTTAATTATTACTCATTCTAAGTCTAGGCTAGCATTACCACTAAACACATAGATTGCCCAGCGGCTATTTTAGATCCAGGTTTGCATACAGACTGTATTTATTTTTAATGTAATGAATGTGTTTAATTTTGAAGGCTGTTTAATCTGATGGCTGATGGTGAAGTGTGTTTACAATGAACGGCTTCATTTAGCTAATTGCTGTAGAGTTAGTTACGATATGCAGACTTTGAATGGAGACTTTTGTTAGCTTTGCCTACTTTTAAGGAATGGTCATTTGGTCAAATGTTTTTAATGTGAGTCAAGTCCTTCTCCTTGTGTCCACATAGTGGACCCTGCTTACTCTTACCAGGGTAATCAATAGTAACAAAAGAGATAATGCTTAGAAACCATCTATCAGCTGAATTGATCGATCTCCATGGGAATACAGCATCCAAAAGGTTTCTTGTACCATTGCTTTACCTTCTGCTGGATCACAAAGGCATACACATTTCTTTGTATTCTGTACCATAGAATAGTAATTGCCTTGTGGGGAAATTCTTTTTTTGTCTGTCCCGTCTTGCTCTCCGTGAGACTCACAGACACATAGATAGGTCAGAGAAAGGGTCATAGCGTAGGGTCGGCCATTGGCCAGTACCCCTGGAGTACCCCTGGAGTGACTGGACCTTGCTCAAGGGCCCATAGCAGCATCGGTCTGCTGGCTACGGGATTCAAACCAGCTACCCTCAGATCACGAGTCCTAACCCTCTGAACCACACCTCACCTCCAATATGTACCGGATAAAGGCAGTGCTGCCTTCTGATATCCAGCATCAGTGTGCAGATTTCTGGGTATCTGGGGGTTACAGTGCATGGATGTACCATCTACACATAATATTTGTAAATGGTGGACTTCATCTGAAGGCCCTTTGGCAATTTTCCTGATGTTGTGTGAGATGGCCTTCATATTGACAAATGGAAATGCACTAATTCCCCCAACCTCCATAGAGTGTTTATCTTGGCGATTAAACCCATTTTTATGAATCAGGGGACTCAACAGAAATATGTATGTTGACATTTATGAATCAGTTCCATTGTTTTAATGTTACTCATGGCATTCATTTCACAATGGTTGAGTTTCCTGTGTTTACCCTGTAGTGGCCAGTGAACATTTGCTTTCATAAGCAGACATGTCAATGAAACACACAACTTGGATGGACATCAATACTGAAACCTTAAATACTGTATGGAAACATATCCTCTCCCCATACTCTTGTAAGTGGTATTTACCATATTAGACTAAGGGCCATAAATCAAACGTTTGTTTGGATTTTGTACATTTTATAACAGACAGGATACAGTAAAATCATACCAAAGAGAGTCCTTGGTTGCCTTTATAGAGCAACCCTATAATAAAAGATTTTTAAAAGACCCTTAAGTTGGACTTCAGACTGGAAACTATTAGAGTTGGTTTATTTCTTTTGTTTCAGTAACATAATATAAAAATAAACCCAGATGGTGGCAGGAAGAAGCAAAAAGCAGGTTCTGATAAACAGTTCTGTTGAAATACCTCGGGCCCTAGGGATGTGTATGATGAGTCTCTGCCCTGGAAGTCATTTGACCCTCAATCCAGGGAAAGGGGATAAAACTCTTCTGTCCAAACGAAGCTTCACATTGTTTTGACTGTAGCCCCTGTCAGTGCCCACAAAGTGACAGTTGTAGAGCGGTGCAGGGCTTTCAGGTTCAGAACGCCAGAAGGCTGAGGCGACCTTTAAGGTAGCAGCCGGTGACTGATTCCAGTGTACGGCTAAGAAAGACATCTGTGATGTCAATGCAGACGCTCACCCTGCCATTAGTACTTTCCGAGTTCCAAACGAACAGGGATCTGAAGGCAGAAATGAATTTCAGCTGGCAGGAATGTATCCACCGTATATCCGTGAATCGTTTCGGCTCTGGTTTCTGTATATGGGAAAGTGATACTGAAATGATCGAGATTGATTCTAGAATGAAAAAAATGTGTCCTTATTTATATTTCAAAATAAAAGTAAAAATAAACAAGATTAGGTTGTCGAGCGTATTTCAGTCTAAGATTACAGTATGTGTTAAATATATACTGTATATTTTAAACATTATCCCAATATAAGCATAAGAATTCTGCGAAAGCTTTCTACACTCCCCAGTACTCACAACTTACTCATCCCTCTTAGTCTTTTAACATTTCCTGCTTTTATTTGGTGACTTTTAAAAGTATAATATTGAGGAAGATGCCTATGTTGAGCTTTCCGATACACATATCAGCTGTTCCTCACACTTGTGGTCTTATCCCAACGCCTGATTGGCCAGCTTGGGAATACCTAACCAATTGCTTCCCCATGCCTACATTTCCTATGTTAGCAAACGAAGTTTCTCCAACATGCAATTTAACTTTTTTAGGATTTACATCCCAGTTAAAAATCTATTCCCTTTGTTATAGCTAAGTCTACTAGCTCTAATGTTATCAATGTCAGCCAGGCTCTTCTGATGACTCCGTGTTCCTTAGATCACAATATATGCTGTGTGAACCTTAGGATGTCACTCAGCCCTACTGCCTGAGTGATTATTACAGCCCAAGGAGAACCCTGTCTTGAAAGCCTCATGTGTTCTTCCTTTAGCGCTCAGCCAATGGAGGTGGACGGCCAGGACTCATTCAGGAAGGTAAGTGCCCCCCAAAGAAAAATCAAACCAAAGGAGACTTTGTGCCTGGGGTGTTTTATAGTGCGAGACATAAAAAGGACTTTGTTTTGCATTTGTGTGGGACCTGTCAAACTGCTGTTTCTGTAAGGCTTTTTCAGTGTAATTTCATTTGCTTTGAAATGAATGTGAAAAATAAAAGAAGCAGAAATGTCTTAATATTTACATTTCTATGCCTATATGTGTATATTCAGCATATGTACTTGTGTATATGCAGTTGTCTTTATGTTTTATAGCAGGGCTCTTCAAATCTGGACCTCGATTTCAAATCCAGGCCTTGTTTTCAGTTCTCCCAGGTAGTTAGTTAAATGAATTACTGATTCTGATTGGTCAGACGCTTCACACCTGATTGACAGGTAAAGGAAGGCTGGAAAACCAGCAGTGCTCGGACCTCGAGGACCGTGATTTGAATAACCCTGTTCTATAGTGTGGGATACAGTCTCTTTGGTATTGTGCTGTCTATTATTATAAATATGTAAATGCATTACAGTCAGATTTCAAAGGATTCCAAGTAAAACTACTGTCAGCTATGTATATATTGAAATAAAAAATGGAATTTGTCGTGAAAGGCTATTTTGCCAAGTAAATTCGTCATTTATTATGTATTGTGCAGGATGGGATTTTTGGTAATTTGGAGAAAAAATCAAAATACTGTGAAAAAGTGCTTCACTGTGTATGTATGAAGGAAACAGCCCAAAGGCAGGTCATCTCTGTGGAGTCCTACAGCCATGTTGTTAAGCTCCCTTTTTCACAGCCCGAGACGGCGGGCCAGGTCTCCAGACTATCCCTAATCAGGCCAGCTTCCTATGGACAGATTGGTGCGTAGAACCATGGACAAGTATGAATGCTAACTCCTTTTCTTCCCTGCCAAGTATAAACTTTTGAATGGTTTCGTTTCAGCATGTATATACATAGGTGGTTAGGGTGTATTTGAAGGAGGTATACTATGATATCCATCCATTTTCTGAAACCACTGACTCCCAACTGGGGTCACAGGGGGGACCATCATGGGAACAATGGGCGCAGGCGGGACCCGCCAACACACCACAGGGCGCACACACTCACACACACTCACACACAACTACAGGGCCAATTTAGACTCACCAATCAACCTATCCTGCACGCTTTTGGACCGTGGGAGGACACCAGAGCCCCCAACGAAAACCCAGGCAAACACGGGGAGAGCGTGTGAACTCCACACAGAAAGAACCCGGGACCAAACCCAGGGCCTTCTTGCCGTGAGGCAGCAGCGCTAATCACTGCGCCGCCCTGGAGCATGATATTTTACCTAATATACTACAATATTTTTTTTATTGTGAAACTGCTTATTCTGCTGACATGCGGGATTCAGATGAACTTTCCAGCAGGCTGATAGCAGCAGCTGATGGAGCGAAGCATCTCCTGCGGGTGTGTTTGACAGGTTGCCCAGCTGGGAGATTCTGGTCAGCTTCAAACTTTCCCCTAGGGAAGATTGCTACAAAACTCCAGGACACAATTTTCTGAGTTTTACTGTTTGTGCAGGACTGAATTAATTAGCTCCAATTAATGAATTGGGCCTTGTCATAAAACGGAAGGACCGACGTTGTTAGTTGGGAATTTGTGAGGCAGATACAAACGTGTGACTAAAAATTTAGTTTTTTAACTTTTAAGCAGTATTTATATAACTGATTTTTCCAACAAAACCCTGCAGTCGCAGCTTGGGAATATGTTCTAGTGTATGGTACTGTTTGTTTCTAAATAAAACAGTCTCTTAAGCACCTGAAATTTTATTGTGCCTCTAGGCCAAACTAAAAGACATGTTGTAATGCAGTGTTGTTGCGAATGGCAGTAATTACACTGTGAGCTCAGCGTGAGACGCAGGGCCAAGGTTTCCTCTCTGCTAGAAGGCGGCTTTCTCAAGCGAACGTCCTTGACTTTTGCTGAGACGTTAAAGCTGTTTTTTTTCTTTTTATGCGGCTTAATTTTTGCGATGTTAATATTTCCCAGTGATATACATAGATGTTTGGCCATTCATTGTCGCACTCTATCATTTCAGCAAAAATTGCATTTTATGGAAACAAAAATCTATTTAATGAGGCCAAGAAACCAAGATTTTTAAAGTGTGGCCTGACCTGTTGGATAATTGACATTTTTAATGAGAAGCCAGGGAATTCTTTGATCTAAAAATGTATGTTCTTAATTTAGGGAAACATGGTTTTTATACTGAATATTCCCTCCACCTTGCCGCTGTGTCTGAGTCATTTAAGACAACATTCCATCCAACATCATTTTGACATGATTCCTTACAAACAAATGTAGGGATGATTAAAATCTATCTTCTTGGATTTTATAGGACATGTACAACGCCAGGTTAGTGTTCCTCAGAATGACCAATGCTCACGGGAGCCTTGTACCTGTCAGCTATTTTAAAAGTTAATGAAACATGAGGAATGTCTGATTACAGATATGAAACAGATTAATTTTAAATGAATATGACTGAACACAAAGACCAGTATACCTTTGCTGAACTCCTCTTTCAACAGGTTTTTTTTTTTAAGGCATTTTACTTTATCTGTATGCTACAGGTTACTTTACACAGGCATTTATTCTCTAGAGAATAAAGCTGTTTGAAAAGATGCAGAATATTAATACTTCCTTTGAGATTCTTTTAAACTTGAAGCCCTGGGTTGACATTTGGTCTGTGTGTGACGTAGCTGGTCTCTTTTTTAGGTACCATCCACTGCAGGTCTTCCAGTCAGAGCTCGCTGTTGATTGGTCAGCATTCAGAACGATCCACCACTGTCAGGTAACCTTGCAGCTGGTGTCACAAGCACACCCAGACATTGGAGCGGTACCTGAAGTCATGTGGCGGGATGTGGGTAGTTCTGTTTACTGAGATTTGGACACACAGGATGTGTGACTACCGGTTCTTCAAATGTACATCCATCCATCCATCCATCCATCCATCCATTCACCCATCCTTTCCTCCTTGCTTATCCAGTCACGTAGGGGAAAATTTCAAATTCACCATATCAGCAATCACAGCAAGACAGTACATCTGCAAGTGGTCGTGGTTGTATTTGCACAATTAGCCCACACACAGAGCAAAGTTATTAGGAAAGAATTTGACCAGTTTTCTTTCCCGTTTTTCCACAGTTTTTCTCTTTAGCTTGGTGTTCTTAAGAGGTACATGTTGAATTTGTCAGACACACATATCTTAGTGGAAACTATAAATTCGTGTCACATTATGAGAGAAGATGTCGTAGGACATTGCCACCCAGCCCCAGTCACCTTTATTATAACCTGAGGAACACTCAGAACACTCAAGAAGTTTCTACCAACCGGCAATAGCAATGGTGCAGGCAAAAGTGTAAAAAAGACCAGATGCAATATTTATCTACAGATCAAGGCATGAAAAGTAGTATTTACTTGTTTGTCCTTTGTTTTGTTTTAGGCACCAGTGTCATACAAATTCTAATGGATATGCACCGATTTTCAAAGAGTCTTCCTGTATCTTCTAAGACGGCTTTTAAAACACTGCCATTTTGGACTGAGATCTTCAGACACTGAATCTGGTCCTGCGTCTCTTCCTCAGGACAAGCAGCGCTTATGAGCTGTCAGGCAGCACGCGTGGTGACCTGACGGGCCAATCGCAGACGCTGTCCTACCGCAGAGGCTCGGCCCGGGAGCTGCCCGGGTTCAAAGCCCCGCCGCTCTCGCGCCATTCGTCCATGTCATCCCTGGAGCCCCGCCCACTCAGCCTGGCACGAGTGCTCCCCAAGTGACAGCAGGTCAGCAGTCAGAAAGGCCACATCTCGCTGTGAGGCAGCTGGGCTGCAGGTCACCCAAAAACATGCTAGCTTTGTTGTATGTCAGGTGACTCATGATTGTCCATTACTTTCAGGTGACTAAAGCCTTGCAGTAAACCAGTAAACATAACCAGTACAGCACTGCTTACTGTTGCTGAACAATATATGATTACCGGTTTAATCCAGCTATAGTATTCCTCTGTCAATTTTAGATTAATTCACCAACATTTTCACCTGCAAAATAAATAGGCTTTTTAAAAAACCAGCGTGTTAGAGTACATTATTAGCCAGCCACCTAGCAATGTACCAGTGACTTATGGGCCTGTACCTACATTTTAAAAGGCCGTAGCTGTGAACTACATCACAAGGAGCATCCAGCTGGTTCTGCGTTTCTGCTGGTTTTTATGCTCCGCATTCTCCACCCTACATCCAGGGCAGTGTTTCCCAAACCAGTCCTTGGGACCCCAGATGGTCCACCTATGTGCCCCCTCCCACCTTTTTACCAGACAGTCCACATTTTTGGTCACTGGAGGAAAAATGTGGATCCCCAAGGAATGGTTTGAGGAACACTGATCTAGAGAAGCTCCCATGGGTAATTTAGAACATTTCATTTATGGTTTTAAAAAAATGACAGTGGCATCATTTCAACCAGCAGATTTCCACAGATGAGATTTTTGATTTCATGACTTGGGAGCTCAATGACTTAATCATCTGTCTGGTGTTTAAAGCTGAATGTTAGTTTATGAAAGTAAATTAAGACTTTGCAGTGGAAATTTAATGAGTGAGTAGAATCTATAAAAACAACCATTAAAAACAAAGAAATATGTGATACAATACCAGTGAAGAAAAACCTGAAGAGCATAAAGGAGGTTCTGCAGAGGTTCTACTCAAGCCTGGACCCAGTTGCAGGCATTGATTATCTGGAGTGCCCAATGAGATGCGAGTCAATGAAATCTTTGAAACCTGTGTGTTCTCATGAAGACCACCAGGTTGTGCTATTTGACTCTGCTAAAAACATACCAGATTTTGCAGTTTGCAGATTGTCATCCTCAGCCTTACGTATGCTCGCTTACACTGTAGCACTAAGCATTATGGGTAAAGACACAGCCATCTACCCTGAAGGGTCTTAACTGGGGCGTTGCAGTGGTACTCAAAACCAGGAGTAGTGCCAGAATTTCTCCCATAAAATATCTGGCTGTGCAAATGAGTTTACAAGCTGCTTTTGTTAATAGCATCAGCTAAACAACAAAATAATGCATTGTGGCACTTCCCAGTGGACCACAGTCCGAGTATGAATACAGTTAGTTTCTTATGCAGTTTAGAGTGCTTAATGGAAAACATTAGAACATTTAAACAGGAGGTAGAATACTATCTACTGGAATACTATTATTAGTATCTGATTTATGCCTTCGATGTGTGTTCTTTGTGTATAAAAACAGGTGAGACATATGGGCCCAACATGCATGCATGGCCACAGGATCCCAAGACAAGCAGCCAGCGAGGACTTTACAGGACATGACATAATGTGTGTAGAGCCTGCAACTTTGGGTTGGGTTTTGAATGTTTACTTGCTGGGTGCTTGTGTCTCCCATTTGGTTGTTGGTTCAGATGTTTCTGAAGTGGTCCAGAAGTGCCTGTAGTGAGCAGCAATTAAAATGGTATGAAATTAGCTACATAGCAAAGTGAATTGTTTCAAGAAAGAGACGACTTGTGTTTTTGTGTAGTGAGAAAGTTTGAGTTATGAATACACTTGTTCAGCTGCATTTCATATGTTACAAAATGGCTTTTGGGAGTGATAAAGAATGTTACATAAAAGTAAGGAGTGACTAGTTAGTGTTTAAAGGAAAAAACAAAATAAACTTGGCAGAAACAAAGACTTGAAGAACACAAACAGAAAGATTCTCAGTGATCCAACCATGCAGACTTTGACCACGGGGGAATTAAACGCTATGCTTAGTTATATTGTTATTTCGACTCTTTTTCTGGGCAGTATAGTGTCAAGTAAGAAGATGTAAACTCTCACCATTGAATGTGACCCATGCACATAACCTAATTGAAACATGTAGCTCATTCTGTTAGCCAGACCTAATTGAAACACACTGCTCACCCGGCTACCCAAACCTAATCAAAACAGACAGCTATCTGGGTACCCAAACCTAATGGAAATGCAAAGCTCATACCTGCTAGCTGAAAAGCGTAGCTCAACCAGCTAGATGAGCCTAATCGAAACGCTTTCAAAACCCAGCCAGCTGTGCTAAAGAAGCTGTGCTGTGCAGTAGTGAACAAGACCCTCAGAGGAAAATACATGTGCCATAATTCAGCAACATGTGGGAAAAAGGACAAGGGGACGCAGTCAGTGCACAGTGGAAGCCATTGGGAGCTCAGGCAGCAGTGCCTGGTTTCCAGGTGAGGAGCTCAGAGCACGTATTGCTAATCTCTCTTCAGTTACACTGTATGAGAAAACAGGAAGCATTATTTGATAGGAGAAAAATGCATCTGACTGCAGATGATTATGGAAGTCATGACCGTTTAGTAAAAACACATTGTTATTTTCATGCCATCGAGGTCAGGCTTATTTTGTTTCAGTATTACAGGCCATAGTGACGCATTTCAGCTTTTGTTCAGATTTACAAATTATATCCTGACTTAGGAAAAGTTCTTTAGAATATGAGGGAAACTAATGTTTCCTGTCAGTACGAAGTGACCTTGGATTTTCCACAGGTCCGGGACGCCATTGTATCCAGACTCAATCTGGAGTTGATTTTTCGGTGGCCATCTTCCTAACAATCTGGGTCTCTGCATCAAAGATGGCTGTGGAGAACGCTTCCTGTTTGAGCTTTACCAATGGAAGGACATGCAGAACTTAATGCACACATGGGGCCACCATGGGCTCAGGGCTAAATCAACAGACCACAGCCAACTAGAGGAACTCTGTCCCATGGCTGAATCTGGGCGTCTCACACATTCAGCCCCCAGTCCCTGTTTAAAGGAAATGATTCACTAGTGGGGCGTGGCTCAGCGAATAGTGTTTCCCTGTCAAATCAGTTGTCAGACATGACTTTTGGTACAACTTCCAGCAGCTCCAACTTGAGCCCTTGGGGCCAGGAAATCTCTGTTTTACAAGGGCTTGTTCTAGCTGTCACAATGGTTTTAAGATTTATTGCAGTCACCAGAAAGAGGTCTGTTTTCCCCCAGACAATCCAGCTTCTTATTCCTAGATTGATAATAAACATTTAAAATATTGTATGACAATACATTTCTTTAAATAAAATAAAGCATGAAATGATCCACTCTCATTTTAGTTGTCTCTTGGAAAAATTAAGTGCAAATTGGAAGAAGATGTCAGATGGTATCAGTATTGTGACCAGAATGCAATATTACCAGCTGTTGATCTTTGAAAAGTAACAGGGGAGGTCAGAATTCGGTTACTTTGAACAATATATGCACATGTACTGAAATGTACAGGTCATACTTTGAGAGCAATTTCTCATTTCTCTGTATATTCTCTGTATGTTAGATAACATTATAGCACTCTGTAGGAGGGCCAAACAGAGTTACTCTTGTTTGCTTTCTGAAGTGAACCGGTCATATTCATATTTAAATGTCAGTATTATTTTACTTCTAGGTTTCCAGTTAAAACTAATTTAAGACATTGAATAGTTACCTCAGAACAGGCACAAATTTCTGTGAGTCAAACCCTAGTTTCGCAGCACTGAAGGAGTCTGAACGTGAATAGGCCTGTGTATGATCTTACCTGAAGCCTGGTAGTGAACAAGGCCTTTCCAGATGAGGTCAAGGGGTGATGTCTCAGAAGGAGAGGTTTATACTCTTTCAGACAAGCAGCGATGAAAGTATCAAGTTTTCATGGCACGTTTAGTGCTTGGCTAAAGTTAATCGAGCATGCTTCTCCCAGGACAATATCTGGAGCACGTCAGGAGAAATGTCAGGAAAATATGGGTTCTGACATGGGTTTCAGCTTGCTGCGAAAACTCATGCTCCATGACCCATTGACCGGTGTTAAATAAGAGCATGTATAGCTTAACAAAAAACATCATATTAAAATAAAAGACATCAGAGAACATTCAGCAAGTAAAGTAGAGTCCCTATGCTGTGGTAGACAATAGAGAACAGGAAGCTAACCTTGGACGGGACAAGAGACAGGGGCCTCAGCCACTATCTGTGGGGCAGACAGGGAGAGTGGCTTTTTGTTATGGCATTGTTGGGAAGACTAAGCCTAATGTAGCCTAGATTAGGCTCATCTCCGGGCAGGGTTGCTAAAGTAAACATCTGTGATCCCTCGTGTGTGTCAGCTTGAAGACGAATCTGAAAGGGTATGATAAAAGGTGCAATGAATTTGTGACGCTTTTCATTGAACATAAAGCAACAATGGCTGTGTGCTGCGAATGCTGTGAGCATTTCTTTGAAAGTGTCTCGTGGGGAATCGCTTGTATTCCACTGTATATGAACAGTACGTTAAAAAAAACCCCCAGCTTTGACTGCTGACCCAAACTAATGGAGAGAGTCGGATTATTGAATTAGGTCGAGGCAAACTATTCAGCGTGCCCATCTATGTAGTTTCGGTGATGTCAGGGTCTTTTCAGAGAGTGCAGCTCTCTTTGTTGCAAAGAGACAGGGTTTCCTTAGGGCAATTAAATCCAGCCAGGAAGTACATTTGAAATTCGGGGTAAAGTGACAGAGATGCAGCTGAACCAATAATGTCACCTCTATCCAAATCCATTGTGATGCATAAAGAGATATTCATAGATTCATCTCTGTAACAGTTTGCTGTCAATAAAATGTATTGGGGTAGTAAGGTCTAATAAGTTGTCAATAAAGGAGCGCCTCAGCTTGAAGGACAAAGAATGAAATGACAGATCCGGAAGGGATTAAATCCTACTTAAACTCCCCGAATGCTCTGCAAAAGATATGCAAAACATTTTTATTTTTCCAAAATTGTTTTCTCCAGTTATATTAAGAGAATGTGATGTAATAATGATTTTAATAATGCTTCCCATAGAAATTTTAGGGGAAACAATTTAGACAAGAAGACATAAATTCTTAAGCAGAGATGATCCGGTAAAATTATTCCTTGAGAAATAATGACAGTATCACAGCCCTTCAGTGCAGTCAATAGAGATTAAAACTCAGTCACCTTGAGAACAATGGGCTTCTTCTTATAAAGAAACTTTGGTACAAAGAATTAGAAGACATGTTGAGTGCTTTTTTCCATCAGAGGTTTTTGGAAATAGGAAATGGATGTACTTGTCCTCTTGAAATCCCTTTGATTTACAAATTTATCAAACCCAAAAGTAATTCAATAAAGAAGCTATTCATATTAGAGAAAATGTGGAAACAATATGATTGTGGGAAGATGTTAAGGCTGAAAGGCATGGATACAGTTGTTTTGCAAGAACGCTCCATGTTTCTGAGTCCTCCAGCTGAGAATGGTGACCCCACAGCCTAAGGTGCTTCCCTAGACCAGGCCACCCTGAGGCTGCTGATCCGGATACGTACCATGGGCTGCTGATCCGGATACGTACCATGGGCTGCTGACCCGGATACGTACCATGGGCTGCTGATCCGGATACGTACCATGGGCTGCTGATCCAGATACGTACCATGGGCTGCTGACCCGGATACGTACCATGGGCTGCTGATCCGGATACGTACCATGGGCTGCTGACCCGGATACGTACCATGGGCTGCTGATCCGGATACGTACCATGGGCTGCTCAGTCTCAGCTGCAAGTCAGAAGGGAGAGCATCTCCAATGAGAGCCTTAGACAAGTCTGAGGAGAAGCATGAACTCACTACAGCCCTGGATGGCTCTGAAGTCAAAGAGATACCCATGATGCTTTCTGCTAAATCCTTGGAAGTGCCATTGATGGATGTGTTTAAAGATGATTGGTGATAACATTATTTAGAACATAACTAATTTATAACGAAGTGCAAAGGAAAACAAGAGGAGAAAATGTATGAAAGAAAATGTTTAATAAATCAGAACTGAGAGACATTCAGGAACGCCAGACACAGAATTCACTCGTCTCCTTTTTCATCCTGTTAACAGCTGGTTAGCAGGTTTAATCTCGTAGCACAGACCGGGAAACCGGGGCTACCTGGCTAAAACCTGGCTACACTCCAGCTGTGGTTCGGCAAAACTACATGCTCTGAATTCTAAGGCTCCGTCTTAATTCTTTGTATTCTAATTCTGGGTGGATTACAGATATTGTTCTTGGAAAATGAAACAGAGCAGTCATGAAAGTATTAAAGATATAAAGAATATCATTAAGGTGATTTTTATGGTCAAATTCTTTAAAGGAGTATGAAGGTTGTCGATGAACAGTAATCTCGTAAGACAGGAATCTGTAACTGATTTTATTTAGTGTAATATTGTGTTTCACGATATGCCTTGTATTTCTGTATCTATTTGCTTATTGGGGGGCATATGTTCATAGACATAATCAGTACTTATTTACACTCCTCATGCATTACTTATTTAAGGGTAGGGGGTGCATTGGGTTGCTGTGTCACCTTAAAGGATGGGGGTTTGAATCCGTGCACATTGTTCCTGAGTTGTGTGGGTTTTCTCTGGCCACTCTCTGGGTTTCTTCTTGCAGTAAAAAGATTTGCAGTTAGACGAATTGGCGTCAAAATTGTCCATCGTGTGTGCATTGCTGCAGGGCTGTCAATGCGGTGCCAGCAACCAACGGCAGTGTAGGGCATTGCAGTGTGCGGCATTGCAGTGTGGTAACCCCAAGTGCCCACAGCCGGTTACTGCAAAAGCCGGCCGTCTGCATGCCCTTTCATGGCCTCAGCCCACACCTTACAGGCTGTCCATGAGATCAGGGAGCACGCAACACTAGACTCAACACACATTTTTCAAAATTGGGTAAACACTGCAATATTTACATTGGTTAACGTATCAGTTAGAGGTCTGGCGCTCGCAGCGTAATTATAGAAAACCTCTGAGCTGACAGTCATCAGCAGCAGAACTTGGCGTTAAGCAGTAGATGGGCTCTCGGGGCCCTAGTGCTCTGCCCCTCAGGTCATTTTCTGACAAGCTTCACTTCGAGGCCTTTTATTATATTCATGAGGCCGGCAGTTTGCCATGTGACAGCAGTACACTCAGCACAGTGTACCATCTCACAAAGCGCCGGGTACTGGAGAGCCTGTCCCAGGCTGCTGACACAAGCTCTAACGCCTGATCGTCCTGGCCTCTTTCGCACTTTTTCTTTGGATGGAATTTTTAGTAATAAGAATAATACAGACGCTCCTCTACTTACGACCGAGATACTTTCCGAACGGCCGTTCACAACTTGAAATGTTCGTAAGTAACGAATTCAGCATCATTTTAAGGGTATACGCAAGTACAAAGAACTAGGATGCTGGGAGTTCGCACGCTACGCTGCTGCGCGGCGGGAGTAGCGGCCAGAAGTCGTACTAGGCAGAATTTGTGCGCAGAAAAAAAAAATGATGTTGCGGACAGGAAACGGGAGCCCAACGAACACAATTTGGACTTACGGTCGTCTTCCTTCATATGTCGGAAAGTTCATAAGTAGAGGAGCGTCTCTATAGTCTTTGATTCATTACATTTAAATTCAGTTTATCTGGCAGGCATTTTTGAAGATCATAATAAAGCATAAAGCCACCTTAAGTTCATGCATTAATGCAAATATTAAGTATAAAATAGATATTAATATTCATATAAAAATGTATAGTTATATATATATAGATGTACACAGTCATTACGAGAAACAGTCACTGGGTATACCGGTACTGTTAAGTATATTAAGTTTGTTTCAATTCAATTCAATTCAATTCAATTCAATTCAAATAACTTTGCCCACGAGGGGCATTTAAAGGCACACAGGGCAGTTATACAAGGACACAATGACATAAAGTGCAACAGTATTTGAAAGATCCTGTGCAAAATTGCAGTCAATCAGGTACAGTAGATAAGAACTAATAAATATGTTTGTAAAAGGGAGGGATTGTTAGTGGGCATGGGGGGGCTCAAGTGCAGAATGACTGGTGGGTTCCAGTGCAAGGAGGTGGGGGGGGGGGAGAAGTCTGTGAATCTATCTGTTTGCTTTGTTTAATTTGTGCACATTATTAATCTGTTCATTGACAAATCTTGTTAGACTGAAATGGTCTCCAGAACAATAATGATGCTACTGAATGCAGTATTTCAGATTTTTATAGAACAGTCCACAAATTTCTATGTTTATATCTTAATTACATACAGCAAGCTGATTTTGACTTCAGATTTTTCAGTTGGTCTTTTCGATGTTTGACTCCTATTGTGTTGATGATTGCCAGCAGGCTACGCTTCCCGAAACTGAACAGTCCCTTTTTTCCTGCTTATGCCACAGTTAGTGACACTCTTATCCGGCCAGTGTGAGAGCCGCCGTCAGACAGGCCTTCGCAAACAGGGAAATGCTGCGACCGACACAATGCGGGCGGAGGACGGTGACTCACTCTCTTCATCACCACTAATGGACCGTGACACCTGCATTTTCTCCTCAGAGAAGACGGCATTATGTAATGCATGAAAAATGTCAAGAGGTATCCTGCACACGTACTGCAGTTTTTAAGAGGATTTTTTTCAGAAGCAGAAACGCTGGGGCCATCTTTGGCACATCACAGAACTGACCGGAAGGTCTAAGATAGTTGGGGGAGTGACGCTGGTGTCTCATAGTTTTTATGACATCATCGTTTCATCAGAACACGGAGTGTAAATTGTAACAAACGTCCGGAACGACTGAACTGATTTTGGGTGTCGCCTTTGGTGGTTCCAAGCTGCCATTCCTTTAGCTATTGTTGTCCATCTATGGTGGTAATAATAAGTGGCTAAGTAGTTTCATCAGAATGCTCAATATCTGTGTGTGAATGTTGATTATTTTTTGAGTAATTGACTAATCAGCAAAAAACATTTTTTTATAATGCAGTTCTGTAAATGCAGAACTATTGCATCATTCTACATCAACCCCTAACTGGGATCTGTGTGATATTTCTTGCCAGGTTAATCTCCGAAATGTTGATTCACATCAGGTACCCATTTTGGAATACATATATCTCTGTCTTGGCCCTTTTATATGTTTTTTCATCCACGATGGATGAGCAGCTGTTATTCAAATTACATACTTGCACTGGAGCTCTGTCTGGTTCATCCTGCCATGATACAAATTTGATTCGCGGACACTGCCAAATGTCAAGAGCCATCTGTGGCACCAGTGAGCGCTCACGTTCAAGTCTTTATTGTTCTCCATCCTCCGGGTTAAGACCGTTTGACTTACGGAGAACTTGAAATGAAATACAATAGTTCTCATTAACAAACGTACGCACTACTTTGTGACGCTCATGAATAGACAGAATCAAAAGCAGTAATAAGTATATTTACTTTACAATTTAGATCCTTGAATCTAAAACTAGTTAATTACTGCAACTGGTTTTGTGCAACAGTAGGAACTATTCTAGGTCTTGAACCATCAAGATTCATACCCCATAATGAAACAGCGTTTTGGGCAATGCTGCTGGTAAGTGTTCCTTGGGCACTTTCCCGTTGGTACGGGGCAAAAAAATTCTATTTGAAAACTTTTGATCAATGGGCAATTTTTTCAGTCATTCAGCTCCAGATGAGTTGCCCTTTCTCTCACCTGGGATGAGTTTCCCAAAGTCTTCTTAACTCTATGTTGTGCGTAAGTTCTATCTTTAAACTCGCCCCTGGTTGGTAGTTGCCCGGGCAGCATTGCTCAAAAAGTTGCCCTGTGTATCATCACCATTATGCATGGTTATGACCAATAGGAAATGATTGTGAAATCTTACACTGGGTTTCCTGGGTTTATTTTCAGCTTCCATCTAGCAAGAAAGTGAGAAAGTGCTTATTTTGCAGACAAGTTGTTGATTGTCTCACTCGCATTCTCCCAAAATATGTTTTCCATCATTGTACGTGAGGCCTGCTTTATGTGACAGGCTTTGGAATTCATCTTTCTTTCTTTCAAATGTGAGCGACAGCACGGTGAGGGGTCGTAGCGGCCGGTGTGTGTGTGTACTTTATTTCTGTCCAGCCGGTGCTCCCTTAGCGTGCCCCTAGCTCACATCGCTTCCCTATCTTCTCCAGAGATCCAAAGGCCCGACGGTGCGTTTCGCCAGGGCAGCGCTCACAGCCCACTCGGCCGCCAGCTCCGCGGAGAGCCTGACGCCGTAAGCGCGCCCACCTGGAGCCCGTTAGCCACAGCGGGAGGAGACAGGCAGGCGGATTTGTTTAGGCTAACCCCGCTCAGTGCGTGCTGCTGGGCAAACTCGGGGCGGCTTTAACGACACGGACTTCAGATGGCTTTAAGGTGAAATTAGCCCGAATCCAACCATGCCAAGATGTGTGGAAACAAAAAGCCCTTTCTGCAGCCCTGGCACAGGGGAGCGTTTAGACACCCCGCTTCCACACGCGGTAGGTATAAGGTATCGCACCGCCGTGAACTGATGGCTCTCTCAGGCCCGTACGACTGAACGAGGCCATATGGCCGCCGTCGCCAGGCTTCTTTGCTGCAGTCATGCGTCGTTCACATGCTCCCGACTCCACAGTAGGGAAGTGTGAACAATGACCTGTTTGTACTGAGCAGGCCTGCACAGTGCCGTATTCGGCTTCTCAGAAGACACGCATGCTTGGTCACCAGGCCCGTGGATGAGAAGGAACTTTGAACGGACACACGCCGAAGCCCTCTTTGTTGAGCGGAATGTCTTAATATCGAGATGGAGGAAGTACCAAATAGTTATAGGTGAATCGTTTTTCCAGTATGATCGGCATAAACAGGCTCTCTGTTCTGACACTTGTTGAATAATGTTCTCTCTGTGCTGACACTTGTTGAATAATGTTGCAGCCATGATCTCCATCATACCTGAATGTACAGATGGGAGTTGCACACCTTATTGTCAGAGCAGGCTTGAGCGTCTTCCAGGTGTCCATTATGGAACCTTTACGGTGTTGACCACCAGGGTTACCAACTCTCACGCATCTGGTGTGACACTCACCCGTTCAGCCTCTCATGCAGGAAATCTGATGACAAATCTATATTATTCCATTATACACCTAAAATTACTAACATCAAAAGCACTGGGGTATTTTGAACTATTTTCCAGGTAATAATACTTA
Organism: Hippopotamyrus pictus; assembly: GCA_026781145.1. Classification (NCBI taxonomy): domain Eukaryota; kingdom Metazoa; phylum Chordata; class Actinopteri; order Osteoglossiformes; family Mormyridae; genus Hippopotamyrus; species Hippopotamyrus pictus. The sequence goes on along the minus strand of JAODLC010000015.1, from coordinate 17,788,136 downwards.
CATACATGCAGAGGTGGAAATTTCAGGTCCAGAAAGTACAAATACAGACCAGGATTTTGTTTCAACCTACCAGTGGAGTACTCTGTAACTGTGACTCTTTATGCTCAACTGGTTGGTTGAAACTAAATCACGGTCTGGATTTGTACTTTCTGGACCTGAAATTTGTACCTCTGCATACATGTAAATGCGTGTGCAGATTTGTCTCGAATTGAACTTCTCACTCCAGCCAGCTGACCAAAGTCTGTGGCCCTCTGACCACTGCCAAGCTGGAAAGTTGGTGTTAAGATCCACCAGCCCTGACCACCACAGATGTGGCCCTGGCTTCTGAAGCTCCAGTCCCTCTCCTGCCCCATATACTGGGGTCACTGACCTTCTCATTAGGTCCAACTACAATCACAGACTTTGTCCCTTGGAAGAATATATACACTAACTGAGCATAATAGTCTGTCTCAAAGGCCAACACTTTCTGGGAATAAGCATGGAACTTGTAATCGTCTCCGAAACAAATGGAAAATTGTCAGAGTGGTGAGGGGCACCTTTCTCTGCTGGGCGTGATTTCAGCGGCGTTTCCCTCCTGCTGCCCAGAACCGATGTGTAATTTCAGGGGGCTCATTTCCCCTTTTTTTAAGCTGACAAGTAGGTGTGAACAGACTATTGTTTGTGTGAAATGTGCATGTCTCCTGGCAGCAAGGCAGGCTGATCTTGGAGAATTTCCTGAACAAACATCGTGGGTGAGATTCTCCCCGGGGGGGGGCTGTCTGGGTGTCACTGAGTGAGGGCCACATTCCAGCAACTCTCTCCTTGTACGGCTCCAGGGTATACAAAATGCCCTAATAAGTCCTGTCACTTCTCAAAGGTAAAGAAAACAATTACCCCTCCTGAGAGCGGATGATTTGTAGGCCCGTCATTAGGAAATACTTGCATGGCCTTGGCTGCGACTCTGAGAGTGACTTTGTTGTCTTTAAGTGGAGTCTGGGTGAGGAAGCGGGGTAGGTAGAGCCCTCACAGGAGAGCTTACCGTGCTGGAGATGTGCTGGGGGGCTGGATATGCATGATGTCAGCCGCGGAGCAACACTTGTAGGTAAAGCTCCACGGGTCAGTGTTTTCCAAAATTCTCTGAACGCTTATGATGAAATCATAAATTTGAAATTTTAAGAAAGTTATTTGCCATGAAGTCTAATTCGTGTGATGAATGAGGTCTTTTGTACGTTCGTCTTCTGGCTTGAGGCGCCCCACTCGAATTTGAACACATTCACCAGTAGAGATGTTGTCAGCTAATTGTAATCAGATGATAATGATGAAAAGTGAACTGTTGTACGTTTTATACTACAGGTTTCCCCGGCTGTGTGAAAGTTGAGCGTTCCTATGAAACCTTTCGGAAGCCGAAATGATGTTAAGAGAAGAATTAATTACTGCAAATTTATATGGGGAAAATTTTTGAGCATTACCATAAAAACAAACAATCAAATCACACCAAACATATAGTACACATAAAGTAAACATATAGTAAAAGCATATATAAATACACAGCCTATATAATGTATGTAACAGAAATGCATCGTAAGGCCATTTCATCATTATGCAAACGTCAGGGAGTACTTGGTGTTTAGTTGTCATTGTTGACACAGTGCAGCACAACAGAATGTGTCCTCTGCATTTAACCCATATGTGACATCGTGACATAGCAGGGGGCAGCTAATTCAGCGCCCGAGGAGCCGTGCTTGGGGGCAGCACCTTGCTCAGGGTACCTCAGCGGTCAGGGATTTGAACCAGCAACCTTTCAAGTACAAGTGTGCATCCCAAACCATTACGCTACCACTGACAAGTATAGACAGTATAGCCTACTACACACCTAGGCTATATGGCATAGCCCAAATAACTACAAAAAGTACTGTACAGTAAATCTATAAACCAGCAACATAATTGTTTATTATCATTATTTTGTATTTTGTACTACACATAGTTGTATTTGCTATACTTGCATATGACTGGCAGCGCAGTAGGTTATTCTACACCAACATCACCACAGACATGTGAGTATTGTGATGCGCGATGACATATATACATATATACATATACAGCTTCGTTATAATCTTATGGGACCACCAGCGGTCCATCCATCCATCCATTGTCCAAGCCGCTTATCCCACTGGGTCGCGGGGGGTCCGGAGCCTATCCCGGAAGCAACGGGCACGAGGCAGGGAACAACCCTGGACAGGGGGCCAGCCCATCGCAGGGCACCAGCGGTCCATCATTAATCAAAATGTCAGATAATGCCCGATGTAACACTACACAAGTTATATGTGTACTTTGTTGTACTATTTTATTCTGTGTAATTCTGGCACATAACTGAGGTACTTCATAGTACATGACTTACATAACTGCTTAGTCAGCATATACACTTAATCTGTTAAGTAAAACATTCTTGATCTATTTTTAAACATTTTAAAACTTTCCATTTCACCGTACAACTCTTTCAGTGTTTTTTTTGGGATCATTCTAATGCACTTGAAATATTATGAAAGGCTTTTTTACCCAATTGATTATTCATAAATTTTTCTAGAATGAATTAAAAATATTTTTTATGGAAACAAACCACGAAATGTATGCTGAAAGACTACCCGTGCGTAACCAGTACAGGGTTGTGGTGAGCCTGGAGCCTATGCCAGGAAGTAGGACACAAACTCACCCACTAGGGGCAGTGCAGATACACCCATTCACCTACAGTAAGTGTGTTTTAGACCACTAGGAGATGGAAATCTAACCTGTACCTCAGAGATGTGAGGCTGCTTTTGGGAGCAGTGAGCAGATGCACGGCCTTTTCCATTATCTCAAGTCTCTCATATATTCTAAGGCCAGCTGGTTTATACACTCATCAGACCAACAAACGAGTACCAGCTGGACATCATTAGCAATTACACGGTGGAGGAAATCCACACATACGTGTGGCATGGCTCCACTTGCAATATTTCAACTGTGAAACATTTGATGAAATTTCCTGCACCCAAATTATGTAAATAATGCCGTAAAAAAAAAATCCTAAAACGGGATGATTACACCCTCATTATGTTCTCTTATTTGTTTCTCATGCAACTTATACATAAAACAATTGTGATGACCAGAAGCTATCTAACCACCACAGAACACAAAACTATTGAAAGAGTATAATGATTATACATAATAACACATCAATGTTTCAAATGCCTGTTCTGATTCATGTTTTTGGATATTATATATGCAATTTAAAAACAAAGATGATTGTTTAATTAAGAAAAAAAAAATCCCTAGGATGTAACTGAATACCGTTTAAACAGAGCTGCGTGTTGAAATGATCGTAGAATGTTTCCGTTCCCGAAAAGTGCTATGTTTTATCCTTTCAGAGACGCAACACGATACGAGCGTCGACAATGACAAGCGAAAGCTATTTTTCCAGGTACACTCTCTTTAATCCTTCCCACGATATTCCAGGTGAATGGGCCTCCAGAACAGCGGTCCCTGATGAGCCGCTGACATAATTAAGTGGGAAAATGTGCAGACCTCATGTCCATGAGTCAAGTGCACTCTGGCTTTCTGGCCTAGCTGACAAAGGGGTCTTTATCTGGCCACGATGTGCGTGGCTTTCCCGTGGAGCTGCCCCACTCCGGCTCTTAAAGGACGGAGTAAAAGTGACAATGATGCTTGACATGGGCTGTTTTAACTCTGACTAAAGAGATCTTACGCTAACAAAAAGGTCTTTCATAGAAATGTGTCTGAAAGCAATGAAAGGAAGGGTTCTTCGAAATATACTGCCCCCTAGTGGCGGAAGTGAGAGTGATATTCCTTTTCAGTGAGAGAGCAACAGGTCATGGATGTAAATAAATTAACCTGGTGTTTTATTGATATCAACTTAATGAAATATACTCTATTATACTTTCTAACATTGAGTTTATACCGATAGCATTGACACCTAATATATTTGTTTACCTAGTACTGAGGGCCGTGATCAGAACCTAGCTGGGTGGAACTTTCACAGAACGGTCACATGTCTGTGGACCCTTAAGCAAGGCCCTTCACCCCCATCTCCATGGCTGCTATAAGTGGCTGACCCTTCGCCGAAGCTTGCTCTCACTTGCATATGTTCCTGGAGAGCAAGACGGGATATGCGAAAAGAATTTCCCCTTGGGGGTCAATAAAGTATCATTATAATATCCACTTAGTTTTGAGTGATGAGATGTAGTGTCTTCCAATTTCATATAACACACCTTTCTAACATTTAACTGTGGATGTATGTTTTGGCCAATATGCACGTGCCTCAGATGCAGACGGGCCTTAGAGATGCAATTAATTGTCTGCTCCGTTTACCAGGGAGGAAAATGAGTCACAGCCATTTCGACGTAGCGCTGAATATGTCCTCACCAGAGTGAAGTACAAGCTGCCCGCATGTTTCATTACAAACAAACAAAAAAGTCTGAGCACTTACTGGAAACATTCCGGCATCCGTGGACGTCTTCAGAGTTGTGTGAGATCTATGGCGTGTCGTCTTCCTGTTTCAGTCCTGGAATTCCAGCATGTGGTTCTGGAGTCTAGAGACGTGAGCAAGATTTGCACCTGGTTTGAACTTAAAGTGCACTTTAAATTGTGCACCGGTGTGGAGGAAGTTGGAATTTGTGTACCAAAGCAAATGTGCTCGACCTGCCTTTAGACTAACTGCTAACACCAGCCTTTAATAGTACTCTGTAGGTGCCGCATTCCATGCAAATAGTTTTAATAGACTAAGAAAATTGTGATGCTTTTTCTATTGTCCAGGCCAGGGTTCTCCAATTCCAGAATCCAACACAGTTTGCAGATTTCCCTACTTAAGACACATCTACTAAACCCAGTAATTAGCTGATTAAGATCAGCTAATTACTGATCTGTAAACTGTGCTGGATTCTGACCCTCCAAGACTGGAATTTGGGGACCCTGGTGCAGACCATTCCAAACACCTGAAGGGGATATACTGGAAATTCTGTAATTTCTGTGTGTTTTTTCTGGAGGGTCTTTCCAGTGATCGGAGTCTGTTTGACAGCATGGAGTCCATGTTCTGCCTGTCACACCCAGTGTACCCTTCAGAAGGTGAGACTTCTTCATCCATGCCCCTAACAGATATATCAAAGGGGACAGTCACCTTCTTTGGGTCAGGATGGCTTATACCACATCTGTCTATGTAGATACTGGTTTCACACCCTTGATTCATACCCATGTTTTTTTCTGGTCTTCTTCTCTCATCTGGAGAATTCTGGTGAATAAGCTGCTGCCCATCTGATCTGGAAATACGAAGAGGCAGAACTACTCCATCCAAAACAAACGTGTTGATCTAGACCTCTGTGGATAGGCTGTTAAACTGTTTTAAACCACATTTAGTTAGCGGTCCAACCGCAAGTCACGTTTGGAATTCTGGAGCAGCACAGTACCTAGAACAGACTCAAGATCTCACAGACGATGGACCTGGACTTTACCTTTGCCTGTCCAGGTGTTTTTGTATACCTACCCTATCTAACCTGTACCCTGCACTTGCTGTCAAAGGACTTAATTCAGGACATGCAGACAGTGCTAAGCGCAACAGCTACGTGACTACAGGGCCCTCTTCCTCCTGGTGCACCTGGCAGGCGCCAGAGAGCATACTGCACACCTGGTCACTCGAAGGACTGATTTCATTGAGTGATTGTGCTTCTTTGGGAGCTTTGGCCCACTGAGTTTTCTTAATGAGACGTTGCTGCAAAGTATGTTATTACCTGTTTCACATGATAGCTTTTGTTTGGAAGTGGGCAGGTTTTTTTGAGGGCAGGACAACAACCTGTCATAATGGTTAATTAAAGTGTGCTGGCACCTCCCGCTGTCATGGCTCTGCGACGTCGTTCCTGCCAGTCGGCGAGTGTCGAAGAGCGGCGGAGATGAGCGAAAATAAAAGGAACATTTAATGAGAAACAGACTGCGCTTCCTTCCTTTCCATGGCTGCAGCCTTACACACGTCAGGACGGCTAAGACGCTTACATTATTGAAAATGTCCTCCCTCATACCTTTCTTCAATGTTCAAGATTCAAGATTGGTTCTAGATTAGTTCAAGATTGGTTAAACCGATCCTTTAAGAAATATAGCAACGTGCAATTAAAGGAAAGAGTTGGTTAATTGAGGTATTCAGGCATTCATTTATTAAATACTGTCGGTAGGCTTATAGAACATACCTTGTTAGTTCAGTAAGTTTATTCACATTGTTTAATGGTACATTTCTTTGTGTGTTTTATTTTAGTATATTGCTTTGATGTCATATCAGAATAGTGTGTCTATTAGTGACATGTCTCTATTGTGCTTTGACTGTATATAATGTCACAAGCATGCAATTTCAAAGAAATGAATATGCATTTTCATAACACAGAAACAGTATGACATGCAGGAACACTAGTTCAAACAAAGCACTGCAAATCCCAGGTTTTCTTTAGTTATCCAGGTAAGCAAGACATCCTGCTTCGTGATACAGGCTCCTGGTATAAACCACTTTCTTTTAAACAGGATCCTTAGAGTTCAGTTTATGTAATTACTATCAATAGAGAATAAAGAATAACTTCAGTAGTCAGTAATCTGTTGCTCGTAAAACTGCCACGGTGACGATCTTCCAGCTCTTTGCCTGGATCTTTCAGCACACTGTGCATCTAATAGCATTTTAATTGCTGTTCTCTTTTCTCCACACTGTAAAAGAGAAAAGGTTAAGACAACCTAAAATTTCAAGGGAATTTATTGCTCTAACTTTTTGAGTTTTGAGGACTCAAACTTTTAAATTTTGAAGAAAACCACCTATTGTTGTACCAAAATTTTTTATTCACGTAATCTTTCATATCTATAAAAACTTCTGATTTTTAGTTTTACTTACTAAGAATTACAAACAACAAAAGTTGTGCCAACTTATTCTCTTTTCAGATAATTTATCTTTCATATGCGTAAAAACTTTAAAGCTTGAGTTAAATATGCTAAGAATTCAAAACCGCAAAATATGTGCAAACGAATTATTATAAATGAAGATAACAAAACAGTCAATTAGCATGTTTATTTAGAACATGATAGTAATAAATTATAGCAGACAGATTTTGAGGATCCCTGCATGGAATGACAGCAAACTTGACTGTGAAGGACAGCTACCTGTTGTGATGCCTATAGGGAGATGGGGGGGTCACAGGTCTTGCTCAAGGGCCCCCACATGTGCTGATACTGGGCTTGAACTGGTGACCTTCAGTCCATGAAGAGAGGCTTAGCTCACACAGCCACATGCTCAGGTGTTTGAAATATAAGCCGAATAAGGTGCCGACACAAAAACACCGTTTACAGTTTTATAACTGGTCAGAGATTTGGCAGCATCATAGTCCTGAGGGGGCGACATGTAGCTCAGTGAGTTAAACCTCTGTGCCTCTGACCCAAAGACTGGTCACTGCAGTGGGTGAAGCCTGGGCATGCTAAACTCAAATTTTTAAGTCTTTACACGTATGAAAGATAAATCTTAAGAAAAGACAATAGGCTGGAACAACTTTTGTTGTTAGCAATTCTTAGTATGTACACATTTTAAGTTTTTATAGCTATGAAAGATAAATTATCCGAACGAAAAATAATTACTCGGCATAACAATAGGTGGTTTTCTTAAAAACGTAGAAGTTTGAGTTTGCCCTCAAAACTCAAAAATTTTTTTAGTGCAGTAAGTTGCCTTGAAATTTTAAGTTGTCTTAACTTCTTCTTTTTTACAGTGCAACCGTCTCTCTTCCAAATGCTTGTGATAATCAAGGTTTTTTTTTTTGCTGTAGCCCATCTCAGACAGCACTGGGTGTATGCAGCTGGGGTACACCCTGAACAGGGGTGCCAGTCTGTCGCAGAGATCGCAGTTAGCCTAACTGCATGTCACAGGGAGGACACGCAGGCTCCACACGCATACAGAGCAAGGCTGCCATTCCAGTGCACACATTTGCACTGCAGGAAAAGAACAAATACCTGGGGGCGTGTCCCACACAGTGCAGGAGGAACACAAACTTCACATAGAGGTTGGGTTTGAACCTTCAAACTTGGTTGTAAGCCAGCACACCACTCTTGTTTTCATGAGTACCCAGGAAATGCTGTACTTTTTGGAAGCTTATAAATTATAGTTACAAATAAAAGGCAATATGACCGACACCCCTACACCACAAGGGCGGCGCTAAGTGCCAAGATGGCTGCCCTGTTCTATGCCCTACATTTTAACTCCATTAAACATCACCTTTTTAGGTAGCCACCTGTTGATATAAACTAGTTAGTTATGTAATGCTTATGCAGGGATGTGTGGCCATATTTTTGGTTTATTTTTAAATCCTGCTGTTTTTGGTGGCTGAGAGAAACTGTGATTGCGTCAATAAAGAATCACAAGCATTCACCTGCACTTCTCGAGAAACATTCAACAGCTATTACGGCAACGCTAAGGGAAAATGTGATCCTGAAATAACAGCACGGGCAGGTCACAGAACGATCAGGGAAAGAATGTAAAGCAAGTCATAAACAGAGAATCAAAAGAAAATAAGAAAGGCTGCATGTTTGGGTGCCCGAGGCGGCCGCCCTTGTCACCTGACGGGTGAGAGCCAGCTCTGCCTCCCAAACCTTCTCCTATGTAATTCAAGGTCTGGTAAACAAAAAGGATGAATTCGATAAGCTTGTCAAGATCTGTTGGAGCTGAATTTGGATGTGTTACAGAAAACATATGAGAATATCCCAGAAGAGTCTTTAACTATTGTGAGTTTTCAGATGGTCAGAAAAGAACTGAAGCTTGGGGTGAGTGTCACTATATATTTTGAAACTTGAATACATGCAAAGTGATGCTTAGACTATGCGAGAGATGAAATTTCATTAAAATAATGGGCTGTACTGAGTTAATGTCACCTCAGGCAGGCATTATCCTCAGATTCATTCATACAGACAGGAAACACTACATACTGTATCTGTGCTTCTGCTCCCCTAACCCTGATAACTTGGGAGAGTTGGGCAATATTAGACAGATTTGTTCTTAGGTTAAAGCCCAGGAAAGCAGACTCTGCAGATGGCATCCATCCTTGGTTGCTAAAAGTATTCAGATGACCTCGCACTTCTTATCACTGTTAGCAAATCAATCCTATCATTTGAGTATTGTATACCCTTGAGTGGAAATATCTTCCTTTTTCCTAAGGACCTTAATCAAGTTGATGACTGGACGCTGATTTCCATGACCTCATGTCTTGGAAGGGTACAGGACAAGACTGAGCTGAAAGAAAACTCAGCAGTTCTGCAGAAACAAAACAAATGTTCTTGGTTTACTCGGACAATCTCTTCCTAGCCAGCAGTGGTCCAGATTCTCCTAGCTGATATGCTCACAGGCTTTTGACAGTGTTGATTGTGCTAGTCTGGCTGGAAAAACAATGAGAATCGAGCATCTGGTTACACTCGACATATGCACACAGCTTCTTACTTCGATCCAGAGTTATACAGCCGCAAAAGGCATATGTACAGGGTTTGACATAACTGGGACGCAAGTACGCATTCACCTTTAAAAGCGATACGTGCGGCAATCGGTTGTTGTAATAGCATGAATGCGTACGTATTTTACGTGCATTTGCGCCGATATGACAAGAAATTATCGTGCAGTTTAACCTTTATATGCTAATTCATGCTGCATTTGCATTATAGAGGTTAAAATGGGCATTTTAAGGTGAGTCGCTATTTTTAAATACCCATTCCCTGACTTATGAAGGTCAGCACACTTCTCCCTCATTTGGTCTGTGTTCTCTTATCTTTTCCATGTTGATGGATGACTAACGGAATTTGGCCTCTGTGTCACCTCGTGTTTGTACTCCAGTTAATCAGAAAGCCATCGATTACTGCTTGAAGGTTCCTATTCACTCCAATCAACTCAAAGATGTACAACTTACACGGGAAACATGCTTCAGTTACATTGTGTTCCCTGTAATTTCCAGGGGTGCCAGTAATGGTGGCACGTGTTTTTGTTAAAGATTATTATTTCTTGATGAAGGATTTGTTTTTCTGTGGATAGATTTATTTCAATGAAATGTTGGATTTTTCTCATTTCTTCTGTGTTAGATGAAGCTACTTCACCAAAAGGTAGATTGTTTCGAACCATTTTTACAAATCTTTACAAGGGACACCAATAATTGTGTAGGGCACTGTATGTCGATATAGGGTTGATGACATGGGCTTTCCTGCATTACTCTCTGGTTTAAGGAGGGACATCTCAGTAGGAAATGAGGCAAGGCAGCCTAAGGAATAAGCAGGAGTCTACAGGGTGTTCCTCAGACCATCCCCAAACATCCCCTCAGATAGTTCATGGGCAGGTTGTCCACGTGAACAGGAGGAATGTATGTCTGAGGCCACCTAAACCTATGTGACGGATTGGGAGATCGTACCCCACCACAGGCAATCAGTCAGAATCACAGGTCTCAGGGTCAGGTTCAATCCCTCTAAAGGTCAACTGCCACTTCCATAATTCTCAGTAATTGTGTTATACTACTATGTACAGATGTGATTGTAGGTGTGGTTTTTTCATATATAAGCACAGCAAAGGGAAAGGAAAGCACTACCCAGCATTATTCAACAAGTAAGTTAAGCTGCGTCATCTTACTCTATACTGTATTGAAAATGGATTTTGCCGTTAATGTAAGGGGATGACGGGGATGGGGATTTTAAACAGCATCACCACAAAACACCTGGGTTTCCTACTGGGGGGTCAACTTTGTGAAGACATTTACATTGAAGAAGAAGAAACAAATAAAAGCCTCTTAACACCTGCGTTTCCTTACTGCGATGGCATGGCGAATCTTTATATCATGTTAATTAGACCATATCTCAAGTGTTGGAGTGTACTGCTATTGGACACTACAGAAAGTTTTGTCTCAAGGGAGTAACCCTCTAGTAACCCTCTAGCAAGGTGCTTGACCTCTGTGCAGGAGACGGCCCATCTATAGCTGTGTGCAGTCATGTGTCGCTTAAAGACAGCAGTATGTTCTGAGAAATATGTCGTTAGGGGATTTTGTGAACAGAGTGTACTTACAAGTTATGAGTAACAAGACATACTGTTTTATAGTAAACCTTTTTTAAGTAGAAAAGTATGAGAAGAAAGAGTACATTGCAAAATAACAATAAAAAGTATAGTATAGTAAATACATACAGTAAAGTAGTTGTTTACATAAATATAGTTGTTTATTATTATTATCAAGCATTATGCACTGTACATAATGGTATGTGCTATACTTTTATATGACTGGCAGTGCAGAAGGTTTGTTCACACCAACATCACCACAAACATGCGAGTAATGCGATGCGCTACGACGTTACTATGGCTACGACGTTGCGATGGCATTCACACTAAGGCAGCTAGTGTCACAAGGCAACAGGGATTTTTCGTCTCTGTTATGATGGTATGGGACCACCGTCATATATGCGGTTCATCATTGATGGAAACATTATTATGTAGCGCGTGACTACAGTATATATTGTGTAAACGTGTTCCAATATCATCTGTTTGTAATAATCCCTGTTTTTTTTATATAGTTTGCAGAAGACTGATGCCTTTTTATTTTCCGCCTTTCCGTTAAAAACTTTAATGAGAGAGACCCTGTTTCGCATCACCGTCTTCACCCTGCAGAACATGGACCTCAACTTGGACGTCAGAAGAGTCAGATATCTGACGCTCCCTCTTGTCTGTGGGATGGATTTTGATGTGCATGACCTTCTCCCGAGTGTGAGATGCCACAAGCTGCTGTGACTCTCCACGCCGGCACACCATGGGTTTGCGGGATAGGTGAGAGGAGTCTGCTCTGAGCCCGGAGGCTCACAGACAGTGGGCTGCCTCTGAGCTGTGGAGACACCCCTTTGAAGTATAGGCAGCAATCTGGCTTGCATTGCAGTTTCATCTGCCCCAATCAATGTCTCATCTGCATTTCATTTTTCATTGAGGACAGAAGGTTAAGAGACTAGGAGTAACCAGATGTTTTTGCTTTTTTCTGGGTTTTACCCCTGGACTTACAGCAACAGGTGGGCCTGTGAAATCGCCCAGTAGAGAACGCAACTTTCGTCATGAAACCAAAATTTCCTCCAAGATCAGAGCACCGTGATGGAGAGCTTGAGTGGACATTCCATGTTTTCCCGAATTATAATGAATTTAGCTTTTAAGTTATGACAGGACCATTATTCATAGGTGGAATACAATATCAAGCTGCAGTCAGTTAAAGAAATCAGGTATCTATCCTATTCTGGTACAAATAAGAAATGTAATATGTTCTTGTCAAATCATGAATGCACTGTTGTGACGTTTCACAGGCCTGGTCAGTCCATGTGCTATTCCTGTGGCTTTCCAGTGGCTCTTCTATCGTCCAATCACGATCAGCCCTCAAAGTGCCTAATGCTTTGCTATAGTTACTGCTTAAAATGGATGCTGACGTTAAAAATAATCATTTACGTCAGCAATTTTACGAAGGTCTGTAAATAAAATATTTATTTCTTAAGGACATGTATGTTCTGAGGGAAACAATCCAAAGAATTAGTACTTATTTCAGTGGATACGTCTGCTATTTATATTGCGGATCATTCCCTCACATCACCAGAGTAAACGCTTTGTAAATAGCCACGGTTAAGCGTAGGTGAACCTTGCCTGCATTGGGACAATGCCTCGCATTCACTGCAATGCCAGAAATCTCATCAGCTCCATTTAACCTGTTTTGCCAGGATATAGGCAAAAAATACATGAGTGAGCAGGTGCTTAGCTGATTGGTCAGGTCTTATTCTGATTTAACAAGAACAATACAAGGTTAATTGATAGGTTTTAAGTCTAACTGACATTGAATATGTTTTATTTTCCAAACCCATTTGGTTGTAAGTAATCAATTTATTTTTTCTACTTGAAAGGAACTCTTTCTGGACATAAAACCTCACTATAGCTTGTTAAATGGGTTTGTAACTTAAAACCCCTCTGTATGTTGTGATTAGAGCTTAGTCAACCCTATGAATTCTGGGAATTAGCGTGGGCTGGCCTGTGACGGCACACCTGGCATTGTTCAGGTGTTTCCATTGCCTCGCCCGAACACAATGCAGATGCCTCTCAAAAGATGTGTTTGCTTTTTACTGCCCTATAAACAAAGCGCAATTTGGCAGATGTGGCCGTCGTTTTTTATGGGTTGGTCAGGCGACGACTGCAGCTGTGTTTAACGGGCTGAAAAGCCGACACGTCACGGTGCCGCGTGCTTTATGAATAACGCAGATTCCGATGTATAACTGCGTGTTAGGCTAACGGCATATTTACATGGCGACAGGACTAATTGAAATAACTTTGGGCAGTGCTGTAGCCGCCCGTAGTGAGACATACTGACTGGGGTTATTAATTCTACCCCCATCTCTGTCAGCCAACACCAGTTGCCACCTATTGTCCAAAAACACACAGTTTAAGTGAAATGGGTGTCACTGCGTTGTCCGGCGTGTTAATGTTTGGCCTGAGGCAGACTGACTCCATCCCTGTGTTTGCTGGGACGGGCACTGGGTCACTGCCCCTTACTGGAAAAGTGCTCTGAGACGTGTCTAGGTGTTTCCATCTACGAACATTTAACTATTTGACAAGATTTACAGTATATTAGCTGCCACTGTCTTTGCTTAAATCTAATGACATATGAGTGTCTAATTAATGATGAACGATGGCTCATTACGATCATTACGATCATTACGATCTTTACGTAACTACTACTAGTTTCTGTTTAATTAATGTATTAAGTCAGACTATACTATACTCAAGTAAAGGGTCACAAATAGTTAGTGCTTTGTAAATGTGGATCAGAATTTGAATCCTTTTATTCTGCATGTGCGAAAATGTACAAGGAAGTTGTTACAGTAGCAACAATGCATGACAATAACAACAGTTTATATATATACTGAAACAAAGATAAAATAATCCAAATTTTTAAGCACATTTTTTAAACATTCAATATGTTGCAAATGTCTCACAACAGAAATTTGCTGAATTTGTTGCATAAAACATACTGTTCTTCAAAAAACATCTTAAGAAACCATTCGTATATTACTTTAACAACTCTCTGTTTCTTCCACTATTCAGTATTGCCTCCCAGTGCTGCCCTTTTGAGGTGACCTACCACCCATCCTTATGGATTTTCCTTTTCAAAATACTCC
>JAODLC010000015.1:17753275-17768647 GCA_026781145.1 Hippopotamyrus pictus | reverse complement strand
TACCGTTCCTGCACGGACAGTAACGTGCGCGCTGCAGTGTGTGTACCATGGTGTTACCGTTCCTGCACGGACAGTAACGTGCGCGCTGCAGTGTGTGTACCATGGTGTTACCGTTCCTGCACGGACAGTAATGTGCATGCTGCAGTGTGTGTACTCGGGCCGCAAGGTGCATGCCTCAGTTTGTACTCTCTGTTAAACTGCATTGCTTTTACAAGGTAGATTTTAAAAAAATCCATTCTTTTCCCGTTATTCTCAGTCTAAATTAATACGCTGTCAAATATAAGAGCTTGTTAAAACCTGAACATGAGATATTGCCACGGGCCCAGTAAAAGGGTCCAGCAACGCCCATGTCAGCTGCTAGCTTTCTCAGTTTCTCTACACCCCACATGCGCCTTTTCACTATAGTACATTTTCCAGTGTCTTGTGCTCCGTCGTGGTCTGAGCACTTAAGCGACACGACGCAGAGGCAAGGAGGTACAAAGCAGAGCATACTGCATCAGCCCAGAGACCGTGGCAGGAAGAGAGCAAGAGGCAGCTATACCCAGACACTACCCAGACACCCGGGGAGCTGAAAGGTAGAGTCTGGACTGGGAGCAGAAACAGCTACTGTGACAGACACTCTCCCAGCAGGATTCCCCCTGACGTCTGTCTCCACAATTTGGGATAAAATGTCATTTGTCTAGGCGTGCTGATGTCTACTGACAAAGGAAGATTTCACATGAGGATGATATTAATTAATCTCAGTTGTATGAGTCACATGGGCTTTGAACAGAGAAACAGGCCATTCTATAAAATATATTTAAATACATGTATAACCTAGAAACATCCCTCGTGCAATCTGTGCTGGAAAGTGCACATCAGTGAGATGCAGGATATGTATTCACTCTGCAATCTGCCTCTGCATTTCTCTTATGTCAGTGTGAGTGTGAATTCTGCATAGGGCATTTTTCAGTACTTTCCCTTTAGAAAGTGAGTACCGAATGTTCAGGACCTAAGGTGCCAAACCAGCTCTGGTTCTTCTTTGGTACTTCGGTTCTTTGGAGTGGGACTTTCAAACGCTTTCTTTGTCAATTGATTATGCAAATAGCCTACCTCTGAAACACTTAAATACAACTGGCATCTTGAAAGAAGTTAGAAACTCAGAAAACAATAATATACTACGGTAGAGTCTCGCCTATCCGACATAAATGGACCGGCAGAACGTGGGATAAGCGAAAATGTCAGATAATGGGAGGTGTTAAGACGAAACTTATTAAACGTCAAACCTGGTTATAATTTTACATATTATGAACCTAATAATCATGTTTTACAACAAAACAACAGAAAAAGTTAATTGAAAAAATGACTTACAGTTACAGAATTAAATACGGAAGTTAAATACAGTATGTACTGTACAGTCGGGGTAAGTAGCTGTGGTAGAGTCGGGAGCAACAAAAAATAGACTACGCTCACGCTCACAACTTGCAGTTCTTGTTACCGATTGAAAAAATTCTCACAAGTGACTTAAACTGCAAGAACGAAAATGATTAAGATTGGCTCAGAGAATGCATGCAGTGCTCATTTTAAACATATAGTAGACAAAGGAGCATAAAAATTGCAATGCTTGTTAAGTTTTGCTTCCTGTGACAGAGTAAAAATGTTTCAGTGAAACTTAATCCCCCTGCCCAACAATGTCTGTACAATATGAAAGTATGAAAAAGCCTGATCTCAATCCAGCTGACTATCGCAGTCCTTCCAACATGAGAACTTCATGTGCTTAACATACTATGTAGGTTTTAATATCACACATTGTCCAGCTCTATAGTATACTACAGACATTTTGCAAATTCAGTACAAGATAGCACGCCTCGCATTGTGGTGCCATTTGGCGCTGGTACCAGTTTTTACGCCAGTGGAAAACCAACACCTTGAAGTACCGTACTTTTCTGAAGTACCAAAGTATGATACCTGGTGCAGTGAAAAAGCACCCATAATTTCCTCATCTAGGTTTAGCACTTTGGTACTTTTCTGAAGTACCATAGTATGATACCTGGTGCAGTGAAAAAGCACCCATACTTTCCTCATCTAGGTTTAGCACTTTGGTACTTTTCTGAAGTACCATAGTATGATACCTGGTGCAGTGAAAAAGCACCCATACTTTCCTCATCTAGGTTTAGCACTCAAAGCATTAAAAGAGCATCCCTTTTCGTATTGAATGTTAAATTTATATAGCACTTTACAGAACCAATAGGAAACCAGTTGAACCACCATCACTTGTGTAGCACACGCCTGGGTGATGCGGTAGCAGCCATTCTGCACCAGTATGCTCACCACACAGTAGCTAAGGCGGTGAAGGGACAGGAGAGAATTCACCAGTTAGATACAGGGGATCATTAGGGGGGCAGATTTGATAGGGCCACAGTGGGTAATTTTAGCCAGGACACTCTGGTACCACCCCTACTCTTTAGAAAGACGCCCAGAGACCTTTTATGACCTCAGAGAGTCGGGACCACGATTTTATGTCTCATTCGAATGATAGCACAGTGTCCCCGTCAATGCACTGGGGCCCTGGGATCCACTCAGTCTACAGGATGGGCTAACCTGTTGGCCACACCAGTCACCTCTTCCAAAAGCAACCCAGATTTCCTAGTTGGTCTGACATCCACATACTGGCCAAACCTGCTCAGCTGCAGATAAATTACCTAGTGTGACACTTGCACGCATTGGCTCCATAACGTCCAATGAACCATCAGAAACAAAAAATATTTTACTAAAAAACATCCAAATATAAAAAATTTTCGCTGTGTTATAGGTTAATATCAGTGGAAATCCCCTGTAAATGGTGCATCTCATAATTTAATTTATTAATTTTTCCAGATGCATTTTAAGGCACAGTGGTCAGCAGACTAGTATCTGCAGTACTGCAGGCGATGTCATGGGTACGTCTTCAGACTGATGATGTCATCATTCCTGAGCGATTCCACATTTTGAGGCGGCATTTTTTAATGTCTGCCACCAAGAGCTCCTCACTTCGCTCGTAAATAAACACCGGGTGGCTCTGCTGACATCCGATATAGATCAACACCCAGGTCTCTGCCAAGGCTCTCAGGAGACACAGACGTCGGTTACCCTGTACAATCTCGGTTCTTTAGAAATTGCTTTTTTTAAACACAAGCCCTCCTGATAAGCATGTGAGTGGTTTTTTTTTTAGATCTATTTAGGATTGCTGCCTCTTCACTCTTCCTTTATCTGCTTTACCAGACAAGGTTAAACATTCAGTCCAGCTCCTTTAAAACAAAGGCTTTGGTACAAAGTCCCTCTTCATGCTCATAATCACAATTACATCATTCCAAGGGGACAATGCCGCTTCCTGACTCCTGAAAGGAAATCCTACCTCGATTGCGGCTGAATGCAGTGGGATTCACTTTCTTAATGGAAGGGATGCTATTCATCCACTGGGAGCTGTGGAGCATCGCTTACAGCCGCTGCGAGAAGGCCGCATGCTCCACTGGGGCAGCAGCTGCTGTTTTGTTCGCAGGTGGGGGGGGGGGGAGGGGGGAGCTTTTCCGCTGATAGCATCGAAGCAGCCGAAAGGTGACCTGTACCCCCCTAGCCCAGATGGAGACCCCCCTGCCCTGAACAGCGTTGTTAGTGTAACCTGCAGGCCTGCTGTCTCCCGTCTCCTGCCTTCAGGTGTCCCTGAAACAGTCTAACGGCAGTGTAGTCGAGGTGGGGGGGGGGGTCAACACGAGAGAAAGGCGCCTCTTCGGCGTTATAAAGGGACGATCTTGCACGTAGCTCAATGAGAGACGATGGCTTGTTTGAAAACACAATGAGCATCATCTGGAAACATCTCGCAAACAGTACCCTTCGTGTTGTGATTATTTTAAAATAACAATGTTACTAATGAATCATTGATAACAGTATAAGTAACAATATTAATAATGATAACAGGTCAGGAAGTGTCCCCTTTCTCAACAGTAAAAATCCACTATCTGGTTTTTAATTTCACATATTCCATCCACTAATTTTGTATTTTTATTGTTACTACTATTATTATTACTGTTATAACCCTTAAATATTTATTAATCTCTGTAATATTACAATGTTCTATTTTTCTGGATATTCTACTTGTTCCCAATGTATTTTTCATTGTCGCACCGCGTTTCCTGGTTTATCTTTGTTATTTGATCATTTTGTCTGTTTAGCACTAAATGCATATTTACCAGCTTTATACACCAGAACAGCAACAGGAAAGTTTTGTCTATTGCCTGAATGCGGCCTTTGGCCAGGACCCCCCCGCACCCAGGTCTGGGGAGAATTTAACCTTTGTTCAGGCCTGACTTCCATGCACAGGGTCTTGTTCCACTCACTCTCTGCTCAGGGGTTACTCCTTGGTTCAGGCCTGACTTCCATGCACAGGGTCTTGTTCCACTCACTCTCTGCTCAGGGGTTACTCCTTGGTTCAGGCCTGACTTCCATGCACAGGGTCTTGTTCCACTCACTCTCTGCTCAGGGGTAACTGTTGCTATATCTACTCAAAAATAACAATGCTGTTCTTGCCCAGGGAGCAGTAAAAGAAGCATTTGTTTATGAAAAGTGCTTTTCCATTGCTGGAAGTGCTGGGCAAATTTCTGGGGGGGGACAGGTCTGTAATTACCAGGGTTCTCAATTATTTTAAATGACTGAGGGCAGTTTTTTAAAAAAGCTAATTTTAATGGATTTCTACATTTTAGTCCCAGAAATCAAAGAGGATTACTCATACAGTGTAATATGCATAAAACAAAAACAGCCCCATGACTCTGACCAAGAAAAACGTCTGGAAGATGGATAGCACACATACACCATATATTGTAAGTTAGATTCGATATGAACATCTCTGTCCTACAATGGCTGCGTGATTGATGGCTGGTCCTTTCGTATCCCAAAATTCAGGTCTCACACACATGTTGGGTCTGCTGTTAGTTTAGCAGAAAATCACATCCATTGAAGCTGGTAAGAGGATTTCATCGTGCAAAACACAGAAGCTGGGCAAATGTAGCTTCCAGTGGCATCGCCTGGTGTAAATCTCTCTATTTCACTGCTCAGCAAAAAACCAGGTATATCAAACCAGCAACATATCTTAATATTTGAATTATTTCTCTAAATGTATCCCTAACACAACTGAAGGGCAAATTCCCAAAACTCAATAAGTCCACAGGATACATTTTCAAGAAAATTTCTGTGGACTTTTGGAAATTAACTGAAAGTTAAATGAAGACTGAGTGAGTTTTGGTTCCCAAAAACTGAGACATATCATGAGGAAGCCTGAAAAAATGAGTGAGTTTGGGGAATTTACTTGTGAATTAAGTACATAAAAAGAAACATTTTTTGTGTTTGTTGCATGGATCAATAAAGTATCATTAAAAGGAGATTCAGCCAAAGGGCAGCATTTATGGCGACAAAAGTAGATATAGGCAATGGAGACAGGGCGTGAGGAGTCATACCCCGGAAACGTTTATTTTGGTTTGGCAAAATAAATACAGAAAACAAAATACAGATTAACCTTTACTTTCACTTCCGCCTACATAACATTTCTGTTCCATTCTTTTGTGAAACCGGTGGAAACGCAGGCTGGTTCTGAAGAGGCACCAAGCGAGAACCAGCCCAGCGCCAGCTCCGCGTTGATGGAAACGAGGTCCGACACGCCCATGGGTGATCAGATGGGCACAAGTACATCTGCTATTTAAACAATGTGGGCGCTGGACGGGAAAGTGACAACTGCAACAGGCTCATGCTGGCAAAGACACCTGCATTGTGCCTGGTGCTGCCCTGTGTCAAGAGTAAAATTCAGGCCAAGGTGTGAAGCAATGCTATTTCATTCCAGTCATATGACAAAGCAAACTGGGAAGTATGGAGTGTGGACCGGACGTCAGCATGTCTCAGCGCTACTATGAAGCAGTGCAAACTACAGTAGTTACGCTGGTGGCCAAAATTGTGGAAACACTTCTAATTTTTAGAGATTGCAGAACTTTATTCCAGTTACTCCAGTTACTTATTTAATCATCCAATGTATGATATTTGTAAACATTCTTTGATTCTTTTGTTTATAAACATTACTGTCAATATTCGTGTAGTAATTTTTAAGGTGTAATGCCAAAAATGTTAGGTGTTTCCACAACTTTGGCTGCTATAGTGTATGTCACGTAATTTAGTGACAAGCTTGACAGTATGAATACCTGCATAATACATAGATATTTGGCAGTGATGTTCAGCACTACACTGGTGAGTTGGGAACATTGTGGCCCAAAACACGTGCTGCTAAGATCACCCTGTTTATCTCCACGAGACCATTCTGGGTTTTATATGAGATCGATGGGGGTCAGGGGGAGAAAAAATGATGCCATTTCAGGATGTGCAGGGTACCTGAAATGAAAATAAACCCTGCAGAGATTCATTTTTTAGATCCGGCTGCCCCTTATTACTGGTTATATTTTTTTTTTTTTTTTTTAAAGAATGTGAGTTTAAGTGAGCAATTGAAATTGCAGCAATTGTATTTTAATGCAGGAGGAATAAAGTCGGAAAATCTAAAACTGCACAGGAACCGGTGAACTTGGCAGGTCCTCAGGCTGTAATATCCAACAAACTGCCAAACCCAAACTAGATCCATTTACATGGAACTAATTTAACCATTATAAAAATTACAGCTATTAACTTTAAAGGCATCAGTGCATGTGAAACAAATGTGAATTGAGTAATGCATACAGAGGCGAGTAAGCAAGCTGGTTTGTTTTGTTGTGTTTAGCAAATCTAGAGAAGACATAGTGAAACCTGTGATCTGTATGGATCAGCAATATTCCGTGTATGGAATGTGGTATCGTGTCAGGAATATGCGGTAACAGGTAAAACTCATTCTGCTGGAATGCGGAAAGACTATCTATTAGATAGGTTATCATATTTTGTTCATAATTTTGTATTTTTAGGTTGGTTTCAAAATTAAATATTAAAGAATAATTGTACCATGTGAAAAATGACAAATACATTTGCTGCCTGGACGGCTCCCTGCCTGAAAATGTTACGTTCGTGGTCGAAGTTCAGATATCAGCCTGTTATCTGTAAAACAGGAAGCCTTTCGTTCTGTGACTTTGGCCTCCTTCTGAATTCCTGCCTCTTTTGTCTCTTTGTGCTGCTCACTCACCCAGATGGGTGAAATGCCCCAGAGTCCATTAAAATACTTAAAAAACAGACACTCTCTCCTTCCTGTGATTAAAATCTCAGCTCTGTCACTCTTTTCCCCTGGAATGCAGTAAATAGATTCACAAAGCACTTTACGGCTCTGCTTGCTGTCCTCCCCCAGTCAATGGCTCTGCCAGTATCCTTTCCCAGTCTATAACCCAGCCCAGTATCCTCTGCCAGTCTATAATCTAGCCCAGTATCTTCTTCCAGTCTATGGCGCTGCCTAGTATCCTCTCCCAGTCCATGGCTCTGCCCAGTATCCTGTCCCAGTCCATGTAATGATGTCAGTGAATGTGAATGTGTCGTGTTCTCAGTGGTGGACATTTCAGGTCCAGAAAGTAAAAATCCAAACCAGGATTTTGTTTCAACCAACCAGTTGAGTACTCTGTGACTGTGACACTTTATGCTCAGCTGGTTGGTTGAAACAAAATCCTAGTTTGGATTTTTACTTTCTGGACCTGAAATGTCCACCTCTGCGTGTTCTCTAGTCTTTCCCTGCTGTGAGATGTTTGTAGTACCGCCTCGATGTTGATGTAAAACTACAATGTTTGTTACATTGTGAGCAAAAACACAATTACTCCCCAGATAAATAGCTATTCCTGCGATGGGCTGGTCCCCCGTCCAGGGTTGTTCCCTGCCTCGTGCCCGTTGTTTCCGGGATAGGCTCCGGACCCCCCGCGACCCAGTAGGATAAGCGGCTTGGAAAATGGATGGATGGATGTTGTAACTGCTTATTCAGTGATGGAAGATATAAATATAGTTTTCTATTTCTGACACACTAAGTTAAGTTTTAACAATAGCATAAAAATGTCACTTAAAGAAAAAGAAAATCAATGACTTGTTGGCCGCAGTATGCTGATATATTTTCCTTTGCCGGGGAAAAAAGTATAAAATTCTTTTTCTGCAAAGCTGAGCTGTTTTGAGGAAAACAAATTGCCTGTGTTAATCTGTGCGAAGGGAGCGTGGAAATTTGCAATTTTGCAATAAAACCGCGTCTTGCAGATATTTTGCCGTTCTTTAGGGATTCCCAGACATTGCTTATTTTCATTGTTTGTATGAACTATCCATAAATTGCTGATGTTTGCAAATCATGAAGTTTTTTATGCTCTTCTGTATTTTATAAGAAAACGTTGATATTAATACTTACTTATAAACACATTTCCTGTTTTTCAGTTTAAAATAATGCAATATAGACTGCTATTTAGAAGTGAAATGAATGTTCTTTGAAAATTTACGTTATGCGTATGTCTATCCTGGACATTTACATCCAAATATTAGGTTACTAAGACATAAAACTCACTTTGTCATCCAAGATTATAATATAACCATAATGTAAGTGTGATCACACACACAGAGTAGAGGCTCTGAACAGCTGCAGGTCCGGTGAACCATGAAAACACCCAGCTTTCCGCAATCACTCTTTACTGTGCTCCATAAAAGGCAGAGAGTCCCTCTGTTTTCTAAGGGACCTTTAAGCGTTCCTGAAAAAAAAAAGCAGTAGAGGAAGAGAGTGTTGGAGGGGCAGCGTGCTGATTATAGTAACATATTTATTTTTTGGAAATCAACCTTGAAAGTTCAGCGTTTCTTTGAGCCACAGAGGGAGCGGTTTGTTCGCCAGAACGTTACACATGGCCTGATAATTAAACAGCGCGTTTGTACAAACCTCCTCGGGCAACTTTATCTTCGACGCCGCTCCTCCAACATCTTCATTTTACGAGACATTCTGCTCACAGAGCCCGGCTTCCGGCCGGCTGCCCTCCGCACTGTACACTAACAGGAGCGGTGACCTTTATCGAACGAGACGCGGTACCGAACAATGGGGACAATTATAATGCATTTTACGGCAGTGCCGTGGTAAAAGGGATCCATCCAAGTATGAATTACTAAGCAAATAAATTTGAAATATGTTCCTTGTCAGTTTCTGTACCAACTGCAGAGCATTTAAAGAATAATTGAGAACACGATTGCTACAGATCAGTGGGTCTCGGTCAGGCTGACGTCTGGCTTTTCCCTCTCCTCCAGCTGTATGGATTAGCGGACAATGGGCTGCACAGTCTAATCTAGGCCGACTGCTGTACGGCTGAGGTACTTAATCTGTCTCCGTAACTGTGTACAAAGCTGCTACTCTAAAGCTTTATACTCACTGAGAGTCAGCTTGTCTACAGAAATTGTGCAAAGGTTTATAATTTTCTTTATTATTATTGCCTTGACACCCCAAATGAAACAGAGGCTACAGAATCCACGTCTTTGTTGGTTATTACGGAAGCAACTGTTGCTGTCAAGACTTAAATACAGACATTACTCCATAGGTGCCACATGCCAATAGTCACCCATCCAAGCAAATCATTATTACTTCTGTAAGACTCGAACAAGACCTGCTCCTCTGATGAACCCAGCTCTGGCACAGGGTCAACACATCGCCATATTATTGCTTGGCATCAAACCAAGGGCTGCATGTATTACCAAAGGTTAACTGTGCGCCGTCTTTAAGCTACAGGGCATTTCTTTGACAGGGAAGTACAGATTAATGCTGAGAAGTTACAGGTCACCGGCTGACATCATCGAATGCGGTCTGCCTAATGTTCCATTCTCCCTGTACAGTTGATTCAGGGGCCTGTATTGCGTCTTTGAGGCATGTTACTTGTTTTGCTGTGGGTTTTTTTTTTTTTTTTTTTTTTTTTTTTTTTTAAGCAGAGGCCTGAAATCCAAGAACATCAAAGTGTTTTGTTTTTATTTAACGCCACGATTATCAGCCTGCATGAGAGGAGCCAGGTACGGACCGAGAGTCTGGCAGGCAGAGAGCTGAGACACTTTAATCAAAGAAACCACGCGTGTTCCATTGGTGCTTTTTATTTATTTTTATCCAGTCCATTGATTTTTCTCCAGATGTATTTATTTTAAAAAATGTACCATTTGTCAATTTAGCTGTCCGAAAAGACAGAACTCGAGTGTAAGCCAAGATGGCTTTGCACTTTCTGCTTTACTGCTGGTGGGTTTTCTAAATTTAATTGGCTCGTAATTTTCAGATCAGGTGAATAGTTTGGACGTTGCTCCGGACCTGAAAGCTTGTTCCCTTTGTGCCAGTAAAAGCCTCCCGCAAAACATATTTATTCATTTCAAACGCTGCATTACGTGACCAAACGGGGCGTTTTGGAGCTTCGCCCTGGTCTGTGAATGGTATCGCAGGTGTGGGGGCCAAGCAACCATCATTAAGCCAGCCCTGCCCCCCGAGCCCCCGCACCTGACTCCCTCTGACCCCCAAGCGGCTGCTTCATCCAGTCACTATCTCAGAGGCGGCTGCCCTGTGCTTCCCAGCCATTCGACCCGGCGATGTCTGTGATAAGCCCTCGGCTGCTTGCTACAAGCCCGTGGATTCATAAAGCCTCTGAAAGGGGGCTGAAGGGCTCGGTCTGTGTGCCATAGATGGAGGGGGAATCACGGGGGAGGGGGGGAGCCATCGCTGCGAGATACACTGGAGCAGATTGGGTTTCTCGCTTCTGAGGGCTTGCATCTCAGCGCATGAGCTCCTCTCCTGAGGAGAATTAAGCCTTGTTTTGCAGCTCCTGAGGTGACCCAGGCCTTCCTGGGTCGTGTCAGAGGGTAAGAGCATTCCCGTGGCTGGGAACAAGGTTTACCTACCCTCACTGGTAGATGCACAAAGGGACATGATGGGCAATGGTGTCTGCAGGGGCACGGCGACAGGTGTGTCTGTTACACACCACAACAGGTGTTCCGTGACTAGCTCTCGTAAACAGTCTGTTAAAGCACGGTTAATAGTCAGCCCGCAGTGAATTTAGGAAATTCCCCAGTAAACAATGTGCGCTCTTCACATGACCATAAGCATGTGCCGTCCGCAGTTAGGTGAAGTGATTACAGGCAAACAGGAAAGACCAAATGGTATTGATTATGGATGCACTTGAAAAATACTAAGCGCAACCCATTTTGACAATAAGCAATAGTCCTCTTAAAAGTGGACCAATGCAGATATTGATACTGAGGATTGATCTTAAGGTATTTTATTTGTATCGACACGATACAATTTGAACAAATGACATAAAAAGGATTAGAGACACTGACATTTTACTGTATTTATGACCAACAATATTTATGGTTCTTTGACAAGTTAGGTGTGATGTATTTTGTCTATGAAACAAGTGTTTGTTTCAAGGTTCCATTATTTATTTTAGCTGTATGTCTTTCCTAACTTGATATCGAAGAACCATGAGACGTAAATCAGACTGTACCGTATTTCTGGAAGATGGCAATAAAATAGGGTGGATGATATATTGCAGTGGGGCATTCTGAGTGTATTAAGCAGTTCAGCGTTTTTTCGCGTCCATAAAGCATTGAAACTGGCAGGAGTGGAGGTTAAAGATCGGTGTATCTGGCTATTGGCCAGCAGCTCTTGTTGGGGCTCCTGGCCCGTTTCGCTCGCCCCAAAGTCCACCGGTGTGCTCAGAAGGTTCTATGCTCCCGTGACACTGTGGAAAGGAGACACTGAAAATAAATGAGCGTGGTAACCGTGGGGAGCTGTGAACTCTGCAACGGTGGCCAAGGCATTGGAGAGCAAAGCTACCTATCAAAGACTGTGTGATTACTACCAGATGGGCGGCCATCTCACTGCAGCCAATCCCGAGATTCTTCATGTATTGTCTCCTCCCAAGATGCTATTAAAATACTACATGTTACTATTTCATTCTTCACTGTGATTGTCCTGGACACTAAATCCTGGTTCTGGAGTCATGAATTTGCTCCGAAGTAATGACTGAAGAAGGACCTGAATGAGTTTGAATCTGTTCAATCTGATAGTGTTTCTCGGGTGAAATTTCAGTGCTTAACAGGAGACAACTTGCCCAAATACTGGTGGAGGGGGGGGGGTCTACGGTTATCCTGTTGACATGAGCGGCCGTCACCAGGAAGTACGTGTAGTAACACGGTTTTGACTGTGCTGACAGCTGTTGGTCACAAGCGGGTGACGACTGTTGCTAGAATTTAATCAGGAGAAACTGCAAGGGGAAAGTAACAGGCTGACTGATTCTATATTGTCATATTTTGACCAGATGGCTGCTGTACATTCCTGTATTATATATAGGTCTTATATACACAGGTCAGTGTAGACGAATTAATAAAGAATATATTGTTTCTGCAGTAACACTTGAACATTCATAGCATGTTATAATGCATTTGTAAAGTATTGTATTATAAAGATGGCTATGATTACTTATAAAAAGGCGTAACATTATAGTCATGTTTATTATGCATTGTGAATGTTTTATGCACTATAGATACCTTTAAAATGCAGTACAAGACATCCTTAATTCTTATATAGACCTTCATAATGCATTATGAAGGTATCTATAGTCCATTACAGATGAGAGCTTCACTGGAGCTTATGAAGTATTATAATTAACACTAAAATCCCTCAGTACAAGATGCTGTAATGCTTTATTAACTCTTATCCTGGCCATTATAATGCATTAAGGTATATATAAATCGGCATTACTGTTTCTATTATTTTTATTATTGTTGTTCTTTTGTTTTTATTGTTAATAATATTTTTGTATATTGCTAATGACAGAAACACATTAGTATCAGTTTACTGTTGGTTTGGGCATTACATTGTGTTTTATATGCCATGATATTGAGCTGTAGATCTGAGGGGGTACAGTAAAGGCATAGGCTTTGGTTTGGGTGACCCACAGCATGACCATGATTACTGATCACCAGCCCTGTGCATACAGATGACTCATAGTTATGAATCCCAGCTGAGCGTGATTGAACTGTTCACATTGTTACTCTTTAAATTCAAACGGCCCTTTGGAAAGGAGTTTAGGAGTTTGCAGTGCGATCAGGGAATACAGGTGGCTTGGCTAAGATTCTTGTTTTTTTCTATCAAGCTTTTCTTCATTTGGGGCTTTCGCAAGTAGTTATTAAAGATAAAATGTGTTTATATTTAAAAACCGCCACCTAGTTCCTCTCTCCTGCCTTTGTAGAAGATCTTCCAGAAGACGGCGCTCTCTGGCATATATTTACCTGCTGAGGTAAACTGCAGTTAAGAAATTGCCCATAGGTGTGCATATGTGAGTGAATGGTGTGTGAGTGTGCCCTGCAATGGGTTGGTGCCCCTTCCTGGATTGTTCCTTGGCTTGTGCTTGGAGCCTCCGGGATAGGCTCCTGACCGCCACGATCCTGAAGAGGACAAGCGATTTCAGAGAATGGATGGATTGGTTATTTTCCAGGTAAAATGCCTTCAAAGGAACCCCCTTCTGTAGTAAAAGCACCTCACCTTTCATTACTGAGCTTGTGTTCCCGGTAGAGCGACAGATCATGGTTAACTGGCCTCCTGACAGACTTCCACGCTTCCCTCCACTGGATGCAGCTGTCTGCTTTCATTGGTTCTCCCGCTTGATTCTCCCAATCTATCATCTTGCTTTCTTTCCACTCCTCTTACATTTCAGATGACACCAAAAAAACAGAGTGGCTGGGAAACGGCTCACAAAGGCTGGGAGACTCCGCTCACGAAGAGGCGCTTTCATCTTTCCCGCGCCGGCTGCTGCTCCTGTCCGCTTGACGTTTGCCGAAACACGTCGGCGGTGCAGAGCGGCGTAGGGTCACGCCACCCTGCCGCCCCTTTGCTCAGCAGATGCGGTGCCTCTCTCGGCGCTGTCATGACAACTGGGGCCTCCGAGCCTGTCTTCTCACGCCCCTCTTCGCCCAGGCCAGAAAGCTTTCATCGCTCCTATCTGGCTGCTAGAGACGTTCCTCTCGAAACACAAGTGCTTCTTCCTGCCAAAGTGAAAAAGGAACTCATTCACTGAGCTCCAGGTGAGTTTACTATCGCTCACTACCATCAAATAAAAATTTCAAATATGAAATGAAACCAGCTTTTTTTATTCCCCAACTTAACACATTTTACCCCCTGCACTTGCAGAATGACTTTTTTGGAAATTTTCAAGCATATCAGTGGAATTTTCACAAAATAAATGACTTAATAGCATTTCTTTGAACAACTCAATTGAGTTGAAAATTCTCTATTGATAGAGCATTATATTTACATTTGACAGTTCTTACTGTGGTGGATTAGAATCCCAAACAGGGTGGACTCGCCACAATTGTTCAACTAGACTAGTTCAGAATAAAGTTGTTGATACTGACTTTGCAGTTGCTTACATTACTGTTATCCCACAGGGCACACACACCAGTGTCAGCTTGATGACTTTATAACTATGACTGGCTACTTAATGACATGACTACTGCAGTTCTCTCTAGGGACGCCTGTGCTAAGGATGGCCACTCTGCTTCATCAGCATAATTTATGGGAATCCATCAAATTCCCTTTCCGGGGGCTTTGCAAATGTACAGGCTATTCCAGGTATCCCCTGCAGGTCAGTCATCCCACCAGCTAATGGGTTCGTTCTCATTGTTCACACAAAAGTGGAAATCGAGTTTCCTGCTGTGTGACACACCATTTCAATGTCAACATTTCAACATCTGTCTGAAGGTTTTTACACGGTCCTTTAATTAACCTGAGATCAATCACGGGTGTCACTGAGGCATACCTCTGTCATGGGGTAAAAGACTCACTCTACTTATTCTTGCCCTGTGCCGTACTAAAAATACAGGCATGCAAGGTTTAGAGTTAAACTCAAAATGTTGGTGATGGTGAACAGGTGAGACACTGCAGGTCCAGAAATGGCTGTTTATGAGCTTTTAGCAGAGTACAGGCAGTGCCCAGGTTAAGAGCAACCAACTTACGGACAACTCGTACTCACAAACAGCCTTTTATGTAACAATTTGGGTTAAATACAATGGATCGTAATAATGAAAGCAATCAGTAATTTGTGACGTTCATAAAATCATCGTGCGGCTTTAGCAGTTCGTCAGCTTGAGTACTGTACCTCGTGTAATTACTTTTGGCATTACTGCATTATTACTGTCAACTGTCTTATTGTCGTACAGCCATATCTACAAATTCAATTTAAATAGAATCTCATTCATAACCTCAGGACTGCCTGTAATGGTTGGGTCTGAATTTATAAATCATCTTTAAAAACGGAATTTAAACAAAAATTTAACGGTAACACTTTACTTAAAGTCTGTATGCGTAACGCATAATAGATACCTTCATAATGCATTATAATGCATTCATAAAGTATTATAAACATGGCTATAACTATT
>JAODLC010000015.1:17736683-17749318 GCA_026781145.1 Hippopotamyrus pictus | reverse complement strand
CCCCCCCCCCCCCCCCCCATGTCATTGTGAGGTTTCCTCTAGGTACTCAGCCCCCCACACAGTCCAAAAACATGCTGAGGTGAATTGGAGTTACCGAATGACTCATAGCTGTGCATGTGTGAGCTGCCCACCATCCCAGGTCCTTCCCTGCCTTGCGCCTGTAGCTTTGGGGCTCCAGACCCCCCCGCAACCCTGGATAAGAAAAAGTTCGAGAAAACGGACGGATGGATGGTCATGATTATGGTAATATTGTGATCTGCTACTATACTAATTACTATATCTACTAATCTATAAATAAACCTTGAACTACCAAAGGAACAAATAAACGAAAAGCGAAATACTTATGTGTTCATTGTTCATGAATCGTTACACATCTTTTACCTCAAGTAGCTGCTATATTTCTTCATCATTTATACTTCAGTAGTAAATGAGTTACTATTAAGTTACTAAGGAACCGTATTGTAAAGTGTTACCAATAAAAGTAAAGGGTGGCAGTTTGTTGCGGTCTTTCGGTAATTTGTGAAGAGGAAGTACCAGAGCAGGGCGGAGGTGAATCTGGGCCCCCGCAAACACGCCCCCCCCGCACGGATTCCTTTGGTGACTCTCTTTCCGCCTTACGCTTGACTGATGGCCTGGCAGACAGTATGAAAAGGGGCACCTTTCTTCTCAGGCTACATGACAGGTTATGCAATGAAAGGCTCAAAGACAACACCCAAATTAGGCTCCCTTTGTCGCGGATCCTCGGCGGACTTGAAAGGACTGGCTCCCGTCACATCGCACAAATGTTTTCTTCGTAAAGCCCTCCCCCAAAACCCACAGCCGCCGCCTCCTTCGGTGAGGTAAACAGCATGGATGTGCGCGGGGGGGGGGGTGCTTCGGCTTCTGCGCCCGCTTTGTGCTCAGGCGCATTGTGGCGGTAAGCGGCAGGGACACGAAGGCACGCGAACAAACAGGGCCACCACACAGCGGGCAGGTTTGAAGTCTTTGAAGAGCGCTCAGGCATTCAGAGTCTCCGTCATCAGAAGCAGATCCATCAGCCCAGCAGGAAACAGGGAGCAGCATAAAGCGTTTCACATGGACGTGCTCGTTCCCGCCAACAAAACCAGTGGAGCAAACCTTTTGTTTTATACATTTACTGTGATAAACTCACCCAGCTCCCGATGAGCACAGACCGGCAGGGCGGTTCCACCTTTCCAGTCTGTGTTTGCGGGCGGCCGTGTGCTTGTGTGCAGGGCACAGAGACCACAGGACATTACACTCGGCCCTTATACTCACTGCCTGTCCATATTTATGCTGCGTCATCACGAAATGACAGGATTTCAAGCTGGGGGAATGTTGGGCAGCCAGTTGACCTCAGACCCCCAGAAGTTTTTTTTTTCCCTACTAGGAGTTTTTGGTTCCTCTCCTCCGTTGTTTTCTGGCTTTTGGTTCCTCTCCTCTGTTGTCTTCTGGCTTTTAGTTCCTCTCCTCCTTTGTCTTCTGGCTTTTGGTTCCTCTCCTCCTTTGTCTTCTGGCTTTCTTCTTTCTTCAATTCAATTTCTTTTCTTCCTTTTTCCCGTTCTGTATCTCCCTCTACTTCAGTTTTATGTATCACAACACAACCCTATAAAGCGCCTTGGGACAACTTTGTTGCGAAAGGCGCTATATAAAAAAATAAATGTATGTATGCATGAAGGAAGATGCAATTGTATGGCTTTACCAGGAGGATGCTTTTTGAAGATGTCAGTATTTTGAAGTGTTTTATTTTTTTACTGTGTACATAAGGATTGGACTTCATCATTAAATGCATTCTTGTTGGATCGGTGCCTGTCCACATCAAAGAAGCCCTGAAGAGGGCTACCTGCCGTCAGCTGCACATCTGTCATTAGCCAGCAGCTTGCTAACAAACTCAGTATGCACAGGAACTGTAACGAATCTGACTTGCTGAAAGGAGACGTTACTCAGCGCTGGGTTGCCTTAAAAGGCCCTCGCACCTGACGGCTACACCATTATTACCATCCATTAGTGCCGCACCAACTCGATTCACCGATTAAAAAAACGTTTAAATATTCTTCTTTCTATTACCTTCAGAACGGTTCACATATAAACATATATTTTTTTGCCACTGATTAATAAAACATTCATTTTGTTTTTGTGATTCTTTAAATGATTTTATCCCTTAAAACTTTGAATGCTATCCCTTTACGTTTTACATTTTATATATTTTCAAAGTCTTTACTATCTTCCGTGTGCTCTGGCGTAGGAAAGATCTGGATGCTGAGTGGAATGTTCTGGATCCTGGGTGGGGATGAAGAGATGTGGTCTGACAGCATCCTGAGTCACAGTATAAACACCACTCAAAGTCATGAACTCTGACACTCCTCAGACACTTACGTCTCTGCAAACACAGGTGACTGGGGCCGCATTGACACGGCGTGCCCCGACACCTTATACTGTTGTGTTTTATTTGGATGTTGAACCATATCGCCACTAAATAACATTCATACTAAAACGTAAAATGAAACAGGTCTAACAAAACTGGCATTTCATCAAAGGCGTCCCTTGCCTTGTGACCTGACTTAGCATCCCAGAGGAAAAACTCAGGTGAGGCAGGATTTAAACCCCAATCCATGGAGCCCTGAAGCTTAAACGGTACAAACTGAGCCACCGTGTCACACAACGTTTAAATAGCACTGTCACACAAAACGCAGAAGGCATTACCGTACTCACAGGCAGCCTGGGTGCGATGTTCAAATGACACAGCATTTAGAAAGCACCATTGTAACTCTGTAAGTTGTAACTTTGTATTTGCGTAGCAAGTGCTTCAAGTCGATCGTAGCACAGGCGGGCTAATTTTAGCATCCCCCTTGAGTACGTAGACGAGGCGTGCATATTCTGTCAGCCTGCATTGTTATCAGGCAGCCTTCAGCATGACTACTGAAGGGTCATTGTGTAAAAGGTCGGACTTGAACATTCCAGTCCAGCAAACAGCAGAGCTGGGAAATACAAAGGGAGCCGGTACCAGGAGGGTGTAGAACCTTAGCAGATCTATCACCCGCCGCACTTTGACCCATATTACTCCTCCTCAATCCTCAATCCCTTCTCCACCAACACCTCCTCCTCCCGGCCTTGGAGACCTTGGATTGCCCCTGGAACTTCTCCCCGTTCTCGGTTACGCCACATCCAGGGCCCACCCCTCCTTATACACTAATGTGCCCCCGACGTATACAAATAAGCCGCCAAAATTGATTTGCATTTGACAATCTCCTCTTTTCCTCGACAGCCGATCTTTTGGCTGAACATGCTACATAAGGACGCAGTGTCGTTTTATAGATGCTGACCGTCGGCGACTCTGTGGAGTGTCGGTGAGCGGGGCGAGCGCGGCGCTTATACGGGGAATGTAGAGGCCGGGTATCTGCTGAAATTCCCCAGGCAGAGGCCATTCATTTCACACACTGACAGAATTCTGGCCTGTTATCCTGATTCCCACCACATGGAAGTTTTGACTGCGCCAGAGCCAACTTTGCCACAAAAAGCTGTCCTGGAGCCCAGCCCCAGGTCCCTGATTGATACAGGGGCCACGCTGCAGAAAAGCGAGAGGGGCCACACTGCGGAAAGGCGTTAGGGGCCACACAGCGGAAGAGCGACAGGGGCCACACTGAAAAAGAGCGACAGGGGCAACACTATGAAAGAGCGACAAGGGCCACACTGCAAAGGAGCGACAGGGGCCACACTGCAAAAGAGTGACAGGGGTCACACTGCAAAAGAGTGACAGGAGCCACTCTGCGAAAGAGCGACAGGGGCAACACTATGAAAGAGCGACAAGGGCCACACTGCAAAAGAGTGACAGGGGTCACACTGCAAAAGAGTGATAGGAGCCACTCTGCGAAAGAGCGACAGGGGCAACACTATGAAAGAGCGACAGGGGCCACTCTGCGAAAGAGCGACAGGGGCCACCATTAGTGGCATGTTTTGTAAGCTGAGTCCTTCAAATTAAACAACAGGTCGGGTCTCAGTGTCTCTCTACTGCGCTGTTGAATTTCAGCTTAACGGCTAAAAACCCGCGCCCCGTAAACTTCCATACCACCAAAAAAATGCACCCAAATCTGTATACAGTAAGCTATTCAGCCTATAGTAAAGTTAGGGCCGTTTGTTTTGCCTGCTCTTAAAAGCGGACATTTTATGACCCACCCAGGTGATAAATATGCTGGAAACACATGACCTCACTGTCTAGTAACCACATGCGAGCTGAATCCCGCGCCGTCAGGATAAGCTCTTACTGAGTGCTTCATACCACCGAAATACGTTTTCTACATTAGCAGATGTATAAATACCCAGATCTCGCTTTCCTCAGAGTGTCATGCATTTTTTTTTAACTGCAAAAGAGACTTAAACAGACAGAGAAATGGAGTCCTTTGAAAAGAATGGGATGTCTTGACCCATTTAGCAGCAGGATAGCTGGAATGATTAATGTTTCAGTGCAGAGTGAAGGGTTACATGACAAAACATGTGAGCTGAGCATTTACAGGAACCTGAAGAGCCCTCGGCCTGGGTGACTGGCTCACTTTGTCAGATGGGTAATTACTTTATTATTCTTTTCTTCTTCATTTCACCCTCCAAGTTGCCCCTCCATCTGGCTGACAGAAGATCAGTAATAATGTAATAATCACAATTATTGCCAGTTTTACTAAAAACTCTCTCTTTGTCTCACAAACACTAAAGCTGTGTAACTGCATAACTATAACATGTCATACTCAACATAAAGCACCTAAATCAGTAGTCGCATACACAAAGGTCATTTCAAACGATAAAACACATAAATACTCCCAGCTACTGAACTAACTAGCTCGGAATCCAGTTGTGGGTTCAAGGGTACAATTGTAACTGAAAGATTGTTGGTTCGAATCCCGGACCAGCAAAGTACCAGGGAGGTACCCTGAGCAAGGTGCTGCCCCCAAACATTGATACCCTGGTGGTGAATTAGCTGTCCCCTGTTATGTCACACATTTTGTTGTTGTGTACTGTGTGTGCCAACAATGACAACTACTTCAAGTACATTCACACACACACACACAGATTAGGTATCTATAGCTTTCTGGGGACTCTCCATTCATTTCTATGGGTATAACCCTTGATCCAAATGATGACAACCTTAACCCCTACTCAGCCCTAACCATAAGTAAGTAAACAAAAGTTTTGCCAGTTTTAATTTTTTGATTGCTGTCACATATTTTTTGTGTCAGTTGCTCCTTGTGGGGACCAAAAAAATGTCCCTACAAGGTCAAAATAACAGATTTTTATTCTATTTTGGGTACATTTGGTCCCCACAATGTAATATATACATGCCTTTCCCACACACACACAATACGGAGGGCTGCTCTTTCTTCTATGCTGGAATGCATCAGTAATTATCAACCTGTCTGAGGCTTGGCCTGTTGAAGTGGTGCTTTTCCCATTAGTGACCATGAACTGAGCACACTCCGCTGCTGGCCTACACTCAAGACCAGCCTTTGAAGTCAGGGAGGAATCTGTTTGCAATTGAGCGCATTCATCTCGCCACAATCCGCATGTAACCCCCTGCGTCCCTATGCGAGTGTCCTCCTGGTGGGGACTCGGTAATTAACTCGCTCCATAGTGCGGCTGGCAGGGTGCCAGCAAAGCCTGTCACTCGGACCAAAGGAACCGACCGTGAAAGGGGCTGAGTGAGGCTCAAAGGCTGGGGGCTTCCCGCCACGGGGGGGGGGGCTCAACCGCCTCATAGCAGCCGCTGCGGTCCGAGGCATATTTGTGCACCTAAGCGTGCTAATCGAATAATCATGGCCTTTACAGCAAAGAGCCTTTGTAGACACGGGTGAGGGAGCTGTTATAAAGCTACGTAGCTGGGGATTAGCGGAGATGCCACCTGCCACAAGGGCATCTCTCCCCCTGAAAACACCGCAGCTACCCGCGCCGAGGGCATCCCTCCCCCTGAAAACACCTCAGCTACCCGCGCCGAGGGCTTCCCTCTCCCTGAAAACACCCCAGCTACCCACGCCGAGGGTTTCCCTCCCCCTGAAAACACCGCAGCTACCCGCGCCGTGGGCTTCCCTCCCCCTGAAAACACCGCAGCTACCCGCGCCGAGGGCTTCCCTCTCCCTGAAAACACCCCAGCTACCCGTGCCGAGGGCTTCCCTCCCCCTGAAAACACCGCAGCTACCCGCGCCGAGGGCTTCCCTCCCCCTGAAAACACCTCAGCTACCCGCTTCCTCTTAGCTGCACACCGTTAACGGCCTTAGTGCTGTGATGGCATTAGTGTCGCGGAAATGAGAATACCATATGGAGCACAAATACCTTTTAAGTGGCTTTTCTTGTAACATTACAGCCTGTTGCTATTATCCTAACCGGTAGTAAAATATGTAATTTAATCCTTTGACTGCAGTGTGCTTTTCACAACATGTTCACTTAAGCAACTTCCATGCTGTGTTTATACAGATGCATTTAAATTCTACATCTGTTTTCAGGGATGTCACTCTGACATTTAGTGATACATCAGTATGTTAATAGCCCTGGTATATTAATAATTTTCTGTTACTTGGAACACCACACTACTATCACAATGTATGTAATGTATCACAAGTTAACTTAAGACTACTATGTGCTTATTGTTAATAGCACAAATTCCAGTGAATGAAATTCTGAGACTTAGATTACATATTTTATTAAGATCAGGAGACATCAGTTTGAAATATATCATTTTTACAGTAACTATAGTGATGTTATGAATAGACTGTATGTATTTATGAAAAGCAGTTTGCCACGCATTACCATGAAAACGGTGAAACTATCTGCCTTGTTTACTGTTTCATTTCATGATTTTAATTGGACAATGTTTCTTTAAAAGAGGATAATTGTAGCTACAGAGTTGTAGTTCGGTCATGTTGCCAAACAATACCTAAAATGGAGTGACACAAAACAGCAACGATCTTGTTCTCCTGCAGTGGAACTAAAGAGGAGGTTTAGAAAACAGTAGCACACTAACATTATGTTACACTCATTTACACAGCTAGAGAAAATATACCTGCAGAAACCAGAGTAGCCCCAGAGTAGAATCTGAGAAAAAGCAGTGGTATGGTTTCTCTTCTTATCCAGACTCCAAACCCAGGACTGGGTTCCTCCTGTTGAAGGCAAACACTACCACTTTGCTAATCATCACAGGTCACTGGCAGTTCCAGCAATCTGACCTGCAACACAGTGAATCTTACACGACATTTTGTTTTCTAGAAGGACAGAACATCTTCAAAACAAAACTATTTCAACAATTGTTGGTTATACTTTTCCCTACTTACCCAAAAAATGGAAGACTAAGAAATCCCAGCTTGGAAAACTACCCAGAGGTTAAGCAAATAATCCGCTACGAAAAGTCACATTTTAACGGAGCCTGTGGAGGCACTTGAAGATAAGTTCCAAAGAGCCTGTAAGTACAGGAGGGGCTGTCTCTCCGAATGAAGTCGGCATTGTGTCCTCCATGGTCTAAAACAACAAACATTCCTTAAAGCATATGTTCACATGTTCACAATTTGTAAGCAATAAGTACGCAGGGATTTTGTAAATCCATAGTAGATGTATTTTCTTCTGAGCACTGCAATGTTATACAAAAAGCATCGTAATTACACACGAATAACTCTTCACTATAGAGCTGTTTGTTTGTTTGTTTTTACGCCAAAACAAATGTCCAGGGGTAAATCTAAAAGGTGGCCAGAAGTGCTCATGCCCCATCCCCCGCCCAGTAAATACCAAAAAATATTAATAAAATATGGAGCATTTAATTCTGTAAACCAGAGCTACCCAATTAGTCGATTGTTCTGCCCTGGTGCATGTCCAACTCGACCATGAGATGATGCTCATGCTGATGAAATACTTATGTTACATATTTGGTTCTACATCGTAGAGATCTGGCTGGACCATCCAAGTCCAGTTTCCCCTATTTACTGAAGGAAGTCACAAGTCTGTCATGTCTTGGGCCACACTGCCAGCTGGATAAATCATCCAGTTAAAAACAATTTCTCAGCTTCTGATGAATATTAAATTCCAGGATATCAGGAGTGCTGGTTTGGAACTTTAGTTTGGCAAGTCCAAGCCATGTGAAGAGCTTTTATCGGGAATTCTGGGTCAATCGGTAAAATGGAAAAGTGCTTTTTTTTAATGCAAATAGATATTGCGGTTCTCATCTGATTAGGTTTACAATAATATGCTAAATCACTAAAGATTTAATTAGGCCATTTGAGGCCCTAACGCATATCACATGCTCTGAGCAAATATGATGCTTCTGCAAAGCAGGGCGTTGGAATTAATTCCCGAAATGCAGCAAAAAGAAGACGAGGCATTACAGAGGGAGTACAACCCAAGGCACTGAACAATGGGAGATCCCATTGTGTGGGTCTTTATCCACACAAAGCCAACTTAATGGACGGCAATTCAGAGCATTTGGAAGGCATTTATTGTGAAATGTTTGTTGTCTGGGTGCATTGAGGCATTGTGTGCAGATGGAGAAGGCAAAATGAGCAGAAAACATAATAGTGTCATTATATCAGAAGTTTCAAGACAATGGCTTATAATCAGCCAGTCAGTTTTTGGTTTCATTTCTGAATGCTATTGATTGCAACTTCATTGTGAAATGTAACCATCTTATATAGTTTTAGAGGACTTTGTGGTCCACTGACGAGACGGTAGTATGTGTTTATAGTGTACTTGTGTCCATAATGGCCAGTGCTGTTTCCTGAATATAAATCTAAACGTCCAAAAGAGGGGGCAGCATGGTGGTGCAGTGGTTAGCACTGTTGCATAACACCTCCTTGTTGTGGGTTCAAATCTCTGTTAGGGTTCTATGTATGTATGTGTGTGTGGAGTTAGCATGTTTTCTCTGTCAACCAGGACATGCTCGGGACCCTTGTCAGCCTTGAATAGGATGACTCAGTCAGTATCTGAAAGAGAAACATCAGTCATTCAAAGGAGGGGGGGGCTCACTGCAAAACACTCAATTCACTGGGCAGGGTGCTGTGTGGCACAGCAGGTTAGGCTGTGGTGTCCATGATCAGCTGGTCTCAGGTTCGAATCCTATGCCTGGCAGAGACGTGGGCCTTTGGGCCCCAGAGCAATTCCCTTGTCTTCGATGACTGCAGGGAGTCTCATCCTACTTTCTCAAATGTGTGTTGCTTTGGATAAAAGGATCAGCTCAATAAGTACACATAGTCCCCAGGTTATGAACGAGATCTCTTCCCTAAGTCTGTCTTTAAATCGAATTTGTGGGTAAGTTAGAATAATAATAATACAGTTAATAATAATGCAGTAATAGGTGACTACATACAGTCCTGTACTGCATCCTGAGCTGACTTACCATTGCCCATTTGCCGGATGGGAACTGCCTGTAAAAGCACATTACAGGTAGTTTTCTGCTGATGCCCAATGTTGTTTCATCCTTAGCTACACACTACGAACAACATCTAGCAGAATTATATTAATATGTGTTCTAATAAGCATATGAATCATTTAGAAATGACAGCACACACATCGCAGAAAGAAGACGTACTTCGTCAGCATGGCGGAGCAGTGATACAGTTCATGGGCCGCTTTGGACGGGGAGGTTTTCCAGCTCGACGAAACAGCGAGAATACAAGAATGATGATCATTACCAAAACAGGAAAAATGAAGTGAACGTGCACCCCCTGAGGCTATTAAGAAATAATTCCACTGCATCGATTTTCCATAACTGCTTGTCCAGTGCAAAGTCATGTTGATCATAGACCTGATAGCAGGTCAGGTAATGTGGCAGAGGACACGATTTCATACACTGATAATTACACACTGAACTCATGACTCTGGAGCAGTGTTTCTCGACCCGGTCCTCAGGGACCACAGACGGCCCGTGTTTTCGCTCCCTCCCAGCTCACGTGGACGGTCTGGGGGTCCCCAACGACTAGGTTTAGAAGCACTGCTCTGCGGTTGTGAGGCCATAGCATTATCTCTGGATACATTGGTCTCCTTCCTCCTTCCACAGCCCTAAAATTTGATTTTCGCATGTGTCTGTGTATATTGTTCATAGCCTGTGTCCCCTGTCAGTGAGTGGTATCTAATCTCCGGTGTGAAACTCCAAGCTCTCCATGCGCCCATACTAAATAAGGAGCTGGAAGATGGAGGGGTGGCTGAATTATGGTTTATTTGACAGGGACAATAAACACCGTTACTTATCCCAGAATTATATACATGCTAAATGTCATCTGCCCTTCTAGAATATGTTAGGGACATTGTTTACTTCTATCACCCAACCAGAACCCAAAGTGTCAAGTATTTCATTTGTTATAATATATGTCATGGTCTTATAAAAACAAACTGTCACCCCACTGCCATCTGGCTCTGCAGCATGGGTCTTGAACACTTCTGGCAAACGCCTTGAGATGTAGCAGGTCACCGTAGCTGAATAGCCAGCAGGCTACATAATACTCTGCACTCAAAATTTAAAATTAGTCATACAAACAGAACAAAACCAAAATAAACACTCAATGATAATATTGTTCCTCAGATTATAATTGTTTTTATTGCATCTCTAAATACACATATACACACTCATACCCAGTAAAGTATCACTCAACTATTTGTACTTTGTCTGTTATGGCATTACAAGATACCACGCTAACTAGCCACACTGGACTGTCTGAAATACTCCGCTGTCTGGGCATTCCAGACCTCATGTGTTCTGTAGCCAATCAGAACTGTCATCGTGTATTGTACTGTGTCATTACTTTACTAGAAACAATTTGTGTCATTTGGGGATTTAAAAAAAGTAATCAGTTGTTAGTGCCTTTAATCTGTCAAAACACAGGAACCACAGACTAGATGCCACCAGCCGCAGTCATATAAAAAACAGCTGCTGGATAATTTAATTCCACCACAGAGCTCTCAGAAGACAGATGAAGGGCTCTGAGTGACACTCTTCCTTCGCTGTGGGTCCTCTTGAGGCACAGCCCCCGTGTTAAAGCTGGGATGTTCTCTCCAGGGAAAAGGCGTGATGCGAAGCAAAAATCACGCGTCGAGAGGCGTCCCGAGAGGCGCAAAAGCCACGCAGGAAATAGATACGACATGTAATGTATTAATCAGAATGGAAGATCACAATCAAGACCAACTGATTCACTAACCATTAATTGTGGTAAAAATATTTAAAAAAAAAAAAAAGATAAAATTGACTTTCTGTTTCCTGCTTGTTTAAACCTGTGCGTGTAAGTAAAAGTACGTAATTAAGTACTTTGCACTTTAAAGGACTCATCATTGGTCTCTTCCTTACTCACAGCCCTTTATAATACAGTTACCCCCCCATTAAAGGTTTTGATTCAGGGACTACTTCATAGTCTTTAGCAGATCCACCCATATCTGCCCTAGTATTATGAATTCAAAAAGCATTTTCTTTCTTTGTTATGTTATTCATTAGGTCATCTTGTGGAGATGTGGCAAATGAGCCCTGAAAACTTATTGCTTAGTCATATTTATAAAACAGCAACAGATATGCTGTGGTCTTTTTCACTTTGCTACTTTTATATTACTAAAAAAAAAAGCTGTTGCAAATAATTTAAATGTCTCTTAAGTTCAAATGTCCATGTTTGCATGTTCATTTATTGCTGTTGTTACTGTGGTGGTGAATATTTACCCAGATCAAATCTGCCAAAGGAAGGGCATCATGGGAACACCTGTCTGCTATTCAGCCAGAAATGGCTGAAATGCTCATGATAGGGCCATGAAAAAATGTAGTTTGGCCAGAAGAAGGGGATCCATTCAGGCTTCACAAATGCAGTCTAAAGAAGATGCCCCTGGCTTTTTCACCTATTTTGACTTCACCGAATCCACATATTTCACAATAGAGGGCCAGACTTCCAATGCTCATTCAACAGCTGGCAAATTTTCGAGCCACTGATTGCCGTAGAAAGGTAGAGGGAATCTTGAGGGTGATGTTGCAGCTGTGAAGTCCTCTCTTCTGGCTGGTGCAGAGTGGAAAAGAAAATGTAGACCTTTGAGCATTTTCTCCACCATCCACACTACAAAACCAGTCTTGAATAAGTTGTGAAGGGCATGTACTGTAGGCCACAACTTCCTACTATTACTAACTGTGTCCCAGCAAATTGCTCGCCACAGTGTGAATGTCATCATTGGACGTATAGGAGTGATGTCAGCTAACCGTTTGCAAAGCCCATAGCATTTCTGCTTTCAGTGTGTCGGTTGAGGAGAATGTACTGAAGGCATTGCTTGTCGTGGGATCTGGAGACACTGCCAAAGCGGATGTAGGCATATCTGTAGAGGTTGTACTTGCAGGACTGGCAAACAAATGAATGGGGGCAGCTGTTGTGCGACTTTCGACAAAACGCTTGTGCTTCTCTCCCCTGATATGTGAGTCGACGGCTTTAGAGCCCATTGTTGCCAGTTTGATGACTTTTTTTTACAAAGGTTGCATCGCACTTCATAGACACTAGTCAACTTTTTCAACCAGCCACAGTGCTTCTTTTTGAAGCATTGATATTAATAACAATTAATAACTAATTAATACTGTATTATTTAATGAAATCATACATAACTTTTTCCTGTCACTGTTAGATATTTTTAATTTCTTTTTTGTATGATGTTAGACTGTTTACTTA
>JAODLC010000015.1:17709140-17730044 GCA_026781145.1 Hippopotamyrus pictus | reverse complement strand
TACATGTTACTGTTAAAGCAATTACTCCATAAAACAAAGGGAGTAAAGGAACAAGTGGATATATTTAAATGTTCAAATAATATACAAAATATACATTTGCTGCTTATTTTTAGGCAATATGTATTTTTACTCTATAATTTATATTTACATTGAATTACAGAGTGCGTGTTCCGACACCCGAGCATGAAGTTACAGAGATCTGTGCAGTTAACGGGCAAAGCGTTTTTCGGGAATCGCTTCCAGGCTGGACAACCATTTATCAGCAGCTGCTGCACAGAAGGGCAGGACGCCGGCTCAGTTGGGTCATCTCAAGGTTCCCCTTGTTTTTCCAGCAGTTTCTTTCAGCGACTACAATTTCCTGATGCTGTCCAGGGTAATGCATTTTTCTAACATAGACCATCCACATTTTTGCTCCCTCCCAGCTCCTGGCAAAAACGTGAATTGGAAAACATTGCTATAGACTGTACTGCATAACTGAGACATGAAATCCCAGACAAGGGCATGTCTTGCACCCATCTGATATAACCGGTGTATGCTGTGTATAGTTTAGCAGAGAGTAGCATGTGTAGACAGCACCGAGCTGCTAACACTGTGATGCTAACATTAGCTGCTAATAGTGCCTTGGTCCTGTGCACTACTTCAGGCAGAACTGCAGTCTATACATCTGAACTGTACTTGCCTAGATTTCAGTCTCTGTTCAAATAGGCCTCACGTGTTAGTCTGCAGCTTTCCAATCTGCTCAAAATGACGTTAAAAGTGCACTTTTTTCCCATGGTCCGGTGATTCCTCTGAGTTTTCTACCTGCTTTAAGTCTTACCATATTCAGGAATTTTGTGCAGTAGTATCCAGCAGTGGTATCTTACACAAAGCCTACGATTGCCCTCTGTGGACAAGGAAGCTACAGTATTTTACAATTTTCCCTATATTGAATGGTTCTAATATCAATAAGAATCTGCAGTTTTGGGTTAACACACACATTCCTTCTTTTATGAGTTTCAGAAGCAGAAGTGTGTTTACTTAAGATCACACATATTTATTATTGTTTTCTGTATTAATTTATGTGCATTCACATCTGAATCTGACCCATTATTAAAACTATGTTTGTCTCAATTGACTTCCATCATTCCCTAAAACTACATACTAATAAAATGTTAAGTAATACAGTAATGTTTTTAATGTAATAAATTTGTTTTTTGATTATCTTTTTTACAGCAAGGTCTTGGCAAAGTTTCTGAATTCCGGTTGGACAGCAGATGCTGGTGGTATGAATGAGAAGTGCTGTCATTGTGATCTTTGCCTTAAAAAACTGCATGCATCGCAATCCACATGGGTGTGTACTCTCTTAAATTATTCTTACAAATTACTCTGAAATGCTCCTAGATTTGCAACAATAGCTTTGAATGAAATGTAGAGATATACAAAAGCATACCACCATTGTCATCCATCCATTTTCTGTATTTGCATGTCCTATGCAGCCCAGAAGCTACGGGCGCAACGCAGGGAACAACCCAGGATGGGGGGGGCTAACCTGTCACAGGGCACACTCACACACCATTCACTCACATCTATGGGCAATTTAGTAACTCCAATTAGCCTCATTGCGTTTTTGGACTGTGAGGGAAAAAACCCCAGGACGACACGA
The DNA here is from genome assembly GCA_026781145.1 of Hippopotamyrus pictus. Lineage (NCBI taxonomy): Eukaryota > Metazoa > Chordata > Actinopteri > Osteoglossiformes > Mormyridae > Hippopotamyrus > Hippopotamyrus pictus. The sequence continues at coordinate 17,728,402 of JAODLC010000015.1, read as the reverse complement.
GGAGAACATGCAACTTCCACACACACAAAGCCATGGCAGAGACTCGAACCCTGGTCCCAGAGGTGTGTGACAACAGTGCCACCAAGCTGTCCCTTATTATTATTATTACCGCTAATAATAATAATAATAATAATAATAATAATAGCTGATATTATTTTGCTAGTTTCTTTACTACTTTAATTCTTTCGTGTTGTATGGCATTATTGAAGGCTCCAAAACCTCCCTGGATAATATCATTATGTTGGCATATTTTAAAAGTTCACCCACAGCAGTCTGTCTGCTGTTATTGCTGTATAAACTTATACTGAAAGAGCTATTCTCTGTTATTTCAATTAATTTTAACCACACGGAATGTGGGCGTAATATACTCTTACTGGAAATATTGTTTATTACGGGATTTGTGTGTGTGTGTGTGTGTGTGTGCCCCACAATGTCATAAAAACCTGTTATTTTGACGTTGTGGAGACCATTTTTCAGGTCCCAACAAAGATCTGTGAAAGAAATCAAAAAAGTAAAAATGCCAAAAGTCTTGTATTTTGTTTGGTTACTTATGGTTAAGGTTAGGGCTGGGTAGGGCTTAAGATCACCATGAGTTTTCCCCATAGTAATGAATGAAGAGTCCCCACAAAGATATAATTACAAACGTGTGAGGTGTGTGTGTGTGTGTGTGTGTGTGTGTATCATTGCGATATTTTATTGGGTGAAACTGACCCTTCAGTTCGGGGCATTTTTATTTGTGTTCTGGCTGTTTGTGGTCACTCGTCTGATGCCGCCAGCCGATGTCACTGCTCCAGACACACCTGCAGACATCCCTGTTTAATTCTCCCTAAAACTCACACACATTCCCATAGTTTATTTTTCAGTTCGACTGCTCAGCATGCTACTGTCTCACTGATTAAAACTGCAATCCTGTTCAAATCAGTGTTGATAGTCAGCATAGCTGTGTAGCTACACTAGCATGGTTATGATTCACCCACATCTGCCGTTGTCTGTTTATCTCTGTTATGTTCCTTGCCGTTGTCAGATACACGTATGCATGCCTGGAGATGTGCTGGTCTCTCTGCTTGGTCCTCCATTTTGGCCTTTGCAGGACAGGTCAGAGACTGGATCAAAAGTTACTCACTCATGTCTTGATCTCTGTTGTGCGTGCCCAAATGTAATGGGTGATACATGTTTGATTTATGAGAAGACGTTGTAGAATGTATGAGACTACGGATGGCATCTGAATAGTCATAACTCTGGCGGTCAGGACTTTCAAGGTCCCACCTTTCACAGAATGTAGAGGAACGTTCTGGATTACATTCAGAAGATTACTGAAATAGCCCTGCGGGTCAATTCTCATGCATGCGGGTCAATCATGAAGAACTTTTAGACCAGACAAGCCAACTACTGCGGACCCCCTCAGGATGAGATTTTTTTAACCCAAGTAATTTTGTGTCATTTAACTTTAATTTTTGCAATATCTTCATGATTCACGAGGGAACACAGGAAGTAATTTGCTATAAAAAGCTATGGATGTATGCTCAGATCGCGTGTGTGGGGAACTTTTGTGCATGGAGGTCCTTTGTGCTTAGGGGAGTCCCCATGTGAGCAGAGTCCCCTGGGTCATAATGTCCTTCCAGTTCAAGTAAGGAACCTCTCCTACAATGGAACAGATCCTACGTGCAAATTCTCAACACTGCCACATAGTATCACTCTGTTTTTTTCTTAAAGACACAGAGGAACACGGCCTGACCGGGCAGGCAAGATTAGATGCCATGACGCAAAACGGAATTTTCTGCTTTTAATAACTTTGATTAAAATTGATTAAAATGTCTCCCAATGAATAACTTTACAGTTACAATTCCAGCTTACAAAGAGGGCAAACTGTACAAGATTGTCAATACAAAGATTACTAATAACATTTTTTGTCTTTTCAAACAGCACGTACAAATAAGTCGATGACAACATACTTAGATGCTACATAGCTTACATTAAACTATAAGAACAAAATGGCATCGATTGTTTATATTTTGGATCAAAATATGTATAGAAATGCCTGATCTGATGAAAAAAATTATACATTATTTCTTGCTTAACAAAATAAATTAAATATACATGACTTCTGTTTAAAATCTATATAGAATTACTAAAGCTTTATATTTTGTGGTTAAATTTGACTCTATTCCAAATAGGCATTGTCAAGGTCCATTATTGCCTTAAGGATAGTAAGAGTTTATGGTAATTAAATAGTGTTATAGGCATTTTCTTAACTGTATAGTGAACCCAAGTGAGTTTTTTTTAACTGGTGGATATTTGATTTGGCAGGACCACTCAGCGCTGATGCATGACTTCAGATGTAAACACAGGATGACCGTGACACTGGGATCTGATGGCTTTCGGTCTCTGTCCCTTTACACGTTTCACAGACAAACCCCCCCCCCACACCCCGCGACGTGGCAACCCCAGACATTTGGCTGTTGGCAGGTCCCACCACAACTTATCTAGCAAGCTGCACACGCTGCTTGTTCCCTAAGCCGACAAGAGGCGGGAAGAGAGGCGGCAGCCTAAGGCAGCGATAATGCAGTTTACGGTTGGCAGCAATAGTGGTCAGGGAAACATACACATGTTCAAAAACACAAACAAAAAGACACAAAAACAAAAACTGTGAATAGTCAGGGACACCTGAGTACACAAGAGCTAAACCTGCCCTTTTGTGGTATTTCTAACACCAGCCTGCCATCTCAGGAAGGCCAACGGGACCGGAGCAGTGGCGAAACCGAAAGGGAAGCAGTCCAAGCCAAAATGAAGAAAGGCCGCCCACGTTCAAGAGCACGCCCCCCCCACCTCCCCAAACTGCTGTGCATGGCTTTTCGAGGCCACACTCCTACTTTGACAGTAAGTGCAAAGTGGGATTCGTGCAGTCAGGTGACATGAATATGAGCCTTATTAATCCCTGCTCTCTTTCGTGAGGCGCTATTCTGCATTTTTCATAGCATTCCATTTCCCACTATTATTAAACAGCATTTTCAAGTTCCTCTAATGATGATTAGAACTAATCAGGTTCCAGAAAGCAACTCCTAAAGCGATCCCCGTGACAAAGTCCATTTCTGCTGTCTTGATTTATACCCAGAGAAGCCCTTTAAGTGCAGAATAAACATCACTTTTCAGCTGGTTTTCTTAATTCAGGTTAGTCCATAGGAACACAGAAATGACTGGCCCATAAAGCATCCGTTCTTCCTCTGTTACCAGTAACCTCCAACTGTGTTTGTCGGACCGTACCACAGCTTGAAGTCCGTGTCTGTTTTGTGCAGCCTTTCACCAAAATCACAGTACGAGCCCAAGAAAACTGGCATGAAAAACAAAGTTGAAACCCAAACCAAGCAAAGGGAATCTCACAGAAGCAACATAACCATGCTGATTTTGTCCCAGCTAAGTTATCTTCTTTGCTCTCCTCCAGAAGGAAGAGTTCGTGGATTTGTCTGTTGCATTTGTGGATCCCACAAAGTCTGTCCCTTGACGTGATTTACGTCAGATGTGAAAGGTATGGGCATGGCAGTGAGGAAGGTCCTCTGAGGTACCTCATTTTAGGACAGAGGTCCGGGGACACAGTGCAGAGAGGGCGGGTATCCAGGCCAGATGGGGAGATGAAGCCAGAGCTTGAAGGCTAACACTGATAATGAATGTGCTGATGCTGGTGCACCTTCCCGTCCACATGTGAGTGGGTGTGCGTATGGATGTCGGTGTAGATCTTTGGGTACATTTTAGGAGCCAGAGAAGTGCCCCCCTGGGTCAAGAGAAGCTGCTGCTGCTGGGCTAGGTACTCGTCGTAGCTGAGGGATCCCATGCAGTCCTTGTCAGCAACAGGAAGGCCGACCCTGTCCCGGGGCAGCTGGCGGTGGGGGGTCTGGCCAGAGGGAGCAGTCACAGCACCACCCGAGGAGCAGTGCTTCTTAGACTGGCAGAGCCACAACAAGATAGTCCCGACGATGAAGACCACCCCCGCCGGTATCCCGATGATGACTGGCCAGGGCAGGCTGTGTGATGTCGGGATGGATACTGGGATCGTTGGAGGTTTGGGGTCTAGAGGAACAAAGGGGCAGAGCACAGGGGAAGTGTAAGGTTAAGCCCTTGAGCCTTGAGGATGAAGGCATTTTTTTCATATCTCATTAAATGTCGAATCTTAAACGAAAACTATATTGAGGTTTTACAAAAGTGCAGAAAAATAAATAAATTCAAGAAGACTAAGGAAATTATGTATTGAATGGGCTGTCTCATCGCCAGCTGTCTTGGGTCATATCAAACTCACTGTTTGTTATGGCACATGGTCACGACCCCCGACTGAGGCACGTGTGGTTGACGGAGCAATGAGGGTCATCCCTACCTGGCAGGACTGTAAGGAAGGCACTGCGGAAGCTGTAGCCCATGGTGTTGGCGCCCAGACAGATGTACATGCCAGCGTTCTCCTCCTTGGCGCGGCTGATGAGCAGCTTGTTAAGGTAGGAGCCATCTGGCCGCGACAGCACTTCACCCATGGGCAGCACCACAAAGCGATGGTCGCCCACCTCAATGGTGGAGTTGTACTTGCTTTCATCCCCTGGCTCCACTCGCTTCAGCCACTGGATGACGGGTCTGACGTCACTGCGAACTTTGCACTGAAATGATGTCGTCCCTCCGTAGTCCACCGTGGTGTTCAGCGGATGGGTGCCAGTCAAGATGGGCTTGGAGTTGGTACGTTCTGCAATGGAGTCAAAAGGAAAATGACATCAATGGTGAATACAAGAACGAAAAAGTGAGATGATAGATCCAGTCATCACTACTAGAGGCAAACTGAGTGTGAATGCCTGTACTCATTTGAACAAACGAGTATGGCATGCAATAGTAATGAGAATAGCATCAGGAACCTGGTGACCACATGTCAGCCCACAATTACATTATTATACAGATATATCCGGTTATGTGTTCATGGAGGCACATTGCTTAGGAAGCGGGTATAGATCCACATGACCAGTCATGTGCAGCAGCGTTGTTCTGAAACTTCAGTTACTTAAAAATCTATGAATAATCCAGCAAACACCAGCAGTGAATGAGCTACCTGTTGGTACCATCCTTTCCCATCCAAAATGGTGTGTGAATGAATGTTGCTGCGGATCTCTAGATCTCAAAAATCTAGTGAATTTGGTTCAATTAAGTCAGAGCTAGATACGATTTTAATGAGTTATTGGTTAAGTTCTCACCAAATGAGCACGATGGGCCAAATGGCCTCCTCTCGTTTGTAAATTTCTTATGTTCTTAATTAGTCTAAAACATGAGAATGCCTTTCATTCGATCCAATGTACTTTATTACTACTGTATTTAATGTTGGTAATGTCTTACTGTGCGTAATTTATCGAATAAATTTTTCTATATGTACGTATGAGGTCCATGGATTGTTGGCTGCTATCAGTGGCCTCAGCCATCCGCAGTAGAACCTGGAACGTATCACCCAGAGAGAGTACTGTACATGTAAGAAGGGAATGCAGTCCTCACCAGGACAGGTGATGGAAGGATAATATGCATGAAAGAATGTATTTTTTAATGTATTTTTATGTTTGACTATTAAGGTGTGTGAATGGATTAATGGAACAGTACATGCATTTCAGTGTATGAATGTTAACATCTCCATTTGTACGAGTGAGTGCTTATGCTTGGGTAGCATCCTTCCATGTCTGGTTTAGATTGAGCAGAAAATGTCACATCTAAGACAAGGATGATGTTCGATTCACTTCCCCTTCTCTGCTTCTGGATTTAGTATCAACATATGTTGCTGAGGCCACCACACAGCTGCATTGTAACCAGCAGCAGATGGTCAGCAGGATGGATGAAGATTTCTCCTCAGAACACAGGCCAATTCCCCCACACCTCCCAAACCACCCAACCTCCATAATATGCTCCTCATTCCAATGACTAATTCACTTTGCTCACTGCCACACACACCGAACGCCTTCGAGAACATGGACATCCCTTTAGCTGCCCTAAATCCCTAAATTAATCCCGATGTGCTCTGTGACTTGACTCCAATTCCACTGACAGTTTGTGGAAGGATCTGAACCACTGCTGTCCACAGTAATCGCCAGCGAAATCTTTCTGAGCAGATCTTCCAAAAATGACACCATGTTGATATTACATCATGTTGCAAAGTCAATAAAAATCTACAAGGGGCTAGGGGGACATTTAGCTTTGAATACATTCTTTTATGTCATTTCACGAAATGCCATAATGGTTGATTTTTGGTTGGTCGATTTTTGGTTGGTCGATTTTTGGTCGGGTTTTGAGAAGACAGTTAAATTCAGCAGGAGTCTCCTCTCCATATTGTCTGTGTAGGAGATATGCTGACTATGGGCTGATAAAATAGGACTGTTACTTACGGATCACTTCGACTTTGTAGGTGGCGTTGATCTCGCCGGCCCTGTTGTAGACGCGGCAGGTGTACTTCCCGCTGTGTTCCGGCGTCAGGTTCTTCAGGCTCAAGGTCCACTTCTTCTTGCGACCCTCACCCACCTCCTGCGGAGACAGCGGCTTGCTGTCCTTCAGCCAGGTGATGTCAGGCCGCGGATTCCCGCTGGCGGCGCACTTGAGGCGGATGGAGCTGCCCTCAGGCCGGGCGATCACCCGCTTGCGCATCTTGGCGGGTTGGGTGAACCGAGGCCTCACTATTGTACAACAGAGTAATTAGGAGGGGTAACTTAATACGAGGCTCCCTGCCAAATTAAGCAGACTATATCAGTTGTGCCAACTAACCTTGTACGTTGTTATACGCCAGTCCAAATAAATACCAATGGACACACTGAATTTCATTCTAGTGATGATTTAACAATTTGTGTTATTTACATATAAAATATATGCAGAAGACTGAAAATCTAACAGTGATGACCACATCCGTTCCTTCATTGTCAAGGCCAAAACGATTCCATCGGGCAAGCTAATGTTCAGTCATATTCCTTGGCATTCATTATGTTTTGTGAGGAATGGGATCTATTTCATTCTGTTTAAATAGACTGCCATTCTGCATGCCAAAGGAATGCTCCAAAACATGACTCATTCATGGGTCCTAAGATAAATACTACAGGGTTTCAAGGTAGTATATTGACTCACCCAGTTTAGCTGAAAGGTCATCAGTGGCATATTCTGTGTTAGCCCCATTGGGGGTCGCTGCTCCGTCCCTCCCAGAGCTGGAGTCATCTGCAGAGGAAGAGGGTCAGACAGTTAGTGCCCTTGCTGGTTAGCGATAACCAGTGTGCCCCACAGAGGGAGGCTAACTTCAATCCAGTTAGAATCAGCTTAAGAGTTGAACTCCGCTATGAAAACAGATACAACCACTGGCCACTGAACCAAGAATTTCTACTAAAAGCGACACAGTTTTTGCCAGCAAGCCACCTTACGTATATATATCGACAAATTAAATGAGAGCAGGATGACAAATTACTGCTTTTTTGAGTACATAATCACTGCTAAGTTAAACAGGTTGCAGATGCGAGTTTCTGCACTCACAGATCCTCGAGGGAACGCTGAGTACATAAATGAATGATTCTTAGGTTTCTCCCCTTTTTCGTAAACTTTGAGCATGACAGGATTGAAAGACGAACACGGATGTTGCTGACAGTCGGCTCTTTAATGGACAGACAGGCTCGACCCTGATGCTGAGCTCCGGGGCAAGTGTGCCAGCTCGCCGACCGTGAGCCATGTCCAGTTTTCCTCGGGTTTCAACGTGGCGGCTGTCTGCTAGGCGGTCGGCAGTTTCACAGAGATCGGCGCTTTGAAGTTTCCGCCCGGGGGAGGCGGGGTGAACTTTAGATATGCAGTTTAAAATTTCGATGGCATGGGCGGCAGCCTCATTGGGCTTTATTGCCACTAAGCTCAACGTTCTCCATCTCATCGCAGTCATTCTGTTTTTCCTTCATTGGTCCTACTCTTATCCCCTGTGCAAAATGCACTAAAACAATAGCTGCACCCTGGAATAAAAACAAAGGGCACAGCAGTCAAGGGTGGTCAGATTTCCCAACAAAACAAGCTCCTGTACCCTTCTTTATCAGAAGGAACATGAGCTGCCCACAGGCCATATTTCACACATATACAGTACTACAGGTCTGGAGGAGAAACTGAGTCAGTAAATCTGCTTGGCTCCCCCATGACAACACTATTTGTATAACCCTTACACGGACTTTCTTTCACATCTCTGCGGTCTGCAAGCCTAGATCACAGCAAGAGTGCAACACTTTCCATTTGGAAATTGGAGTCCTGGGGTTTCCGTCTTATCTCCAAACAGCTCCCGATTTTCAATACTTTAGATCTTAAATAAGACTGACTGGGAGTGTGAACAGTGCTGACCAGTGAGAAGAGAATTAAATCCTCCACCTGGTCATTAATAATTTGCTGGGACGGGTAACTTTTGAAGCTGGCTGTTCACACACTGTTGAGTCACAATTCTAACCAAAACTACACAATTTAAACCACATCTAGCTGCTTTGTTTATGGACTTGAACAAGGAATCTCTACAGGTTTACAACTTTAAGAAAGCTACCTTCCAACAACCGGGTTCCAAACAAAGCCGCCGTCTTCCGTTGTATTAAATCATCTTTATCCTTCTGTACGTGTGTAGACTCTGGCAGTAAAATGTGAAAGTCAGCATTACCCCGAGAAAACATGCACTCAGCAGAGAAATGAGGTGGCGTCTCATGGTTAGACAATACAGTGCGCTGGCCCCTGGGCTGATTTACCGAATCCCGGCGTGTGAGAGCAGACGCAAAGGGCGGAGCTGGCTCAAGCACCAAGCTGTCAGGTCTATGCTCCCGAAAGTTATGGGCCACCTTCCGAACTCCCGTTACATTAGGAATGAATCGAGCACATTTAGAGCCAACTCCACAAACATGTCTTTCAGATGTTTTTTGAATTAATATTTTCAAATGGATATTAGGTTACATGTTGATGTCTTGGAGTGATGTTTCTCAGCTGCAAACCCACGGGGCGTGTGGGGTGTCAAGCTGCCCAGCTAAGTCTTGGACTAAAGGGTGATTTATTTTTTCCATACATGGAGACTTTATTCTTCAAGTTGCTTTTAAAAAAGTATCTAAGAGTTTGGATCGATCCTCAATGAACCCCTTCCCACCCAAACTCCTCCCATCCAGCTTGTGAACGTACTAAACCTTTAGTCAAACCACGCTTTATTGCCCTCACTGTGACCAGGATTTCCAATAATTATTTTCTATAAAGGCATGAAACATACTTTAAATGAATTAATGAAATTGCAGTTGAACTCTGGTTCTGGATGAACTCCTGCATAATTTACTGGTACCACTAACCAATTTACCGTGAAGAGATATTTTTAACTGCCCGTGTCTTCTGCACCAAATACAAATTGCTTTGACACACAAATGCTATAATATATGTATTTGAAAGACGTCACTTAAAATGTCGTACTTAAGTCTTAAATATATCATATGAAACTTCAGCAAATTTACCATGTAGTTAACAGCTTTAACAAGTGAGGAAAAATATCTGTGTCGACAGGATGGGAGTCTTTGGTGAGACAGGCTGCAATTAGTAATCTGTTTGGGGGGAGAGGTCCACACCAAACCATAGCTATGTCCCATTTCAAGGCCTGTAGCTTTTTAAGGCGGCATTTAAGGAACAAATGCTTCAAGGCTGTCCCGTTACTTCCTGCCAAGGAAAGATCCACCCAATAGATCCTTCATGGCTCTATTTATCCCAAGATTCATTGTGCGGATTTTTAGAAAGATGCAATTTACAAAGGCTACACTGACCATGTCTTTCGAAGAATGCAGCCCCTTAATTGGGACACAGTCTGTTACTATGGAGCAGTGACGGTGGAGTCATCAATGAGGTAACGATTAGCCCCACCTCGAGGTAGCCGATTTAAGTCCTGTGTCTCCATTCCTCAATTGCTTATAAGCAGATCTCTACACAGGGTGAACTTCTTTGGGAAACTTCTAGTGCTCGGTCTTTGATGATTTTTCTACACAAGGTTGCCTTACAGGAACCCTTCACTTTCTATGAATGCCATGTCTGTAACAATCTATGAACACATTCATAACACATTATAATACATTCATAAAGCATTATACATTTGGCTTTATTTATAAAAAGGCATAACACATTATAGTCATGCTCTCACTATAGATACCTTCATAACACAGTATAAAGCATCCTTAATTCTTATACCAACTATTATGATGCATTATGAAGGTATCTATAGTACATTATGGATAAGAGCTTCATTAGAGTTTATGAAGTATTAAAAATCAACACTATAATGCCCTATGACTGTCAATAGAAGATGCTGTAATGCTTTATTAACTTTTATACTTGCCATTATAATTCAGTATGAAGGTATCTACAATGCATTATAGATGACAGCTTTAAGTAAAGTGTTACCAATGGGATCTAGTCCTAGCATAAAACATCCATCTTCTCTGAAGGTAAAAGCTAAAAATTTGCTGGAATTTGTCCTGAGGGGGTGGCCAGGGCAGCGTGTCCCTGCCTACAGCCTTCTGCACCAAACCAGGCTGTTCGATGCTCCCAGGACTACAAGCTAGTTTCGCATAAATAAACATGGTGGCCATCGATCCCGTAACGCGACACCCCAGAGAAGTTCAAAGTCCTGGGGAAGGTGATGCGATCAGCATGCCTCATTAGAGAAGAGCCCGAGCAGATGGATGAAGGACCAAGAGGAAGCGGAGAAGAGAGAGAAACGGTAGTTAGAGAACATGAGAGGATGGTCAGCAGACAAAACACAGATGGAGAGACAAGAGGCTGTAGACAGAAAAGTTGTAATTAGAAGAGGGAGGAAGAAGTTCATAGTCAACCCAAAAGTGCAGGCCATGTTCAGAAAGTGTATTGATCTAGTATTTCAAATTGTTTAAGCAAACTCTGCACACAAGATATCAGGCAGTGCTGGAGAAATTAAAATCATAGTGAGAAGGTAGATCAATAACTCTGAGAATAACTTATCAGGCACATAAAGTCACACACACACACGTTCTGCAGTGTCCTGTGCTTGTACCTGGTTCATCAGGCATCCAGCACATTTGAGCTCCAGCCCACTAAATCCGCTCCACCTCTCCTTGAATCTAAGTCTTGCTTTGTGGAGCTCAGGGTTGACCCTACTTTAAATACTTCCTTTTATATCTCTGGATTACTTTTAGGACAGAAGAGCCTTGATGGCAGAGTGGACGTCTCATGGAAGGAGAAATGTTGGATTGTAGATAGTTAAAATGAAAGGTCTCGTCGTCGGGCAACTTAGTGCATATCCTCAGCAGAACTTTGCTTTAACATGATGCACAACATGTGTCTTCTATCCATCAAGTACTTTGGCAAAGCCCACAGAAAGCACCTACAACATTGCCAACTTTATTGAGTGTGCTAGAAAAGTATCCTGGAGAACCATATAAGTCAGTTAGTCAGATTCATCCAAGTTTGACCATTTCTTTCATGACTTGCATGCATTTTGTAAATCTGGTTAATTTAAACATTTTTCATGCTACATATCATCTTATCCTGTTTAACTTCTGCAAGTAGGACAAGTTAAGGCTCAAGACCTTAACCACAAAGACCTTAACCACAAAGTGCACTAAGGCTCAGTCCTAGGTCCACTGCAGTTTCTTTGCTATACGTGGTCTCTGAAGTTTTCACTTTCAGGACTACCATCCCCATTTACACTTACCACAGCTACAATATCAACACTGGTCTATCTTTATGGGACACAGCAGACTAAATTGTAAGGCTACACAATTGTATAGCTAGCAGAGTAGAACTCTCCCAGTCCAGGGGTTGAACATACCTTTGATACATTTGATAGTCTGCTAATTAACCTACTTGTCACTACGATGCATTTTTAAAAATTTTCATAGTCCTTACTGATTTGAGCCTAAGCCTTTGTGTTATTGCAGCAACACACACAACCATAAACTCTGGTAGACATGCACATGTTTGTATGAAATCTGCATGTGATTACATGCATATTCCCTCAGACAAAGAGGACGTGGAGCGGTAACAGGTAACACTTAAGTGACTTCATAGATGATAAGAAGCTACTTCATCTCCTGTACACATGTGCACGTGTTTTTCAATCCTTTTTTCTACAACTTTAAAGGCATCAAGTAATGATGCAGTCAACTCAGAACTAATTTCTGCCTCTTGACAGGAATACTCCACTTGCTTCAGCCATATTTCCTATATTCTGAGTTAATTTTGAAAAGTAGACAACTGCTGCATCAAAAAAACAACATTAAGCACAGAAATCATAAGGATTTAAGGATTTAGCAACATCACAAGACACCAAATTAAGGTGGGTTTTTGGTGCACGAGGCCGGGAGTGGAGTTTTGTGGGGATGTGATGGAGCTGTCGCGGGGCCCGGGGCCCTAATCGCAGCCACCTGGGAGGACGCGGCCTTGCTGTGTTTCAGCCTGCGTGCCCCACAGAATAAAAGTGGTGGCAGCCAGGAGGTAGAAGTAAGTTTGTTTGTTTAAGCTGCAGCCGTCTGCTTTGTGCTCCCTGTCCTTGATTGTAATTAGGAAAAAGGCAACAAAAAAAAAGCTATCTCTTTGGCCAGCACTAGACTGGAATTCCCGTATATCCTGTGTTATCATATCACCTGTTAGCACTATATCAGGGTAGCCATCAAGAGAAGGAAAAAGGATGACAGTGATGGGATGAAGAATGCTTTCCCCCCTCCCGTAAGGTACCGGCAGTGTTACAGGTATTGGACAGGGTTATTCTCATTGGCCTACAGGAGGGCTGAGACAGAGAGCTCCATATGGCCAGTAGGGGTCAGTGCAGGCTGAGAAGCCCAGTTGGCTACTGACAGTCCAAGTTTCCAGCCACCTATCTGGACTTCTGTAGAATGTCCTCCTTTTAGTCCTCTTGTCCTTCTTTTTCCCTCTCCTCACCCACCTCCCCGTCAAAAACTAGGACTACTCTCTTCAAACCTCAATCACACGAATAATGTGAGATACCCGCACGCACACACATACTACAGAAGATATACTGGTCTTGGCTTCTGTAGTATTTGTATGATATAGACCCCCCCTCCCCAACAACTTTTCATGGGATGTCCTCTGTTTTGTTCCTTAGTCCTCCGCTTTGTGCCTTAGTCCTCCGCTTTGTGCCTTAGTCCTCCTTTTTGGACACAGGTTTCCTCCTTTTTAGAGTCATGCCATTGGTCACATTATGAGTCAGTCACCATCAATTAGGAAAGAAGTCCTAATTTTCTCTGTTTACAGTAAATGAATCACTCCTTCTGCTAACACAGTTACATTCAGAGTAGGCTCTGCAGATTCATTAAATAAAAGTATACATGGCTATATGCTCACTTTCTAACAGACTATGTAATTTTATCACTCAGCCCTTAAACAGCCCTACAATGCTACTACAGGCATGTGTGTTCAGATGCCAGGGGTAATGCCCCCATGAGCATGTAAAAGAAGTTAAACACTGAATGAATAGAGTCAAATCCCTTTTCTATATAACAAAGACGATGGAGCCTCCAGGGGAATCAAATTGGATCGTGATGACAGTGAATACGCAGTGAAAACATGTAGCACTACTACTGAATGTCAACAGTAATTCAACCAACAAGTGACCAGAAAATGTCCATTTGTGAACACAGAAACCGCTAGGGTATTGGGTTACATCAGGTGCTGAAAAGCACATATTATTCCTCATTTCTTTACGTTTGACTCTCGCTTCCTGTCTGTACACCTCCTCGACAGTCTGTAGTCTTTTGCTTCAGGACAGAACTCTCGAGTGGCAAATTCCAAAAGTAACCTGCCCCCTTCTGCAGTTCCAGGTTATCTAGCACTTTGTGGGTCTTGTGGCTAGAACTCGGGCTGGTGTATGGGTGGGCTGGCACTCTCAGAGTGTCAAACCGCGGGGGCGGGCCACACCCACGGTCAGCGAATTGCCTGCGGGTAAGTAGCTGGGGGGGGGGCTAAAAGCGAGGTTACGGCCCCCCCCAGGACCATCGTTGTCACCTGACTAGAGAACCGCACGTTCCCACGCCGGGAGAGCCCTGGCTCCATGCCAAGCTGCAGGGAATGCAGGGGTGCCCGGCAACAACAGCAGGTCCATTTGCTGGGGCACTCTGCGGGGGGGGGGCGGCTATCGATGCTTTTAGGGGAAACCGATGCCCTTCCGCTTCCTTCCATCGCGCCCAGACGCAGCCCCCATTTGCTGGCCGAGCAGACGGTGGTGGTGGGGCTCTCCCCCCAAAGCTGCTCCTCTGCTAGATAAAAGACTCATTTCCCTAAAAGCCTCTGAAAGGTGCATGGACAAGGGGGCCTGCAGAACAGAGGGTCGTGAAGAAGAGGTCTGTCCCCCCCGTGTGTCCCATTTAACGCCACAGCTGTTTTAATGTAACTCTAGCAAACATCAAGGGGGGGGGAGACAGAACGCGGCTTCGCCGAATTAACATATCTGACATAGTGACTGGTCGCCAGCGGCGCCTTTGAAACCCACACCCACCCGGGCCTGGGCTCTGAGCCCCTTCCAGCTCCGCCCTCCCCTCTTTAAAATTTAGGAGCCCGATAAAGGGAGCAAGGTTTGGGGTTTCTGTCCTGGGCAATAGAAAAGAGTCTCCGGCCGCCCAACCCCCCCTCATCCCCCCCCCCGGTCTCTGGCCGTGTGCAGAGGTATCGAGGCATGCACAGTCCGGCGATGTAATGCAGCACCAGCGCTGGTAGGAAGCCCCCTCCCTGCCGGCATCCTGGACAGGTGCACAGTAGGCGCCGGGGGGGTCTTCTGGCCTGCGGCGTAACAATGGATCCCACTGATGAGGAATCTGTCCCCCCCCACCCACAGAGGCCACTGCCCGGCCTGCTCCTTTGACATGGACCCCTGCCGGGGGCATTACAGCAACGGCTATTCTGACTGTTTCTCGCACGAAGCAGCTCTGGGGAAGCAAAGAGTGGCAGTGCGCAGTGCGCAGTGCAAAGGCCCGCGAGTCACTGTCCCTCTGCGCCACAGCCAGCATCCCAGCAACATTCACTCTAAAAAATAAAAAAAGGAAAAGGACAAGACACTGAACTGCCCAGGTCAGGGTGTCACGTTCTGCTAAGCAGCTGCTAAAAGAGTAAAGGAGTTTGTCTTATTTTGACCTAAACCTTGAACGCAGTATCCCACAGCCAGGCTGGGAAACTTTGATTATTATTATTATTATTATTATTATTATTATTATTATTATTATTATTATTATTATTAGGGCTGGACGATATTGCTGTAAAACAGTATCTCCACATTTTAGGTCACAGTATCGATATGCAATATATATATCGATAATATTACTTTTTATTCTTTAAGTCAGAATTAATTATGGGTTAACTGGAAAACATAAAAAGTGTATCTCTGCTGAACATAAAAATATCACACGAGACGAAAGAAACTGAATTCTTAGAAAAAATATAGATTGACTAAATATCCAAGTGCCTGAAATGTAAATGAATATTTCAAGTATTTCACAATTAGATTCTTCAGTTAATTGCTTATATTCAATATAAGACCTTATATAACGTTTTTTCAGTGCCTCGGCTGAACTGTTTCACAGGAACCAAAAAAAGACCTTTAAAGTGACTTTATACAAGTGCCTGATATGTAAAAAAAAAAGCAAGCAAAAATATAATAACTAAGTTGTTCAAAAGTCAAATGTATAGAGTCTAATTACAGCCACACAGAGCTTCAAACAAATGAATGTACCAGAAACACATATATATTGCAAACAAAATCAGTATATTAAGAGATTTATTTCTTTGCAAAATTTTTTGAATATATGCATGTTTTGTGATAGTTCCTGTTTCTTTACGTTTTGCTTTTTTGGCACTCATTTTTCTTTACAGTACATGTGTGGCACTTTGCAGTACTTCTGTCCCTTTGCGCTGTATTTTTCTTCACGTTTCACTATCTGGCCTATTTTTGTGGGTGGGTGGGGCTTTGTGGTGGTATCTGTCACTCTCTCCTCTGTACCACCTGCCCATATTGCTCATACACAGCATCTTTGAGCATGGGCACACCATGTCACGTTTTCTGCCACTGGTCGATCTGTTCATCCTGCCATTTTACAGCAAATCACATTGTCTACATTTACAATAAATCATTTTTTTTAAAATCCATATAGTGTTACATTATCAAACCATTTTGCATGTAAAAATTTATCAAATACAAGAAAAAAACTATATATATCGGCCAGTATCATCCATCCATTTCTTTCTTTACCCACTAATCAGGGTCACAGAAGCCATGTTCTTGTTGTATTTACTGTTATTACTATTCATTGCTGTTGTTGTTTAATAATCACAACTGTAATGCAGCCAGAGCCCAGCTAGAAAACAAATGATCACAGAATACTTAGAAAATAATAATAACTGAGATATAAATTTTATAGCTCCACATAACTGTGGGCGTCCATTCTTGGCCCTGCAGGTTTCCATCAGCGGGTTCAAGGCCAGGCAAACATCACCAGTGGTGGGAACCACACTTTGGCCCAAACGCTTTTTAAGTACAAACCCAGTGGGCTCACTCAGCATGAGGGCTGTGCTGGAAGTGCTGCCTTCTGTGCTAAAATCCGGACCCCCCCTCCCCCCCCCCCCCCCGCATCGCTTTCAAACAGAAATGCACGACAAGCAGCCAGTGCCTAAATCCACAGGAGCTGGGCGGCATTTTGATGTTTGTTCAGCAATTCGCAGGAGCCTGCTGCGGCTGGTACAGAGACAAGATGTGTTTCAAAATCCGAAACGAAAATAAGAATTTAGAAAACAATGAAATGTGAGGGGTTTACATTTTCAGAAAGCACAAACGACAGCCCCAGGTTTATCGCTGTGCTGAGTCTGAGCAAACAGTAGCCACTCAGCAGAACGACATGCCTTTCGTCTTTTATGCATGCTGAGCTTTTGCTGTGATTGTCTGTGTCTAGAAGAACAACCCAGAGATGTCCTGCAGATTTATCCTACTGGATGCCGCTCTACTGCTTTTATTGGGTCAAGAACAAATAGCATATTTTGGCATAAGCAGCTGACAGCCAACCACAGCGAACCAATCTCCAAACTGCCATTTAATTCCAT
This sequence comes from Hippopotamyrus pictus, assembly GCA_026781145.1. NCBI lineage: Eukaryota > Metazoa > Chordata > Actinopteri > Osteoglossiformes > Mormyridae > Hippopotamyrus > Hippopotamyrus pictus. Next base: position 17,711,317 of record JAODLC010000015.1, on the reverse strand, counting down.
AATACCCGCCGTACCGAGTGCGGAATTTGTAAGCAGACACTCGTACGCAGTTACTAATGTGAAACATGAGTTTGTGGTTTAGCAGAAAACACTCAGAGCTCTATTATCCATACCCTATGGTACAACAAACCCTAATCTTTAGTGATTACACAGTTTATGCAGCAATGTGTGCTAACATGTAAGCGGCAAGAGAGCTACCCTTGTGCTTGCAGAGTCCTTCTCACACACAAAACGTCGTCTTAAAGTGACCTTACCTACGTTATATTTTTTTAAAGTAATGAACATTGTTTTCCGTTTTTCAAGTTATTAATCATAGTAGACGTTTTCTTACAAATTATACTGCAACCATTGCTAGTCTTTAGCCTTTGAGTTGTCATCTAGCTAATCCGATGTGAAAGTATGCTTGAAGAGAAGTGTAGTGTAGTGTAGATGTAATCCAAAACATAAGGAATGTTGCTTGAAAGTTGTTTTTTTAAGGGAATGCTTGTCTCTATTATGGATCAAAGTCCCATTGTATGCAGAATTGTCAGGACGCACCAAAAACCCAGATCTTCAACCTAACATTATCCTGCTTTAGCAGAATGGACAGGACAGGATATTTTGTGGATTCCAAATGAAGCACTTAGAAGGCCCTGCGTTCTCTCTTTAAATGCGCTCAAACTAATTGGTTTGCCCATTTTCCTGACCTAGACCCATCCCTCTCTCCCAGTCCTCTTCCCCCCCCCCCCCCCCCCCCCCCCCCCCAAAGGTATGCCATAAAAAGGGGCACGTAATGAACTGGCAGGAGCACAAAGAAGGACGTGCAGGACAGAAAAAGAAAAGAGAAATCCCCTAATGAGAGGATTCATCCACTTTACAACCTAGTGACTGTGGGGAGGGTCGCGGAGGAGATCTTCTTAAGGAAAGGGAGTACGGGCGGGGGGTCGACGGAGGCTTCGCTTCAGAGAGGACGACCCACCTTCTGTGAGTGAAGTCTGCTACCTTCTCAGCCAACAATGGTGGACAGTCTTAATCCTCCACAGCGCTTAATGAGCTACAAGCTTTCTTTTCATGCAAACAAAAGCTCCCCCCCTCCTAGCCCCCCAATCCTAGTAAAATGCTGCTGTGCCATTCAGGCTGTTAAAACCTCATTCCAGGGCCTCCAACCTTTCTCCTCTCTATCTATCTGAAGGGTTTCAGGCCCCGTGAATGCAGGGGCTGATTGAAAAGCCGGGTCCCTCCAACGCTTCTAAGCAGGCCGGCGAGGAATTCCAGTGGTCTGAAGCAACACCTAGACCATCTAGGAGATTCCTACCTGTTAAGATTCAGTGTTTTGGTTACCACGAGCGGCCAGTGAAAGTCAGTGCTAGGTGTCCCCTCAGTGGGCTCCATCTGGGCGAGAGCTGCTTCCAGTGAAAGTCAGTGCTAGGCGTCCCCTCAGTGGGCTCCATCTGGGCGAGAGCTGTTTCCAGTGAAAGCCAGTGCTAGGCGTCCCCTCAGTGGGCTCCATCTGGGCGAGAGCTGCTTCCAGTGAAAGCCAGTGCTAGGCGTCCCCTCAGTGGGCTCCATCTGGGCGAGAGCTGCTTCCAGTGAAAGCCAGTGCTAGGTGTCCCCTCGGTGGGCTCCATCCAGCTGCTTTACGTCTCCAGCTGGAGGCGTCACTGACGTAAGCAGGTGCCGTGCGGTTTGCTTTACGAGCACGTCAGAGGCGGCCAGGCTACATCTGCTGTGACAATACTGAATGCAGGCTAAGTGCTGGAACCTTCACTGCCATCGGGCCGCATGACAACCAGTAATGGAATAAGCAGGTTCCTCCTGGCTACAAAAAACCCTCAGGAAATGGCAGCGAAAACCTCAGCTTTGCATCTTTAAACATCATTTGGAACCTCTGTTAATTTGCTGAGCAAAATCTGCACGACGGTTTTCTTTCTATCCCAGGCAGCATGGTGCAGAAGGCCATGCGAGGCAATTTCACTATTACCTAAACATAACCAAAAGGGCAAACCATTTTTAAAATGAATTCTAGGCATTTTCTTTGTTTGTGCTCCCAGTAAAAATCACACAGCACCTTCTCAGCATTTAGAGCTTCCTTTTAGTGGTCTGGCAGAGAGCAGATGGCGAAAGCTTCAGAAGAGTAAGAGCGATCACCTTGGAGGAGCGATACCGCAGCCGGGCTGGGGGGGGGGGGGGGGGGTGGG
>JAODLC010000015.1:17686893-17702693 GCA_026781145.1 Hippopotamyrus pictus | reverse complement strand
CCCCAGCCGCCACCGTCTTAACCTGTATGGATCCAACATTCAGATGCAGACCATGGTTGGGCATAGACGCCAATTACATTTAAGACAGACGCAGCGTCCATGCTGGGATAGGCTGGAAGAACATTTTTTGAGACACCCGGTGCCTGTTTCTCCAGCACTGGCCCTCCCCCCACTGGAAGCATCTCCCTTTCGGGGAACAAACACGCCCTGCACACCCCTCTGGCTGTGCCCTCCAGAAGTTAACAAGCCCACACTGACGCGCCGCCACTGTGGCCAGGGGGGGCTGGAGATGTCCAGCCGCATTTGCATTAATATGGCCAGCTTTGCAGCATACGCCGGGCTCTTAGTTTTACTTGGCTGGGTATGCGCCATTGTTGTGGCCTCCATTTGTCTGCACTGCTCAGTTTCTCCCAGGGACGTCAGGATAATCGTGTCGCCATTATGTACGTTCGGAGTACCAGGGAGCTGGCTAAGTTCACATATCTTTGCAGAGCAGAGTATGACGGGCTGAGATGCTCCTGGGATCACTGTAGAAGGATTCTTGATATTTGCTAAAGCTTTACATTAACTGCACCTTCATAATGCATTCATCATGCATTCATAGAACATTCAGTGCACCTTCATAATGCATTCATCATACATTCATAGAACATTCAGTGCACCTTCATAATGCATTCATCATGCATTCATAGAACATTCAGTGCACCTTCATAATGCATTATCATGCATTCATAGAACATTCAGTGCACCTTAATAATGCATTCATCATGCATTCATAGAACATTTAGTGCACCTTCATAATGCATTCATCATGCATTCATAGAACATTCAGTCCACTTTCATAATGAATTCCTCATACATTCATAGAAAATTCAATGAATCTTCATAATTCATTCATATATCATTCATGAGCAGCATGTAAGTACCATAATGTCCTAACATACTTTAACAGCTTTAACATACATTAGTAACATACAGTAAACAATAATACGAGTGTAAAGTTTGTTATCCTGTTCGTAGCCCTAGTTCCTCCACCCTTCATCAAAGTGACCTTGAGTAAGATACTGAACCCCAAACTGCTCCCGGTGTGCAGGTTGGCGCCTTGCATGACAGCCTCCACCACTGGTGTATGAATGTGATTGTGGATGGGTGAATGTGAGGCATGTATTGTAAAGTGCTTTGAGTACTCGTAGGAGTAGAAAATGTGCTATATAAATGCAATCCATTTACCATTAACCATAAAAAAAATTTTATTATGAAGTGTTACTGATGATTTATATATCATTGTCTCTTACTCTCCAACATTAAAAGTTCTTCTGATTACAAAACCATTAAACTAAGCATTAAATATAGTGATTTGATTGATGAATTGATACATTCATTACATATTATTTTTTGTGAAAATCAAAATTTGTGAGCAAGCTGATCGTACGCAGGAAAAATACAGGAAGGTTTCAGGACGCATTAAACCAAAGTGACCCTGCACCATTGTATGGTAACGAGCACAGAACAGCGATATTTTCTTGGCAAGGTTACGCACAGCATACTGTGACTGTGACACATAAATGTCAGAAATGAAGTCATGGACCCTGGTGAATCTAAGTCCTCGTCAAAGTCTTTCATCTCCATACTGAGCCTCCTGATTTATGTAAACAAACCCGAGGAGCGTGGATAAACACCTCCAAGCCCAGCGAAAGGTATTACTCAGTTAATGGGACACTGCGGGGAGCCCTTGCTGCTTGACTTGGGGAGTAACAGGATCAGCATTCTTAGGCCTGACACTAGTGCAGCTGCGGCTGCGAGCCCCAGCGTCACGCTGCGCAGACTCCAGCGACTGCGTCTCCGCACGCAGGGCTGCCTGGATCCACCTGCGCCAAACCACAGCCACCGCAGGCAGTGAAACTCAGCCTGCATTACGAGAGCCCACAGCCTTGGACTGCTCTGCTATCAAAAACACTCAACAAAGATCCCCAGAAATTTGGCATTTCTGTCCTGGATGATTCTTTCACGAGACAACCCAAACATTTTATTGGCACGTTTTAGAAGCTGTCTGTGATCCAATATTGGACAAATGCTTGACGGATGGATCTGAGAATTTTACAGTCTGTTTATCTATATGTATCCTTTTATCACCATGTAATCACCAACTTCACTCTCTGTTCCTGTTTCTTTAGAATGAAAACCTTTTCTAATAAACTTGTTGGAATTTTTAAAATTTCAGGCCAGACATTTTCAAAATATTGCTGCCCCAAACACTGCTACAGTTTTGCCCTTTTCAAAGATATTCAGAATTAACAAGAACAAATTACTTGGATGATCTACAGTGTTATAATTGCAGTGTTTACATTTCACATTCACTGCCAGTATTCTGGGGTAAACTCATTTCAAGCAATTATTTTGGAACAAGGTCCATGTGTTAAGCATATAGACACTTGCATATAAACAATATGAACAATTTGTCTTATGCTTCAAGAAAAAATGCTAGTTGAACACCAAGGCTCGAAGTTCTGGCACCTCGCTAATATTTAAGAGCCTAGCACATGAGGTTCATCAAGAGAGTAGGTCTATGACACTGTCGTCCATCTCCGTAATCTACTCTGAGACCCAGGTAAAGTGCAGCTTCCACCTCCATTCGAAAGGCCACTTCATGGTTACCCTTCGCAGTGGACATAGTGGCAACGTTGTGGAATTTGTGGAAACGACCTGCGGAACTTCACTGGGCTTCAGCTGCAGTGGGAACAGGCCGGTGGGACACCGGCGTCCATCCTGGCCGAGCTGAGCGAAGACCACAGGAGACCCAGGTACAAGCCAGCTGCAGCCAGATCAGCTGGAGTCATGCCACAAAACCATTTGGCCCCTTTCGTCTCTAATCACAAAACCTTCTTTGTCAATCCTTCCAGCAGCAGGCCAAAGCATGACGTCAACGTTATTTCAAGGGGTTGTGGGCCAACTATAATAACCCTTCCTAAAAAAAAAAAAACCACTACTAGGAGGAACATTCTCATGCAGCTTCCAGGGCATACATTCCTTACTGCTTCCCCGTCTCCCAACTCGAACACTGCTCCACGATTCCTGACATTTCTTTCCAAATCCCGCTCAGCTCAGGGCTCAGAAACGCAGACGTACGGCTGTCACGTCTCCTCATTTGAGCGAAAGTATTATCTGCTGAGGAAATGGACCGTGGCTCTGGAGGAACTTGACTCGAGAAGCAAGGAGGCAAAGGAAGAGGGGAGTTGAGCTGCAAAGAATTACTGAACGGTGAATTATAAGGTGGCATTTTTATGGGTGATCTGTGTTGGGGACTCTGGCTACCTTGATGGAACACAAAAATGCTCGGTAAAACCATCAGTGTGCACGTGTCCTCTGCCGGCATTCTCTTAATTTACAGATTTACAGTCGGGTGCTAAAAGAAGCAGCATTTTAAATGCCTTCATAATTTAATAAAACTGCAGCTAAGCTGTGTCTAAGGCTAGGTTCCAAATCTCTGAAGAGATTTTAAATTAATACGAATAATTTTCTTAAAAGATAAAGTTAACCTAGTCTAATCTAAATCTAACGATTGCAAAGAGTTATCTTGAAGAATGTGGCTAGATACTTCGGATCTGGATATTTTTTCTCAATGAATGACGTTCATTTCTGCGATTCTCTACAGAGAACAAACTCTTTCAGCTTTTTAGGTCCATAATATTCACGATGAAGCAGTTACATGGTTTGTGTCAAGACAGCTGGAAGCTCAAAGAGTGTTTACACAAGAGTGTTAAATTTATGTAGGCGTGTTAACATGTCGTGCCTCAAGAAATTCTTAACAGAGTTGTACTGTTTCTGTTTAGCAATGATTAATCTTGTATGGTAGAAATTATTTCAATCATTTCTAAACAGACATGAACTGAACTAATTATAACTGGAAGTACAAAGTTAGGAAGCATTCTGGGGCACTACTTTAAGTTAAAGTCATATTTTCTGACGTAAAATCTTTACCCTGATTTTAAGGTATTTCCCGCAAGCCTTTTACACAAGCTCCTTTCCCTCCGATCCCTTGTCTGTGATTTAAAGACCCTCCCCCTGTGTCTTTGGGGGTGCCTGTCTGTTACGTGCTCCAGATGCTGGACACTAGGTTATTGCTCTATAAATCATTCCTTCGCGCCCCGACACCTTACATTATGTATCCAATCTGCTCCACTTCAGACCACGTCAACAACGTCACGACTCCTGAGATTTAACGATAAAACTCTCTGACTGAGGCTCCAGCCGCCTAACTGTGGGTTGTTTTCGTATCCTGGTGCTGACCCACCCCCCCTGTAGTGTGGGGGACAGGTGGCCACGTGTTGAGCCCCCCCAAAGTGCCATCAGGGCTGCGGTGGAGCGGGAAAGCCTAGGCCTCAACCAGAGGACACAAACCCACCCTGTTTACACAGGACGGCTATGAATAATCGCGACATGACAATATAATAATAACTGGCACCGGAACTTTAAACGGCTGCGTCGCGGGGCTGCGTGAGAGACCCAGTCCCCCACAGCCTATTGGACAGGGGGCCTGCGCTGTCGGGCCCGGCAGGTGTCGGGACAGCGCTCCAGACAGAGTCCGAACAGCCGGCCGGGGAGGATCGGGCAGGCGCCGCAACACAAGTGCGCCAGATTTTTGGGATGGCTGTGGAACAGGCTGGCTGACGGAGCCTCACAGTGGGACCCATAGGGCTGTACTCTCAGCCACTGCATAGACCCATAGGGCTGTACTCTCAGCCACTGCATAGACCCATAGGGCTGTACTCTCAGCCACTGCATAGACCCACGGGGCTGCTCGATGGACCCACACAACAGCAGCCACAGTGCTGCGCTCTGGGCTCATCACTGGGCCTTCACACTGGAAGCCAAAGCACTGGACTCTAAGCTGATTGCTGGAGTCTCGCCATAAAGTCCACAGTTCAGGGCTGTAAGCTGTATGGGATCAAGATTAAACAGTAAACATTTTACTACAGTGGGCATCAGGTTATGGACATAAACTGGCAACGGGGCTGGCGATTCAGTTCACAGAAGGGACCTTGATGTAGTAAGCCCAAGCAGGCTACTTAACCTGAATTACTCCAGTAAAATATCCAGCGGGATAAACCTGAATAAAACTATAAGCTGCTTAGGGCAGTAGCTAAGCAACATGGACACATACACACTTCACCCCCTACTGGGGTGATTACATGTGAAAACAAAGCACTGCAGGTCTCTCTTTATAGTGGGAAAATAGTGTGGCTTTGATGGTTCAATGAAACATAAATCTGTCACTGTGCCTCACAGCAACATCCAGGCGGGTTTGGGTGTGTTCAGGGGGGCGTCGAGAAGACCAGCAAGGGCTGCGTGTCGGGGGAGGTGGCCAGGAAGCGGAGAGCAGACTGGGGGCTGTGGCTAATGGGCCGAGGGTAATGTCTTTACCAGGCATGGGGCACCAGAGTAAGAGCAGTATTGCAGCTCCTGAGTCTTCATCTGACTCCGCTCATTAGCGTCCGGTTGCCCCCCCCCCCTACTGGGAGCGTGGCTCCAGGGAGGCCGTCGCTGCCCCTTCCTGCATGCTTCACTGTCTCCTTACTGCCCCAGTGCTTCCTGGGAAACACACGTCGGCATGAGCGAACCGCTGGCCGGGTGCATATGCGCGTCAGAGCCAAACTGTCCTCACACCACCAGCGTGGCTTCATATTCCGCTCACCGTCCGTCAGCTGCCACCACGTCAGCACGTGTCTTTGAGTACGATGGCGGCGGTATCAATTAAAACAGTTAACTACTGTTTTACAGGAAACCCACAGGATTGGTTGTTCTGTTTGGCACAGTTAGCGTATCATAGACAAAGAGGCTCGGAAAATATATGACTCTTAGAAGACAAAACAAAAGCAACTGGTTGTTTGTAAGGAAAGCAGTTGGATTGGCAGGAGAAGCAGAAAATCATTGTGTACCCTGCTTTTAAAGCAACACCCCCCTTTGAAGATGCAGACGAACCATTCTAAGTGGCAAAAAAAAAAAAAAAAACGAAGAAGTCAAAGTTTCTTCTGAACACAAAATAATTTCAGGTTGAGCAGTTGTGAAAAAAAATCTACTGGTAAATATAAGTCACGAAGTGGATTACTTAACATGACCTATGTCCAACAATAACTTTAATAGCAAACTTTTCCTTGTAGTTAAACCGCAAAAGTGCATGATTGCAGACTTCAGAACAGTATTTAAAATACTCTGTTTGGATGAGGAACAGGTAGCTTCAGTGATGCCTGGTTTGGACGCACGGCGACACAAGGTGAGCCTGGCCAAAAATCTCTGAGCAGGTTATTACCCTAAAAAAGATGCCAAAGTCAAAGTGTGAATAGAGAAATAACACTACCAAGTTACCAAGTTAACAACTAGTTAACAAGCGCATGCTCCAGGCCATGGGGTATTTGGGTACCTGGTGCTGACAGACAGGGTCTCCCCAAATTGAGATGCTCAGAGATGGGCCCAGATTTGCAGGGTGACTCACGTTAGGGGCCAAAAAAAAAAAACAACGAAAGGTAACTGAGCATTTCAGACAAAAGTGAAACTGAAACTCACAGAAATATGGGAAACCAGGACCAACAAACTAATGTAGCCACAGAATAGGACAAGAACGAATGAGGAACACTGGAACAAGCAAAGCTCTGTGCTGCCTATCCACACGGCCAGACAAAGCTCTGTGCTGCCTATCCACACGGCCAGGCAAAGCTCTGTGCTGCCTATCCACACGGCCAGGCAAAGCTCTGTGCTGCCTATCCACACGGCCAGGTAAAGCTCTGTGCTGCCTATCCACACGGCCAGGCAAAGCTCTGTGCTGCCTATCCACACAGCCAGGTAAAGGCTTTATCTTATACACACTCAAGACTAAGCAGTGAGATCCACTGACTGGCTGTTTATATTGCCACCGCAACTTGGCACCCAGAATGCGAATTCCTAGGGGCAGCATCTGCATGAAAGATACAGAGAGCTAGTTTTATGGAGTTTCAGTGTTATTATGATCAGATTGAGTGTTTACTGAAAAACATTACTGGATGTATGTAAAATTCGAACATAGATGAAACACAGACTGACTGAAGACCAGCACTAAACCGTTTTTCCCAAAAGCCGGCCGTTTTTTGACATTTTTAAGTTCTTACTCCCCCATCTCTACATGTGACGGTGGGAAAAAGGCTGAGAAATCTTTTTCATTTCCCCCAAATTGTGACCAGGTGTTGTCACATCAGACCCGCTTCTGTGGCGTTGCTCACGTCACAGTAGACCTTTTGTTTGCTCAGAATAATAGAGAGGAAAAGTGAAACTGCGAAAATATTTACCCAAACTAACTGTGGGCTGAGATGGAGCAATGGCGGGGGTGGGGGGTGGGGTGCCTTTAATGGGGAAAAGGTGTCAACGTTTCCCCTGTACAGAACTGACATGTCTGACTTCACCCGCTATGTACCTCTCTCACTATATGAACCACATATGGACATATCAAAATATTACTGGGCCAGAAGGAAATTCACAAAAAAATTGACATTAATCCCTTAGCTTGGGCTTTGCCAGATAGAATAATCGCATTTTTTTACAATGTGTAGAATCTGAGGCCCAGAATCTCGCCCTTAACAAGCATACGCAAGTGGCCTGTACAGCTTGCTTTAAGAGGCTCAGTACTATAGTATAACAAATACCACAGTAAATATATCTAGGAGCGACCCAGACCTGACTCCCCCAGAAGGTCATGCTGGTGCTGCAGCCCCCTTAGCCCCAGACATGCAGCAGCTGCTTGGAGGAAAGGTTCAGGACTGCAGCTGCCTGGCTCCAAGGCTCAGGATAATCAGGTGACTCTGGGTTTATGTGGACTGGAGGTAAATCACAGAAGATGGCAAACGCCTCCTTAATCATGAGATGGCATCTCACCCCTTTTTGAGCTAACCATGCTTTCCTTATACTATCCTGTGTACTGGGATTGCCCCCTAACTTCAACCTGTTCTTCCTCAGTCAAGCAATGGAACTGCTGGAGGAGCTCTTTGGGAATTCCATCAGACTGACGGCCAAACATCTACAGGATTCATTACTAAATGAGCTAAGTACGGAAACAGGTTTACCTTTGGAATTTCATGTCAATTTCCAAACTAAGAAAAGATTAAACCCACCTTCGGTAAATTTTTACTCACTCTACTACAGAAAAACTTATTTCTACCCTCAAAGAAAGTTTTCAATGAGAAAAAAAAATTGAGTTCATGAAAATATTCAGCTATTTGATATAATAATTATTGTTAAATCTGGTATCGACACTGGAATTTAAATAATCGCACCTGTGGAAATTTCACATTGACTTGCAGACTGTAACCTTCCTCTGACTCGAATTCAGACTGAATGCGGCCTTGAGTTCCAATAAATGATGTTTCCCTCACTGCAGACGGCAAAAGCTGTGGAAATGGCAACAAATCATGAAAGCCGTCACAGGCCTCCAGACCCTGAATACCAGAGCCCGGCCAGAGCTGAGAGAGACCAGTGGTGTTACACAAAGTGTCCATTCATGGTGGAGCCGGCCTCTCCGCGCCTCAGTTACGCCGCTTTGTCCTCGCCATCAGAGCTGACAGCAGTATCTGGGAGCGAGGTGAAAGACATCAACTTAGCCAAGCTAATCTGTGTTTGGCACAGCAGCGTCCCACACAGGGACTCCCCTTAGCCTCTGCCGGGCTTGGACGCTGGCCTGGGCTTGGCCTCAGCGTTAGGGGGCACCCCACCTTGCTTCCTCGTCGCCAGTCTTACGTCAATATGGTAACCAGACTGCTCTTTGGAACCAGACTGAAACCACCCTTTGTTGACAAAAGATGAATTGAACCCTAATAGGCAGTCTGGCGCGACTCCAAACCAAGCAGAGTTCCCAGTGCTACTGTTGATTTTACCCTTTGTTGTTAGTAACTGGATTTTGAGAAGTCCTATTAAACACATCACTTTGAATGCGCCACGATTCAAACAAGCCAGCGCTGTGTGGCTGATCACGGTTCATCCGGGTTTCCCACTTAGCTGAAGAGATGACAGATTCACTCCGTCCGTCCACAGACTGGCTCCGGAGTGACCCCGCCGTGTCCCCAAAGGCTTCTCTCCCGTACTCGCAGAAACGTCCTGGCTCACGTTTACCCAGTTGAGGAGAGTGAGAGCCGCAACTAGCCTGCCAGCTTCGCCAGTTGACTTTCAGACTTGCGGGAAATGACTAAAATGAAGCACACAGGTCCACTGAAGAAAGTTACGAATCCATCCCGCTCATTTAAATTTGTTAAATTACACGGAAAATTCTTCATTCTTATGATACCTCTATGAAGAGTTTTTTTTCCATATTTTTTCACTCATCGTACACCAGTCTAACCATTCATGCACTGGAGCCTGGAGCTTATCCCAGACGGTGAAGGCTGCAAGAATCTGCCACCCTCCTGAAACTTTATAGAGACTGGTGCAATTTACAAGAAACGTCCAGTCAACGGCAGGTCTGTGGGTGAGAGTGACCAGGTTTGTCAAAGCTAGCATAAAGTAAAAACAATGGCTCAGTACAACTGTGCCACGCAGAAAGGCACCTCTGAATGCAAAGGCTGAAGCTTGAAGCAGTTCTGCAGGAGATAAGATCCTTAGTGAATATTTTTACATTTATCCAGGCTAATCCATCTGTAATATTTAAACGGCCTCCGGATTCAATTTTACCGACGCAGGAACTGATGCATTTTTTTTCCCTCTTAATGAGTTACTCTGTTCTGCGGCGATTACTGCGCATACTGCTCAAATTACAGACATGCAACCGAAGGACTGGCGCTCCATCCTAGGTGGCCTCAGGCCATTCCCGACCCTGGGGAACCATGGTAAATGAGACAATCAGGATCTCCCGCCACGGTCGGGCCGTTTTCCTGCCCCCCCCTCTCCCTTAGTGTACAAGCACGGCGCCGTAAACACTATCGTGAGACACGCCGCCGCATGACAGGTTATTTAAAATGCACCAATAACCTCAATTTTATTACCAATCCATCCTGAGAAGCCGATTCTCAGCTTACGCCGGTTCCCTGTTTCGCAGTAATGTTTTGAGGATATCGCTGTGATGCAATAGGGATGCCGGCTCTGATATCCAAGCTAAGCTACAAATAATTTGAATTCACATGCTCTCCAAGGCGTATTTACACAGCTGGATTTCCAGTGGAACCATGTCCAGTTATGGATTTGCGCTTCATGCTGATACATCCTGATCCCCGTGTTCTACGGAGAACCCCGTACGCAGCCCAAAAGAAACACAGCAATGTCTTATTAGAGCATGGCAGTATCTCATCCTTGGCGGATGTCCGTCATCTTGACCCAGGTTGCCACCGGATCACAAAGGATGAAACTGAATGCCTGGTGGTTGTTGACCTTGGAAGCACCGATGGGAGATTAAAGAATGAGGAGATCCCCTAAAGACTCCGCTCCTCACCCCAGCTTCAGCTCCTGCCATTAGTCATCGTTTTGCTTCGTCATCCAGAACCGAGACAGCCGGCCCAGCTTGCCATAAAAGCTCCTACTTTGATTGCAGCCATACTGAATTATCCTGCTCTTTTCTCCAATTCTCTCATGAGTTAACCTCAAATGAAAAGTCAAAATGGATGGAATGGTTCTGACTAATGAAGGAACCTGAAAATTCTGATCATGGAAGGTGAAACAGTGCAAAGACCTAAATGAAGAGCGTGTGGCAGGTGACAGCATACAAATATCACCATATCAGAAAGATGGAGCTTGTGCAACTTTTCCAGAACATACAAAACATTACTACATAACAGCACTGTTGCAAATGCTGGAGTAGCGTGTGATCCCAGAACATGCACAGTGGCAAAGATTACCCAATGTCCATCTGTCTCTTCAACAAATATATAGGACTCTTTACTCAGATTTAAAAACTGTAGTTACTTAGTTCCAATGAAAGGAACTGTTAATGCTGCAGCATTCAAAGCAATTTTGGACAATTTCATGCTCCCAACGTTGTGGGAACAGTTTGGGGATGGCCCCTTCATGTTCCAACATGACTGCGCACCAGTGCACAAAGCAAGGTCCACAAGGACATGGATGAGTGAGTCTAGTGTGGAGGAACTTGACTGGCCTGCACAGAGCCCTGACCTCAACCCGATGGAACACCTTTGGGATAAGAGCGGAGACCGTGAGCCAGGCCTTCTCATCCAACATCAGTGCCTGACAAATGCTCTCCTAGAAGAATGGTCAAACATTCCCATAAACACATTCCTCAACCTTGTGGACAGCCTTCCCAGAAGAGTTGAAGCTGTAAAGTCTATGTATTAAGAATGGGATGTCATTAAAGTTTACGTATGTGTAAAGGAAGGTGTCCCAACACTTTTGGCAATATAGTGTACCTTCATAATGCAGTACAAAGCATCCTTAATTCTTATATCAACTATTATAATGCAGTGTTACAATGCAGATAAAGGTATCTATTGTGCATTATAGATGAGAGCTTCATAGAGTATTCACAATGCATAATAAACATGGTTATAATGTGTTATGACTTTTTATAAATACTTATAGCTGAGTTTATAGTACTTCATGAATGCATTATAATGCATTACGAATGTATCTATAATGCATTATGATGACTTGTTTACAAACAAGCTTTTATTACCAACAAGCTTACCAGCAAGGTTTTATTAATGAGTCACTATCATTTATAAGTGGCAAAAGGGAGTTTTATTATAAACTTGTACCGATTTTGTTCTCCATGTGTAGAAATCAAAACTGGTCTACCTGTGAATGGATGGCAGAAATGAATGTAAATCAATACCACAGTAAAAGTTAAGAACACCTGAGAAACGCACTTAAGGGCCAGACTAAACAAAGCCATTTGCTTTGGCCCAGTTTGCGGCCTGGGCTGTTATTAGGCTTTGACTTGCACATGTGCAGGAAGACCTACTCCAGCTCAGAGCAGAAGAGGACCAGCACTGCTACATCAATGTTATTGAAAGGAACTCCATGCTCAGCCATGGAAAACCAGAAAAGGCGGCACTGCCCCGCCCCCCAGCAAAGGGGGGGACTCACCAATGACGATGAGCGTGTAGTTGATGTTGACGCTGCCAAAGCCGTTGGTGGCCTTGCAGACGAAGGTCCCCGCATCCTCGGCCTCCACCTCTTTGATCTTCAGGCCCTGGCGCAGCACGCGGAAGCGTGTCCAGCCACTGTGGATGTTGCGGCCATCTTTGGTCCACATGATGAGGGGCGGGGGGTCCCCTTCCACAGGGCACGGCAGCTTCATGGTGCGGCCGATCCTCACCGTCTGCCGGTGGGCCACCTGCTCCGACACGCGGGGAGGACCTTGGGAAGGATCAGGAGCAGCTTTTACAAACTCACGCAGTGTAGATCTAAAGCAGTGTTTCCCAGTCCAGTCCTCGGGAACATACAGCCGGTCCATGTTTTTGCTTCCTTCAAGCTGCCCGTCAGACAGTCCACATTTTTACTGGGAGCTTGGAGGGAGCACAAACTTGGACTGTCTGTGGATCCCCAAGTACTGGAGTGGGAAACACTGATCTGAAGCACTAACAGCTTTAAGAGCGAAAGACTAGTTCCATTGGTTGTTAATCTGGCCAGTGCAGTGTTGCTCAGGTTAATGAAATCCCATATAAAAATAAAGATATATACATCCTATAAAAACATTGGCGGGGGGCTATGGAGTACATAGTAGGAGCAGACATAAGTACATAAGGACATTCTGACTGCATGACGTACTCAAGCTGAGTTTTGAATCCCAGTTTGGGACGTTTTTTGTGAAAGTCCTCTTCCAGAGTTCTGGAATTCCTCCTTACAACATAGTGAATTGTACAAACAGGGTCATCTCTGTCAGGTATTATAGAACAATGGGTATATGAAAATCACTGATGGGAGTATATTTGAGATCAGGCAGCCATGGCCCAGCCCAGCAGACTAGTCAACCTTTGAGATGGATAGTAGTTCTGCGAGCAGTTCCTGTTGGACAAAGATCTCCATGAGCCAGGAAAAAAGCAACAGTAATTATTCCTCTTGAGTCTCGATGATGCAGACCATCTGGATCCTCATAATTCCAGGCCCTCTTTGCCATGCCCCTGGTTTAATGAGTCCTCATTAGACCGCCTTCCTCCCCACCCCTACCCCTCCCCCCTCATAAAGGGGCGTGGAGCTGGCCAGCCCAAGAGACACCAGAACATACCCCAATTCAAGGAAAGGCAGGGTACTTTTCTAGTGGAGAACATTAAATCTCAAAGTGTAAGGCCAAAGTTAGCGGTGCTTAGCTCTTAAAGTTTATTCTTCTGCAGCATCTATGTCATGGGATTTATGTATCTATATGACTTTTATGTTGAGTTTAGATACACTTTTTTATTATTCTATTCATTTTTCTAGGCATTTTAAGTGTTACTGAGAAGCCATTACCTTCAGTCTGCCTGTGTGGTCAGTATTAGTCTACAAATGGAATGGTTTATGTAGACATGTAGGCATGAGGTCCTCTTGGAAGACAAGGGCCTGGAGACTAGATGTGTTTTGAGATTAGGTGCTGGTTGAAAATCTCAGTGTGGATGGTGATGCTGACCTCATGATCAGCATTGCAGGGCAGAATTATAGTTCAACCCAGTTGGCCTCTGATTAGGGAGAAAATATTCAATTAATGAACCTAATGTTCGATTTCCCAGAGATGCTG
Organism: Hippopotamyrus pictus; assembly: GCA_026781145.1. Taxonomy (NCBI): domain Eukaryota; kingdom Metazoa; phylum Chordata; class Actinopteri; order Osteoglossiformes; family Mormyridae; genus Hippopotamyrus; species Hippopotamyrus pictus. The sequence continues at coordinate 17,689,021 of JAODLC010000015.1, read as the reverse complement.
AAACCAGATTGAAATAATTGGGGCAGCACCTCATCCAGAAAATGTAAAACAATGTAGAATATAATTACTTTCCCTAGTTTTACACCACATATAAGATTAAAATGGAGAAGCCAGCCACCATGAAGCAAGGCTCTTCGCTGTTAATTAGAAACATTCATACTGGCTTATCTCAACAAGCCTCTACTACTCTAGCTCTATGGAGGAAGCTAAGTTAATATTACATCAGTTGGTAAATGGAACGCATGAGACCAGGGGTTCTATTCCCAGCCGGGGCGTCATGTTTTAATTTTGTGCGTATTGCGATTACGACTCTATGCATATTGTGCAGCATGGAGCGGGAACAGTAGTAAGCAGGAAGTAACATGCCAGAAGAGAATGAAACAGGAGATAGTGAAGAAAACAGGGAGAAGAGGAGGAGACAGAATGACTCAGGAAAGGGGACAGGAGTCAATATAAGGCTGAAAATGACAAGGCAACAAAGCAACACAATTTAGTCTAATAATGTACTTCTTCCACCTTGATGAATAGCTTCAATACGCCAAAATTGTCAGAACAGTGGCAGTTTCTTAGCAGTTATGTACAGCATACAGTACGGCATTTCAAGGCCATAACTTTTTGGGCCAGAGAGCTGCAGTGTGAACATATGGCCAGCACACCCCACACTATTCCCCAACCTTGAAGGCTTCTTCACTAATACACTTCAAAGAGAATTTTATTAACATGTTAAATACAATTAGCTAAAGGAAATTCCACAGGAAGGTCAAATGGCCCAGACCATGTATTTGGAAAAGAAGATAACATACAATGTATTTATTCACAAAAACGTTCAGATCTTCAAGGCCAAAAGTGATTCTTTCACTCTAAATAAAGTACTTGTGTTCTTTCAGTCATGCTCTCATGTTACAATATTTATCGTGTCCAGTTCGACCTTAGAAATAAGCTCTGTATTGCCACTATTTGTGGAGCTCAACAATTCTTCTTGAAAGGCTTTATAAGAATCCTGCACTGGTTATATAATACATGCTTTACCAAGATTTTCCATTCTAAATTCAACAAAACTTTTGTAGATCCTGTTTGTGCCATTTAACAAAAGCACTGAGCAAATTCTCCATCAACCATTAAGACAACATCTTTGTTTTTTTAGAATTACTGTTTTGACAAGTGTGTATAATATTTACCTCAAACTCAAGCTTAAATAACTGTATCATAGCCGACGATGCCTGATAAATGCTTTGTACTGTACCACAGACAGGCATAAAAACGCAGTAAGCCTGTGAAATGTGCCAGGATGTTCTAGAAGGTTTCTTATTCGATAACTGGAGCCACACAGTGCCATTTAACCAGGAGGCAGCTAGCGGAACTCGTCACTGCCTCATTTCGGCCACACGCCTCCACACCGCTCACAGCACGGGGCTGGCCTGCCCTGCCGGAAGGGTCTCCCAGGCTGCCCCCCCGGGGCAGTCGCCCCCCGGGCAGCCGCGAGCTGCTTGGCCGCCCCAACAGACGGGGCCGTGCCATTTCAGCTCAGGCAGGAAATTATACGTGTCATTGTTTATGTCTGCGGGGAAAGTGCAACCGCGGCGCTTGTCAGTCAGCCACGTCTCTCCGGCTAGACTGCAGCTGAACCATTTCATGGCCTCGGCCTTGTTTTGCTTTGTCGACGGCTCTTCCAGGGCTGAAAAGGGCAGAGCTTGTAAATATTCCCCTCTGCATTAGACCGATGTGCTAAAAGCATGCTGCTGTTATTAAAGGGGTAATTTCAGGTTTAATACACTCTAGTCTCATAGATATTGGGTCGGCCGTTGGGTAGGTTTGCATAAAACTAATAGGGCCAAGTGTTAATGATAAATATCGGAAATAAATAAGTCTTGCATCAGTGTGCTACATGGCATCAAAAGTGAGGTCACGGATATTGTGAACCAATATGGCGCAGTTAGGCCCCGTTTTTTTCTATAGGTGCTGGTACAAACATTAAAACGTGACTGGCCACTGGGGAATCTTCAGCTGAGATAGTCTGTCGATGAAAATGTCCACCACTCATAAGCAGAGCTGGACATTTCAGGTCCAGAAAGTAAAAATCCAAACCAAGATTTTGTTTCAACCAACCAGTTGAGCATAAAGAGTCACA
>JAODLC010000015.1:17663568-17681416 GCA_026781145.1 Hippopotamyrus pictus | reverse complement strand
ACACACACACACACAGACACACACACACACACACAGACACACACACACAGACACACACACACACACACACACACACACACACACACACACAGATGCCCTTCAGCCAGACAGCAAACCTATTCTCAGTGTCAGTAGGTCAATTGCTTACACTAGTGAAGCATGGCAGTTGTGACTGTCCTTAGCCCCGGGGTATGTCTGCCTGAACTGGAGCCACCGTCGCACAGCCTCCCTCTCCCCCTGAGAAGACCCCCCAGCTGAAATACGGCGGCACACAACAGCATTACTGCAGGAGTGTGACCAGCCATATATCAGACACCTGAACCCCAAGGCAGCCTACAGGATGGAAGGCTTCTGTATACGTTTTGAGTCTTTACATCAGCTGAATTTCTGGGTTAATAATTCATTTTTCGTTCCTGTCATGTGATTTTTAGAGGCCCATCACCTTTGACTTTTCCAGTGTCCGAGTGATATTAATATTACAGACACAATAAATATGGTGGTATAGTAGTAAGTCAAGCAGAGCAATCAACCTTCACAGCTTTCTCCTTATGTTCTGCTCCAATGACCATGAGCAAAGTGTGCTCTCAAGCCTGACCAATCACATACGCTCTTTGTGAAGTGGGCGGGGTTATAGAATGTCTCATATGGTCACATGGGCCGCGAGGCGGTCGAGACATACATACCATGCGTGTGAACGACTGGGAAGCTAAACTAAACAAAAACCTGCCCGGTGTTTCTCTCTCTCCTTTTTTCCTCCACAAAACACCTGCGCAGAGGTGAAACTGCAAACGGGGGGTGTGTTCACACAAGAACGATTTGCCCTTACAATTCGGCACAAATACATCATCAAGAAGCTGCTTTGGCACTGACAAGCGCTCGAATGGAGGACACCTGCGGCCGACAGCAGGCAGAAGACGGGATCTGTTAAGACAACAAACCGGGGGCCACTTCCCCGCTCCCTTTGTCTGCGCCCTACAAAAGGGGCTCCGCTGAAGGCTGGATGTAGCCGCTGCTGCCCCACCTTCTCACCTTCTCACCAGTGCCACTTCCGGCCCGAGTCGCTCTTGGAAAGGCACTTCTCCGGCCGGCTTCCGGCTCTGTTCATTCAGCTTCCGCAGCTGCATACAAATCCAAATTTCCGAAAGGCATCCACTGGATTCCAGTGATAATTCGTGTCCCATGCAAGCCCTGGTGGCCTACGGATCTGGCACCTCAGTTCCCACATTCCCCAAGTTGCTTACGCGGCCCTCAACGCAGAGCCCTGGCCCTCCTCTCTAGCACCTCCTCCAATCCTGTATTCTTTCTCTAACGTGTCTGTCCGCTCATCTACACCATAACCGCCAGTGACCTAACACCACAAGTCTCTCACAGGCTTATAAACACTGCGGCCTCTATTTAAATGCCTATGATGTTTACACTCTTACAGACCTCATACACTGCACATATTAGGCAGTCTACATTTAGGTATGTCTAACGATGCCTATTACCGATTGATATATACACCCCAGTAACAGCATACTGTGTCGTTTAAGGTTGTTTAAGGTTGTTTTGGCACATTCTGTCCAATGTATATGCAGTAGGAGATGATATTCTTTTCTAACAGCAAGTTTCTCTTAATAGGAGTGTCTACATGAGGGATAAATCATTCACAAGAGGCCAGAGGAAGCCCTGACAGCCATGGGGTACATCGGCCACTGGGAGAACAGATTTTAACTAAAGTAAAATACAAAAATGTAGCTTTGGAGGGGTAAGGGGGAGTAACAAGGTCCCTTTTCTAGCTGAGAGAGGCAGGCCTGGTGAGCCACTGGCCACAGCAGACCTGTTAGCTGACAGTACTACAGCAAGGTCAGAGACCCACTCATACGGCGGCCCTCCTGAGCGTGAACTCAGAACCACTGCAGCGGACTCTGTGGGGGGCCCGGGAGGGGGGAGTGGGTCATAGCAGGTGCTGAGAGAGCCTTTCAGCGCAAACGTTCTCGCCTCGTACCTCGCGTTCTGCCCGCAGAAGCATCCCCTGGCCTGCGTGCACTGCGAGCTGCCCTGTGGGGACAACTGGGGGGTGTGTTCTGGGGGGGGGGGGGCTTTTTTGGAGTCATTGTACCTTTTATAATTCAGAGTGTGAAGGTACCTAGGAGGGCAGGAGGAGTTGAGGAGGTGGAGCTGAGGAGATGCACCACCTCAGATATGCCAACAGATCCCACATCGTCTGTTACGTCGTATGTTATGCAATATTTTTAGATCTCTAGTCCAGGACTTTTAAAATCCAAAATTACTTAATCTAATTATTTTAAGGATGCAATGGGTTGGCATCCCATCTTGGGTCATGTCCTGTCGTGTGGTTTGCCGCATATTTCTGGGATTTGGATCCCCACGGTACACAAAATGACTGACTGAATGAATGAATGATTTTAACCTAACTGATTTATGTAGATGGTGATAGACTTGGTTCTGTGTGGATGGATTACGACAGCAGGGCTTCCTCAGCGTCTGCGCTCTCATCAGGCTCGATCCCGGCTGCCCCAACCCAACAGCGCTTTTGTTGTCGAACCTTTCTCCTCAGGGGAAAGGACATCGTAGGGCTGACACCCCACTGCTGGACCAGATCTGGCCCAGACAACAGACCAATAAACACAGCTGGTGAGAAAACAGAAGTTCAAAGAGCTGGCGGAAGCGTATCGCGGGGCGTGTTCCGATGGGCCGCGGCCGACACACATGTGCGCTTTGTACCTGCTAATTGGCTCCTGGAATCGTACCCTGCTGACTCTTTACAGCAGACGGTGAGAGACAAAAGTGCGCGGAGAGGCATGTTTGGGCCGCAGTTACACAGAAGCTTGTCGCAATCACCGTGACAACAGGAAGAACGGAGCCTTGCCAGCAGCCATCAAATCAAGACCTTGGCCCGATGTCAGTCTTTTTTCCTAGAACCTTGAAGTAACGATTTAGCTTTACCTAAAACATGTGGCAGCGCGGTCATTAACATCCTTCAGTCATCCATTTGAATTTGAGTTACTGATTATGTTGATGTTAATTAAAGAGGTTTAGCCTACTTAAAATGTGCAATGAATACGTGGCCCTCGAGTTCCGCAAGGAGATTCAAGGGAAATCGCCTTGGAAAGAACTTTTAGCGTCAGTTTATCAGGCGAGATTTAACACCGAGGCGCAGAATACAAAGCAGCTTCATTAACTGTTGTCTTCACATCGGCGGAGTCAGCGGAACCACAGATGACATCCTCAAGCTGTCCACCAGTCAAGAGAGAGTCAGGGACAGAGACAAAGAGATATGGAGAGAGAGAGAGAGAGAGAGAGAGAGAGAGAGCCTGACTCAGTGAAGGTTTTCCGAACTGTTTTTCTGGGAAACTGAGAAACTCTCCTTTATGATAGCACAGACCCATGACGCAGAGCCTGATGGAGCTGGCTAGCCAGTTGGGGGGGGGCGGACAGGGGAGGGGGAGGGGTAATCTCATAGCAAAAACAAATAGCAGGAAATACTTCAATGCTCAGAGGATAACTTGCGGGGCGCTAAGAGGTTTGCTGGTGCACCGTGAAGCTGGAGGAGGGACCGTGCCGGGAGTCACCGGACGCCCGCTAAACCCCCTAAACCCGCTCTCCAGTGATCCCGCGGAATTCCGCTCTGGAAGGGTCCCGAGACATGCAGCCGGCGGCTAAGCTCTCCTGCTTAGCTAGCCGCTCGAGCTAGGCCGCGATGCCGCAGACACACGCGCCGTCAGCCTTGAAGTCCTGCTCCTACTCTGAAATAAAATGCATCCTAGCGTAGAGTGTTTGTGCATCCAAATCCCAGGAGGCAGAGCCCCCCCCCGCCCCTGCCGCTCCACACGCGATGTGCGGCGTGAGAGTGCGCCCTGACATGTTCCCTCCATCCAGCGGCAGGTCTGGATCCACAGATCAAGCGGATTTGGGGCTGACGGCAGCTCCAGGCGATGCGGCTGAAAGCGGGGGCCGCCGTCATGCCACACTCGCCTATTTGCATTCTCGGATTTGCATTGAGTCGGCACAGCTGGGCCAGATTCCACGCGCTAGCCGCCACGCCCCCGTTACATCTTCTTGTCAAAAAAAGCCATCTTTTTATCTTTTCATCTTTTGTGCAGTACATGGAATAATGAACTAAGGTGTGTTCAGGACAGTCAGAAAGGTTTCAGCAGCATACTTGAGGGCTGTTTCATTTCTTTTCCCTTTGAAATGGACAGGACGGCATTAAGTTTAGCTTTGCTGCTAAAAACTTTCCCCTATTAGTCTGTAGTACATCCAGCAATAAACGGTTTCCAGACTATACAGCAGATATATTTTTAGCGTGGCTTTTTTATTATTTATTTTCAACCCACTGAAAGGTGTATTAGTCACATATGGAAGCCGTATGATCAACCGTGGCCGCTAAGAGCGGCTAAAAAGCCGACATTTTTTGCTACATCAGAAAGCATCCTCTTCATCTGACGGTCATATCGGAAGCAAGTGTGTTTAAGGTATCTTCGTAGGTATCTTGCGACTACAAACAATGAAAACGGGGCTGGGCTGTGAGGAAGCAGCCATCGACTGTGTGACGCCTTCGCACCCTGTGTTGTGCCGTTTTAACTGCCGCAGACACCGTAACCCTTTCCCTTAGCGGCACTGCGTCACGCTGCCTGTGTTCATCGCTCCGCCCCAAACAGGTGACCCTTGAACGTCCACTCCACTGTCTGTGACTTTCCCCGAAGTCGCCAGATTCATTCGGCCACAGTAAAAGGAGGCAGCGGAGAGCTAAGGGGTGCCAACATTCACACACATCAGTGCCCTGAGCCCGAGAGCTGGCTATCTGAATGGGCGCCGGCCTCGCATGGTTTCCTTTCTCTAGCCTTTGTCTGGCCTCATTAATAAACGGCCAACGGTGTGTGATCGTGCTCATCGGAAGGGCCGGTCAGAGGGAGGGATGAAGATCCTGGTCAAGCGAGGGAGGCGTCTGTGTGGAAGACGTGCAGATACCATCCAGCGTCCGTGTTTGGTTAGAAGGTCTGTCTTTAAGAATCACCGAATTCGGTACATGAAAAACAGCCAGGATTTTACCTCTTATTATTTTTACTCAGTGAAACAAGGTACAAGCAGATAAGTAAGGTGGGGGCATACTGGTAGACCAGTAACATCTGCTACAGTCCCGGCTGTGAAACCACTAAAATTCAGTCCATGACGGGACCAAAATCAAAGGTGGGAGAACCAGCAGAGTCTGGTGAGGCAAAGTGGCACAAAGTCCAAAGGAGCAGAACGTGCCTGTGCTGAAAACACTCAGGTCCCAATAAACAGAGCCCCCACTCCCCCCCCCCATCTTTGTAGGTCGTACGAGGGGGGGGGAGGACTGAGAGCATATGCTATGTCAGCCTTTTTCACTAATCGACTTACACGCCTGCTTATCGTAAGTCTTATCATTGCGCCAGCTAGGAGGGTATGCATAGCATTCAACCGGGGGGGGGGGGGGGGAGATAGAGACACACACAGACACCCAGGAGACACGCAAAGTCTGTCAGCAATCTCACACACGGCCTGCTGCCCTCACACAGTCATCTGGTCACACACCAAGAGAACTTTAATGAATGAATGAGTGCGGATCATTTACCAGATTATGCACATGCTGCAAATATCATTAAACACGAATAACATCAAAACTACATTAAGTGCCGTATGAGGCTCAGTGAGTTAGGCTGCGTGTAACATTGCTGGGTCAAATTCTAGGGTCTGCAGAGCGATGTCATCATTGGTTCCCTGAACAAGGCCCTTAACACCTATTGCTGACCCTACTTTCGTCATTGTAGACCTCTTTGGATGAAGCATCTGCTAAATTAATGAATGTGATAATAAATATAGACCTCAGGCCACATTAGTGCCAGGTCACTACAGACATGAGCACAGCGTCTTAAATGCCATGTGAAGGAGGACTGTCTATTCGCAGTAGAGCTTCTCTCCTGTCCGTCCCAAAGCAGGACATTCCTACCACAGGTGGCAGGTCAAGTCCTCGTCCTTTGTGGGGACCTTCCTCCTGCTCACGTGACACAGGCGCCGGGCTCCAGAGGGGGAGACCGCTATCTGGGTCTCGCCACATCCATCACATATTATCAGTAGGTCAGGGACTATCGGGCAGGAAACAGGAAGGCAAACAGCCGGAGCCACCTACAGAGGTGTACTTTGGCTGTACGCTTTCAGAGTTTCCCTTTGCAAACATCTCAGTCCCCCCAGACACATTTACAAACACCATTTAAAGGCTCCAGGTCAAAGACCATCTACCATCTCTATGATCCTGACCACACATAATTGCTTTCCATTTGTTTAGTATTAATCTGACACCCAACGATTCTTGGATCATGTTGTGCCCAACCCGGGCGCCATATTTCTGATCATGACAGTTGTGTCCTGTCTGCTGCCGGGCAAGCGCTCAAAGATCCTCCTTCGAAGAAAGCGAAGGACTCACTGTCGCTATGAGGGACCTAAAGAAGAAGCCAGAGCCTGGAGAAAAGACACAGGGGCTCCCAGCAGCCAGCGCCGCGGGGGCGGGCGATACACGACTCCCCCAGGAGATGAGGTGGCGTCGCTTTACAGCCCAGATGGGCCGAGCAGTTGTGGCCCCCCGACAACCCCCCGGCGGACCGCGAGCAGCGAAAGGCAGGAGGAACCGAAAAGCGACGTGGACGCTATGGCAGTTATTTAAAGGGCCTCTTCGTTCTCGTGACCCTGGCAGGCGGAGGTGTCACAAGAACACGACGGCGACATGTGTCCCATTTTGGGCAGAGGGGTTAATGTGTAACTGATAAGCACAGGCCTGTCAGCTCGCCCTCGGAGCCCCTCTTATCTGTCTGCTGAAGGGTGGCCCCCCCACCAGCACAAATCAGCCGCCGGCCCCACAGCTCCTAATCACGCGTCAATATTTGACAATGGTTTGTGTAATCGGCCGAACAGACGGGGATCAGGCACCAAAGGGGCAGCGTCTGCAACCAGCACAGTCGCACACTGGTCACATGATGCACGGCCACATGACACATCACATGATGTGCTTACTATGCATAAAGTCGCACTTCATTTTTGGACGTATCACAAAAGAGTTTCAAAATATTGATACAGATATTTTGGGTAGCACTTTACAATAAGGCTCCCTTTCGCCACTTACAAATAGTTCTAACTCATTAATAAAAACAAAACTGTTATAACTTGTTTATTATTGTCTATTAATGATTTGCAAACAATTACAACCTAATTAATAACTAGATTATAAACCATTCATAAACCCTTTATAAGGGTAGTCTTATTGTAACGTGGTACCAAATATTGAATAAGAAAAACATACATCCCAAATACAAATACTATTTACAGATTAATGCAACCTAGAACTGCAAGAAAAAAAGTAATTGCATGACACAGAGAGCTACTTGCATGATGACAATGCGTAAGTCCTTGTGAACTGTACTGCACAAACCGCGTCGGCCTGTAGGTGGGTGTTGGACTTTGGCTGCTTCCGAGCTCTGTGATTGGCAGTGCCGCCTGCTCTCCCGGGGCCCTACCCTCTCTACCCCCCCCCCCCCCGCACACAGGGGTGCCCCCCTCACATCCCCTCTCACATTCCAGGTCTGAGACTCAGGCGTGACTAACTCAATTTGTTCTGCAAAGGTCCTCGTCACAAGAGTTTTCACCCGAAATCTCTGTAGTCAATTGATTAGCCCTAATAAGCCCCCAAAGCCCATAGCAAATCCCCCCCCCTTCCATTCCCTTGGAAAAAAAACAGTGCTTAAACAACCTGCCACAACACAATGCATAACACCACACTCAGCCAGCCGCTGCACCCCAGCCTGTCCGTCATCCTGCCCCCCGGGCTGGGGGGGCGCCGGCTCTGCACGGTCGGCGTGTCACATTGCAGGGCTCCACAGCTGGAGGATAACAGCAGCTGTGGCCACACAGCCTCCTCCCCAGCACAGAACCACAGACAGGACAGAACCACAGACGGAACAGAACCACATATGGGACTGAACCACAGATGGGATAGGACCACAAAAATATGGAACTACAAATAAGCTGGACTCAACTCCGCTCTTACGCACACTGAAAACTGCATAGCAACACTGTCTTCCAAAATCACCTAATGTAGCCATCATAACCACCTACAGCTGATCTCCTGACTCCTTATAATATTTCAGGGATGTAGAAAAAATGGGGAAAATTACAATCAGTCACTTCATCTATCCATCCATCCATCATGATATGAGATAAAGGTCACAGTGACAATGAAAGTAATCAGTAATTCAAGCTGCTTAATAAGCACCCACTACACAAAAAATGCAAACAAAACTCAAGAACAATGAACTTCATAAGACGTCATGCTTTATTCATCGTGCTGTATTCAGGTTGTGGGTTCTATCAATATATTCGCCAGTCCGATCTATGTAAAGACAGGGGGTGTCCTTTAGTTCCTGACCCCTCCACCACACACGCACACATACACAGTTAAATGTCTTATTGGGCCAGCTTGGGGGCTACCATTTATTTCTAGTGCATGGCACATGCCCCTGCAGCCCCCCAAGCGGGTCCCCGTGCAGACAAATCCAGCAAGTGGCGTGAAATGTGTCTGTCAGCGCGGCAGCCTTGTACCTGTCATTACGTGACGCCGCTCACGGCTGCGACTGACAGACTGTCTCGCTGCTCGGCCGGAGGTGGTCACTGCCGCCGCTGCCTCTGCCCTTCCTGCTCTGCCTCTGCTCTGCCCTTCCTGCTCTGCCTCTGCCCTTCCTGCTCTGCCTCTGCCCTTCCTGCCCTGCCTCTGCCCTTCCTGCCCTGCCGCTGCCCTTCCTACTCTGCCTCTTCTCCTCCGGCTCTGCCTCTGCCCTTCCTGCTCTGCCTCTACCGGCTGACCAACCATCCACATCACACCGAACATTCAGAAAAATAATCGCTACATGCGTATCCTCCGTATAATCCTGGACTTCCCAAAGTTATTTTCTGCAAAACATTTACAGTACGTTTGCATTCGTTTAGCACTTTTGTTCGAAGCAACATAAAAGCAAGACACACAGTGATTACAAAACAAACGCTTCTGTCTTGTGTCAGATACCTATGCTACTATTAATATTGCTACCATTATTACTATTCCTATTACTATTGTTGTTGTTCTTGTTGTTGTTGTTGCTTAGCAAACAGTTTCAGCCAGTAAGCTCCTGCTGTAACTGAGACCCTTTTGATTTTGGTTGCTAGAGCACAAACACACAGACAGAGAGTCACGCACAACCGAGGTCTCAGGGACCCCATCAGTGCATAAGGAAATCGAATCAGTTTCATTGCATGCTTTTTAATTCAGGCCTGGAACTGGCAAGGCCCACATATGAAGCCTTCACATACTTTAGATTCTGAGTCTCTCCCATTTTCGCGTCTCCTCTTGCACTCCACGCCTTTTCCACACTCGAAGCTTTGCCGTGTGCAATTCGGTCCAAACCGAGGCTGGTTCTTTCAGCCACTATAAGCCATTGATCTATTTGACACAAGGCTGAGATTTGCAGTTGCCTGATTTCCTGTTGTTTGGTCATTTCCTGTATTTTTTTGTGCTTTTTCAAGAAAAAGAAAATCATAGTGCCGCAACAAAATTCAGCACCATAGCCTTTTGTGATGACTGTGTGTTACAGGAAAAAAACGACGACTTTCTGAAAAGACGTCATGAAAGATAAGACTCCGTCGATACTGGTAGATGGGATAGCTACTGGAGGTAATGCCGCTTGTGGCAAACCGGACATGTACACATCTGCACTGAGACAGCCAGTCTCAGAAAGTGCCTTTCTGGTTAGGTTTCCACTCATATCAGTGTTTGCAATCTGCCGATCTGAGTTCCTTCAGACCTAAGCTGAGAAAAGAAACTAGACACTCGAAAAATATTAAGGCTTATTTCACCATATGATACCCCTCCATCTCAATATATCTGTGTGAGAAAATGTGCATCACCAGCCTTGTGTTTAATATATTTCAGCCTTGAATGTGTTTGTTCCACTGTGTGATCTGACCAAGAAAGCTGAACATAAGCATTTAGTAACTTGGTATGGAAAGTCAATACCACGATCAGTAAAGGTAATACCATGATCGTTTAATCTGATATAAAAAAAAAACAGCTGGTTATCTGGACTTTGAATGTCTAGAAGTAAACACATTCAAAGCATGTTGTGATTCTTCACCAATGTCCTACTTATCCACAGGACTCCTAACACTGGTTGACATGGAGCAGGTAAAATGTATTGTCAAGAAAAATAGTTTGGTCGGACATAACAGGCACAGCTTAAATTACTACACTTACACGCCTGTTGAGGTCCCAGAATACTGTGTCAGACCGATACGACCACATTCAAACACTGTGAAAAGGGAAGAGGTATTCTGTAATTTTTAGGTTTATTTTGTAAAATTGGATATCTAAATGGTATCGTTCCTCGGGGACCCACAGACTGTCCAAGTTTTTGAAAAAATGAGGACTGTCTGGCAGGCAGCTCGGAGTGAGCAAAAACATGGACCGACTGTGGGTCTCTGAGGATCGGATTGGGAAACACTGGCCTATAGTATCAGCATCCAGCTGTAAGATCCCAAATACCAAGCGAGAGGAAATGAACTAATACAGTTTCTTTGTGTCTGCATGCACGTGCCCCATGATAGACTGGCATCCCTTCCAGGGTGTAGCCCTGTCTTATGCCCCATGATAGACTGGCATCCCTTCCAGGGTGCCTTGAGCCCTCTACCACCTAGAATAGGCCCCAGGACTCACTGTAACCCTGACAAAGATTAGCATTAGGATGGATGGATAGAAACTTTGGATGATTCAGTTATATCTAATAATTCAAGGTTTTTATAAAGATAAAACACATCATTCCCATGTTCTTCTGCTAAGCAGTGTTAAGTGTTATTGCTTATGTTATTACTTGGGTCAGTCTTATTAAGACAGCATTACTATATCACATTCCCATGAATCACAGGTGCTATGAAAATGGAGACCATTGTCTAGACGATGACAGAATGCCTGGTGTGAATTCCTGGAGTCTGCAAATGAAAGATAACAGTCCTCACGGATTTCACACCACATAAGCAAAATTTGTAATGCATATGTACTTGATAATTAGCATAGCGGAACAAATTTAGTTTTGATATACCCATTGAATTTTATATTTTATTTTAATATTTCATGTGACCTACTTCTAATGACGTCTGACACAGCAGAGTCAAAACATTCTACAGAAATTAGAAATATGAAAAATGTGTACAAAGTATGACTGTGTAGTTAGGAGGGTGAGAGGTAGAAAATACAGATCCACACCCAGTCCCAATATCTCACATGTCAGCGCGTACTATGGGTGAGCGCCTTTCGGTTCAAAATATAACCCAGCTTACTCCAGTTCTGTATAGCAGCTGTTCTTTCGTCATCAATCACCAACACTGAGAACCGTAGGCAGTCCTTGGCACTAAGCTGCCTTCTTCAGTATTTAGCTTCCAAGTGGACAGAATGCCAAGTTTTCCTCATAACACTCCTTCTGCTGCCCCACAGTAGGACTCTCATTCGGATTCCGGTAGGACTGATCTCAGTACGGGTTCTGTTTCTCCACAGTAGGACTCATCCTCATACGTGCTCATCCTCATTCGGATTCCGGTAGGGCTGACCTCAGTACGGGTTCTGTTTCTCCACAGTAGGACTCATCCTCATTCGGATTCCGGTAGGGCTGACCTCAGTACGGGTTCTGTTTCTCCATAGTAGGACTCATCCTCATACGGATTCCGGTAGGGCTGACCTCAGTACGGGTTCTGTTTCTCCACAGTAGGACTCATCCTCATACGGATTCCGGTAGGGTTGACCTCAGTACGGGTTCTGTTTCTCCACAGTAGGACTCGTCTTCATATGGATTCCGGTAGGGCTGACCTCAGTACGGGTTCTGTTTCTCTACAGTAGGACTTATCCTAGTACAGATTCCGGTAGGGCTGATCTCAAAACAAGTTCTGTTTTTCCTGGTAGGACTCACTCTAACACTAATTCCAACAGGGCTGATTCTAGTACTGGCTTTGCTGTTCCATAGTAAATCTGGTAGTTCAGCTACACCACAACAAGATCCACCTAAGTGACAGATGGAAACTCCTGTCCACACAGAAAGGTTAATCTCTCAGCGACCAGCATACCGTTCCCCCTCCCCCACCCCATCCACTCTCACACACATCACACATTCCTGCTGTAGTGAGGATTCCGAGCGACAGCTGGCCTAATAGAGCCAGTGAGTGTGTTGGCACCCTAACCCCAACCCCCCTCCCCCAGAACCACAGGCCAGCAGTCAGTTTTGCTGGAACAAATGTCTCCAGTTGTGCCAAATTGAATCCTGGGACTGAGGACACCTATAAAAAAGCCAGAAATACACTCAAAATTCTTGAAGACCAGAGCCACATAAGGAATAATATACTCAGAGTATAAAACAATATACTCAGAGTATAAAATACCAGCCATGGTGACACGGCAGCAGTGAACAGACAAATGGTGCCCAAAAAACACACTGATTCTATCCAGCAGAGCACTCTGCCAGTGATCTGATGGCCAGTGGTTAGCAGGAGAACACTCTTCCATGGGGTGATTCATGCACATGTCAGTGTTTCCAGTGTCAAACAGTCCAGGCTATTCCACCCACAAACACAGCGATCCCTGTGGATCTCCACTAGAAAGAGCACAGTCATTATCATAGTGTAGCTCCTATATTCTTGTAACGGTAACACTCAACAGGGCAGAAATAAAATAGCACTAGAGTTATAGTTATGTATTAATTAACCACAAATTAGGTCTTAGTTACATACCAATCTCATGTTAATTCATCATAATGAATCATGATGCATTTTTTTTTTTTATCTGAAGTATTTACTATACTTCTTATTGTATCTGTTAATTCTGTAAACCTTTGTGAACTACTGAAGGAACAAGTCATCAATAACACAAGCTCATAATTATTTGAATTGTTTGAATCATAATTCATATTTCATTGCAAGCGGTTACTATATTTGTTGCTATATCTGTCAATCTTGTAAACCTTTGTGTACTACTAATGAACTACTGAAGGAGCAAGTAATGAATAACACAAATGAATTACTGATCTCGTTTGTTCATCATTAATGAATCGTGACGCATCTTTCAAGTTGTTCATGTTTTCTACTTCAGTAGTAACTCAGTTGTTACTAAGTATTAGTGTTACCCTGTGTCAAAAGTGAGGGACAGTATACTGTGTGCGTAAGCCACGCTGAAACGTGCAAATTATCATTTATAGTACAATGTAATTCACACTCAACTCTCACTGTTATTTTCAAATTTACCTAATGAGACGAAAATCCCGGACTGACAGGCCGCTGCACCCAGGCGCACATTTTGTATGGAGTGAGTGTAACCATACGTTCATTAATCTGCACGTCACAACCGGGCAGTGCAGGAGGAAACGGGACCTGCCACTTTAAAAGTTCATTACCCGCTGATCAAAAGAAGGTAGCTAATTAAAGTTCACTTAAAGGAGCAGCGCACACACATACACAGTCCAATGAACACAGCAGGAAAGGTATACAAGCGCTCCAAAAGAACTCGCAATAAAAAGGTGGAGGGGGGGGAGGATAGAGGGCATGCAATAGCTGAGCTCTTCAGCTGCCGAGTCTGGTGTTGAGGTAAAGGAAAGCGAGTGGGAGGCAGGCCCAAGGGGTGAGGGCTGGAGGGGGGGCTCTTTCAGAGCTATGTCTGCCAGTCTGGACCTTGTTTTCTTCAAACCCAGCCAGCCATCACTGTTGCCACGATTATTTTCAGCTTAACCTTTCAGCACAGAACAAAACTGGCGTCTGAGTCCAACCCAGCGGTGACTTATAAATGACGGAGGCTGAGGCCGTGCACCCAAACGGTCCCTCGCGAGGGGGAAGTCGTAGCCCCCCCCCCCCCCCCCCGGGCTCCCACAGAGGGCACGCACACTGCGGGCGAGATGCATACCTGCAAAGACGTTATCGGCAAGCACTGCTACATCATCACCCCTGGCCCCCCCGACCCCATCGACACCCGGTGCAGCGCTACTGTCACCCGTAATCGTTGTGACACTCCGCACATGCAGAGAACGGCCCCATATCCTACTGTATATATGTGCTTCTCTCCAGCCTCTGCTGTCTTTCCCTTGCGGACGGACGCATGGAGCCACCACACTCCTCCAGGTCCCCCACCCCCATCCAGCCAGGCCGAGGAGCTTCCAGGGCCCCCGAAAAAATGAAATAAAATAACAAGAGGCCAGCCCGGTCTCTGGGGGGGGCAACTCTACAGGAAATGGCTGGAGCGGCAGAAGCTGATGGTTTCACCAAGTGCAGGGGGGGGACAGTGTCTCGCAGATGTCAGGGGGGGGTACTGCTTCTCAGTTTGCTTTTAAAACAAGTCCAGCCACAGGACCCAGACTCGGATGACGGCGGCCCGGGGGGGTGCTGACACAGGCCTTCCCCGTCCATGCGGCACATTGTGCCTCTACGGGCTTTTGATAGCGGGGTCTTTTTACAAAAACGCTACAACTTCCAAACGCAGAAGCCCGAGGTTTCCTCCTACAGGGGGTGTGAAGGACACCCCCAGTGCCGTCACACTCTCCCTCATCGGGCTCAGGTCTGGCTCCTGGCGCAGGCTTCCGTCAGGATGCCCTGCTGGATGGTATAGAGCCTAAGGGTGACTCTAACCTCCCGATTAAGATCTGGTCAGGTTGTCCAGGGCATGCGCCCGGTAAGGTCCCTCTGTGCCAGGCGGTCTGCTATCTCACGCAGGCGGTCTGCTATCTCACGCAGGCAGTCTGCTATCTCACGCAGGCGGTCTGCTATCTCACATGTGCTCCGCCTTCAATCATAACCAGTTCGAGGTGTGATGTCAGATAGTAGGTGCCAAGAGGCCTTGGAGACACTGAGGCCGATTTTGAGAAGGAACACCAACCGATGTAGTTAGTGCGGGGGGTTGGGGGGTAACACCCATTTAACACTTTAAACCTGCAGTCAGGGGGGTGGAGGTCACCACAGTCAAGGTGAGGGCAAAGTAAGACTGGGAATGGCAAGAACTTGGTCCGAGGAGGGGGCACAAGTTAATCAGTACTGACTGTGATTAGATGACCACCATCAGGAACGATGGTGCCCTTTTTCACTGGACGTGGCTCGTAGCACCATGGGACAAACGGGGGTTGGGAGAGAAGGAGGAGGGGGTTTCTGACATGTGACATATACACAGCTGCCGGGTAGAGCTGGCCCAAAACAAACACACGAGCCAAATCTACAGGAAGACAAGGGAGACTGTCTCCAATTGTGGGGGGCTGGGGGAGTTTTCAACATCTCATTTGTCACAAGACCAAGTGGACAGCTGCTCCTGGAATGAGTAGGGCCAGACCGAGAGCAGCATGGCGAGAGAGAGCGCTCCCCGCTGGACAGCAGCCTTGTTATTGTACAGTGCCCAGTGCAGGTCCTGGCAGGGCGAGAGAGAGCGCTCCCCACTGGACAGCAGCCTTGTTATTGTACAGCGCCCAGTGCAGGTCCTGGCAGGGCGAGAGAGAGCGCTCCCCGCTGGACAGCAGCCTTGTTATTGTACAGCGCCCACTGCAGGTCCTGGCAGGGCGAGAGAGAGCGCTCCCCGCTGGACAGCGCCCCTGTTATTGTACAGCGCCCAGTGCAGGTCCTGGCAGGGCGAGAGAGAGCGCTCCCCGCTGGACAGCGCCCCTGTTATTGTACAGCACCCAGTGCAGGTCCTGGCAGGCCCCACCTCTGACCCGACCTCTAACCTGCAGCCTCCACGTTGCCCCCCCAGCCAGTGCGAGCCCAGCTTTGGAGCCCAGCCCGGATCAGGCCGCAGCTTCACAACAATCAGCCATTGTAGCACAATGCTTGGGGGGTGGGGAGTGGGAAGGGGGGGGCGGTGAGCACACTTCAGTGCCCTGACAGACTGGGGCTGTAGCCAGTCCCTCTGTATCAGCGTCGGAAATCGCGCCACAGCAAGGTGTTGCCCGTCCGATGACACAGGGATAAAAATAACAGAAACTGGAAGTCGAGCAGAAGTTACCCCCGAACTTTTACTTTCAGGCCTCCTTACACAGCTGCATGTTCAAATCTATTCAAATTTTTATTTCTATGTCCTGAGTTTCTCCTCAAATTCAGTTCACATGCCTGCAGGTTTCCACCTTCTTCTCTTAGTTGTTCTATTAAGAAAAATATGCATCATATATCACATATATCATATATCACAATGTGATACTTCACATATTAATGTATAAGGTAACACTTTACTTAAAGCAGTCATGTATAATGCATTATACATACCTTCATAATGTATTATAATGCATTCATAAAATGTTATGAACAGGGCTATAACCATTTATAAAAAAGCATGAAACTATAAATACCTTAAATACTGCAGTACAAGGCATCCTTAATTCTAATACTGACCATTATAATGCATTATGAAGGTGCATTATAGATGAGAGCTTTATAAATGAAGGTATCTATAATGCATTATGATGACTGTTTTAAATAAAGTGTTACCCTTCATTTTTACTGTGTAACATTGTACCCCAAGCCTAGAAAATAATACTTTCTACTTCAGTGGGTTTGAGAAGGATCAAATAGGTATGAATACTATAAGGTATATATTTCTTAATTCGTTACCCAGTTAATTCATGCACAGCAGTATGAGAATCCCACACTGGGTCTATGATAACTTTCGTATCTGTGGATGGATAATTTGACTAAACTGAGACATATTATGTAGTCATAGAGATGCAGTGAAATAGTACTGCTGTCATTTAAAATACCTGTGAAAGCAGCTCATTCTACAAAGGAGCTCATTTGCAGGGCTGTGTCTGCATGTTAGTAGCTCCCCTCCCCCCCCCCCCGTTTTATCCTGTTAGCTGGATGTGGCAATGTGCTCGCCCCAGACCCACTGAACCATGGGTCCAGAGCAACTTACAGTCAAGCACAGTTTCCCCCAAAAGAAATCGCAGATCTAATCTGTAAGAAAGTGCAGAACCTCTGCAAACAAGACAAGCCCCATGAGTTTGAGGGGGGAGTCCAGCAAGGGTCACAGCTGAAAGTTAGGGATGGTATCCTAACAAGCGAATGTGTGGACAAAATGCTCACTGCTTAATGTGCAATTTCATAAAACCCTGTGAGATTTTACTATTCAAATACACAGTAATTAATAATGCGCTCAAAATATCAGGAGCAGAACCCGTGCCGTAGACAATAACATATAATTCTGCTCATGAGTATCTGGACAATACAGTGAAGTCTGTTGACAAGGCCATTATGAGGTCAATTAGACTTTCAGTTACTCTGGAGAAGCACTGCATTGTGTTTGTTAATGTGTGATTATAGAGGGACGTGATTAGGCGCATCAGAGCCATGCTAATGAAGCCCTCCCATTGTCTTTGAGTAAACACCACTTGACCCAGTAACAGCCCTTTTATTGCCCCTGCCACGCAACAGCGCCTCTTCTTGTTGCTTCCTTGGTGGAGTGAGTTTTGCCGCATTCCTGCCCCACCTCTCAACCTCCGAACCCCTCCCCCCCCCCCCACCCCACACACACAAACACATTTTTCACAAGCAGTGGGCAGGCTGTCTATCCATCCATCTTCCAACTGCTTGCCTTGACCTAGTCAAGTTTGGGGCTACAGCCAATCACAGGCATTGCTGGAATACACCCTGAACAAGATGTCAGTTCATCACAGGACACACTCACACAGTCTTACACTACAAGATGCCAGTCTATCGCAGGGCACGCTCAGACAGTCTTACACTACAAGATGCCAGTCTATCGCAGGGCACGCTCAGACAGTCTTACACTACAAGATGCCAGTCTATC
>JAODLC010000015.1:17646274-17657602 GCA_026781145.1 Hippopotamyrus pictus | reverse complement strand
AGCTGTTTTATTGCACCTCCATGGCTCTGACAGCCTGATGTATTATGGGATATTTGTATAAAAACAAGTTAAAAGATAAAATGCTGTGGAGTGACCAGCCATCACATAACTCATGTGAATGCAGATTGTAGATGTAATGCTTTAACAGAGAAGTCACCCAGAAGCAACAAAGCTACAACAGACTGGATTTCAAACCAAATAAGTAGATTTTTCATCATTTTATCGACGACACCGGCCTGACGACGCAGTCCCAAATATGTCAGGCCCATGTTTACGCAGCTCCTAAGCAGCTGTATATAAAACAACGTCGCGGCAAGTTTCGGAAAATATCTGCCATATGACGTCACCCTCAGTCCACGCCAAGAGCGGACGGACTCGCGCCCTGCGAGGGTCAAACCCCGGGCCGCGAATCACTTTTGCTGGGAGGTGGCTGAGAATCCGGCTCCCTGGGTAGATTCTGCAGTTTTCCTGCTCTCCGCTTAGCAACCAGTATGTGTGTCACATGACCACTACGAGCCAACTGCCAAGATTGCCTTCCACGCGTCATCCTGGTTGGGCACTAATGACCTCACATATCTCTGCCGATTAAAAAAAAATTCTGGATAACACCGTTCCATGCTCCACTTGGGGTGGGAGACGGGAATCAGTCAGACCCACTGACGCAAGAACGCTGAAGACAATCTGCTCAGGGAGACTTCGGGAGCCATGGTGACGAGTCATCTGCAGAAGACGGACTCCATGTAGTCATTCCAGCTAAACATGTGTTCCTTCAGGGAAGCAGTGGGCATTCCTCTTAAACACATCAATTTCAGTGACCCTCAATCACTTCAGTAAGTGTTGTCAGACGGCGTCAGGCCCAGGAGAACAATCAGTATCACGGCAGGCTGAACCAGAGCCCAGCTGGAAGAGGAAATGGGCCATTCTGGTTTACTCCAGGTCCAGTGTAACATCCGGGCCAGCATTACATGGCTCTATGCATCCAGCAGGAAGTCTTTCTGATGACAAATTTTTACGTCTTCCTCTCTCAGTCCTGAGCCAGCGATCAAACCATATGTTCGCCCACCATTACCTACATGTAATAAATTTTCAAGAGAAAATTCTTCCTCTATACGCTGGGAAAAGTTTAAGAAACCCAAAACGGCTCCACAGGGAAGGCAGGTCCGAATGACCCTCACGGTGTTAGTGTCCCTGCTTTGTTTACTTTTGGTTAAGCTTCTGCATGAAGGTTTGGCTTGTGGCTGTGAGGGCAGCATTGTTCAAGGCCTTGCAGATGCAATCACCCCCACCCCACACACACACACACACACACACACCCAGCGTAACCTCTGCGCCCCCCCTGGCTCCACCCCCACCACGCAGCCGGGCGTGGAGACAGATGGACATTGCCGGCTGAGTGAAGCACAGAGACCCTCACACCCAGCTCTCCGCACTGTGCTGACATTGATGAATCCCGTCTGCTCCTTATACCGTATCGTGTTCTCGCTACGCTACTGTAGCACTCTGAGAAAACCGTGCTTTGGCCCAGGACTTTAAGGCGGGTCTCTCGATTTCAAAACTGTTTAACTTTTAAGGTGCACGTTAAAGCCTGTAGTTTTCTTAGTCCGGCCTTTTAGACCTTAACATCCATCGAGTGCTGTGGTAGCAATGCAGCTTTGTTTAATTAACAGAAAGCACATAGAAGCAGCTTCATAGAATGGCATTATTTGAACTTGGCTTGTGCTATTAGCTTTAATTCAGATTAAGAAACAACCTCTGAAGCTGGAGAAGGGGGCAGAAAGGGCATTTGGCCACGGTGGGGGCCAAGGCCTGCAGTGTTTGTATGTTTAGCGGCTCCGTGGGGGGGGTGGATGGGATGTGTTTGTTTAGCTTTCTGTGGGGAATGCACACCACACTAGCACTTATCGGAGGGTGGGAGAGGCGGTGCTGGTCGTGGGGGGGTCACAAAGCCACCCAGGATGGGGTGTCGGCTTTTCTCTTTCGCTTTTAACCCCGTTCCCCATCTTGGCTGTCAGCACCCAGGGCCGGGAGCTACCTGAGGGAATTCGGGGACTAACAGAAACCCACACCCTGAATCACTAACCCCCCCCCCATATGAAAGAAGGAAAAGGCTCAGACACATCCTCTACGTTCCGCCTGGAACACTGTGAAACTGTGTGTGTCGTAACAGGAGAATGGAAACAAAATATTAGAGCAGAGTACATAGGAGGCATATAGAGAGGGCCGACAGCGTTTCGGCGAGATGCATCGGGAGAATCTGGAGGCTCTGTTACTCACCCCTTGCGCAGTCCGACAACAGAACTATCTCAAAAAGGAACAGGACAATCTGGAAAAGTTCCATTTTGGCAACAAATGGCTTCTAGATTTCAATTCTATGGAAAAAAAAGAACAAACAAAATTACTCTTTAGTGATTTGGGGCAAAGTTACTGCAATTAAACATACAAAATCAGGTTTACACTAACTATCTTCTGAACAACGCTATGTGTATATTAAGGGATGAAAATGTCTGCAACTGACTATCATTTAGAATCAACTAGAATCAGCAGAAAATACATTGTTCTAACACACCTATATTGGCATTTTGGCATCTGCTCTCATTGTCAGTATGTATATATATATATATATATATATATATATATATATATAAACAAACCGAAGAAAATGGTTATTTTTTTCTGCTCAAGATAAACAAGTGGCAGATGTAGCAAGCAATACACTTGTTAGTAAATCTCTTAATACGTGAACATTCTCTCTCACCTGTAGAACAATTACTATCGATTTCTGCACATTTACAACGGAATTTAAATCATCCAGTTGCTTAAGTCGACAATGTGAAATTAATGATTATTATCCAACACCCAGCACATCATTGACATTTACGAAAAGTTGCAAAATATCCCTCGTCTGCTATTGAAGCAGTACGTGAAATCCACGGAGAAATACCGAGGACAGCTTGCGTGTCTTTTGGTTCACCTGTAGTCGATGCTTATAATTAAGCTGCCAACGTAATAAAGTGCTATATAGATGAACATGTACAATTCTTGCAGATACTGCGGTTAGCCGTCAGTTGGTATAAAAGCAGGCATCAAATTTAATATAAAATGAAACGACAAAAATCAAAAACGTGTTACTTTCTATTTAAAATCTAGGCCTATTTGATTGTAAGGGTAACGTTATACAAATTTTATATCACCGTAATATTATTATTATTATTATTATTATTATTATTATTATTATTATTATTAATATTATTATTATTATTATTAGGCCTGTCATTATTATAGCCCGTACGTAGACATCGCAATTCCTAACGCATCTTCGTGACCGCTAAAATGATGGAGCGCCGTGGAAACGGCTTCTTAAATAGAATTATACATACACCAATCTTTCGCTCACAAAGTTTAGTTTTTTATATGCTGTTCAGCTGAAATTTGCTTGTTCAGCTTTCCGAAGTTATATTTTATCTATATAAACCACACATGCACGTGTTTGTTTTCCGAAAAAAAAGTTTCCTTGGTGTATGAATTATGCATCAAGGCAATATCAATACAAAACCGCTACCAAAAGTATTTTCCGGTTATTTACCTGTAATTAGGCTACATAAACACACAAAGTTATCCTCGAACTTGTTTCCAAAAGAAAGCAGGTTTCCCAAGTGAAAACATTCTTGATTTAATTCATACGATTTAATCCGCTTTCCTTTATCGGTCCAGGGGTGTCTATCATAGACAGTTTGACAGACACTGTACAGCCAGTGATCTCAGTCTTCCTACGATCGGTTGACACTCTAGAGCCGATGTGGTTTTAAAGCTGATATTTTTTTAAGCAGATCTTCGAAAAATCTGTCTGGGAATCTGCAACAGCCAAGTATGTAAAAAGATTACAAATCGCTTCTGAGAAAGAGTCCAGTATGCGTCCCCGTAGTGAACATAAATCCAACAAAAGCCGCAAAAGTTCACGCCACCCTCGTCTGTGGATATGGAGCGTAATTCGCAGGAAAACGCCTAACTGACTGTATCCCGCTTTGCAACTGTAAATAGGAGATGAAATCAGGGTAAAAATCGTATTTAGATAACAGCATTCAAGGTATCGGACGTAGGAATACAGAGGCACTATAGAGATGACTTGGGCTCAACCCAGCTCGCAACTTTCGGCCAATCAGAAAAAGGCTCCGCAACTCGCAGCGTTTAACTCCTTCGGATTAAAGCGCCTTTTTGGACGGGGCTCTGACAAGTTATTGACGTACGGAAACGCATTTTTATTATATTTTATAAACAAAGACATTTTTGCAAAATACAAATTCATACAAAAAACATAAGAATAATAATCGTTTCGAAGTACTATTATTATTACTGTTGATGTCTTTGTATAAATATTGGTATAAAACGACCAAATACTGATGAAACTGGAATCAGACTAATTAAGTAGTTTATGTCCGAGGTCTAAAAACTTATGAATTCCACTCCGTTTTTCAAAATATTCAAACACAGTAGATTTTGAAGTAAAGAAAGGGGAAAAGTCTGCTGTCGCCTGACTCTGTGGTATTGAGCAAAGCTGCTCATTAGTCAATAACTTTAATTTAACAGCAAAGTACTCCAGGTAAGACTGGTCGAGTCATCGTGATTCCTTTAACCATATAATCTCACTGGATGTATAATAATAATAATAATAATAATAATAATAATAATAATAATAATAATAATAATAATAGTTGTGTTAATATAAATATTTTCCAAATAACCTCTAATTGTAAAGTTATAAGAGGAAAAGCGGATACAGTTGGTGGTGTTTTAAAACACTAAACGTTACAAAATGTCGGCTGTAAAATATGTAGAACCGCATGATCACCTTGCTCAAAAGTACCAGATCTGTAGCGGGTAAAATAATTTAGGGTCACATTTCACATAATTTGAAGAGAAGCGAGGAGAACTTATGAAATAAAAAGGGATTCGAGCAGTTCGGAACAGGATTATAAAGAGTGTCATGGACAATCAGCCAGATGTCCCGAAGCAGTTGTCTTTTGCCACATTTTAACAGGTTCTTAATGGGCATTTTAATGAATGCGTTAGGCTGCCTTGTAAAATAGCGTGAATTGAGTTAGATGTATGTAAATGTTAAATGCGAAAGACGTATCGTGTTGCGATTTAACACTGGTAAAGAAATGTATGTCGTAAATTTCCTTTGACATAATATCATAACCAAAGAATAAACTAAGGATACTTTTTTTCGCGGTTTATGAATTTCACCCTACCTTTGTTACCGATGAATTGATCGATGCTTGAGATATAAAACAGCATTATAAATAAGTTTAAAAAAAAAAAAAAAAACATTTTCACCGAAAGAAAGATAATGAGTGTAGGATATTCTGTGGAAAAAACAAGTCTGGTGTTGCAAGTGGTTTTCTAATTTTCTTCGAACTTCGAAATATTACAATTCAGTTGGTGGTCGCTTTTTATATTTATTTTGTTATTCTTTAACAGCATATTGTTGCATGTGCTGGGTGATTGTTATGGATCTTTCATGCTTGCTCTAGTATTTTTAATGCATTGGTAAACTCTTAAAATTTTAAAATAAATTTATGAAAACATTTATAAATGTATATCAGGATGTATTATGCAATACTTTAGACAAAGATTCATATGTATCAGTGGCGTTCAATTTATCATAATGACGCTTTTCGTGCGAAGAACATTTATAGTGACGTGTTTGTTCGCAATGATGAATTACATTGGCAAAGAATAGGCTACATCAGAAAACTAAAACTGAACATTGTACAGTCTATGCATTAATAAATAACATTTTATTAAATAAATTGATACTTAAAAACTCAATATATAATGATATTTTTTTCCTCAGAGTAATTGTTATTAATTTATTCATGTATAGGCTTGTAAAGGGGAACATTAAAAGAGTTATAGGTAGAGTTCAGAAGTTTACGGTTTTTAAAGTGTGTAGCTAATGGCGCTAGCATCATATTTGATTGCTTTAGATGTTGATAAACAATACAATGTATGTAGTGGCCTGCTAAAATGTGTATATATTTTTCAGAAAAAAAAATATTTCTTGAAAAAAATTATGATTCAACTAAATTTAAAAAATGGTAGTACTGTGAGCATCGTTACTGCATCATAAAACGGAAATTAAAAAAAAATTAGATTAGTTTACGGTCCCTCGTCACTTCAGACAATCAGCATTAGTATTTGTTAGCTTATTTATTAATGCATTTGCTTAGGCCTATTTTACGATGTTTAGGACTATCACACGTAATATTGCACTGCCACCTTCTGGCCGCCAGAGGAAATCTACGTAATGTTTACAGCGGGATTAGGATGCACGCCGAGAAACTGTAATGACGCGTTTCCGGATGTTCCCTCAACTTTAATGTTTTGCATTTCATAAACTTTAAATTTATTAACACTCTGTTTACGTTAAGCAGCAATCCTTAGGTCAGCTAGTCGCTTATTGAATGAAATCGTGTTTGTCTGGGGGTGACTGGTGTGTCCACCGATATGAGTATTATTATCCTGTAAAGATGTGAGATACTAATGAGGAAGGCTTGCATCTCCACAGTCAGGACAAAAGAAACCGGGAACCAAAGGGGTTAGAGAGTAACTCAAGTGGGGAATATATATATTCAATTTGTTTTTGCATAGTATACAACAGAGCTGTTCAGATATAGCATAGTAGGGCTCCTTTGGCCCTTGATCCAGTAACCATAAACCTATGTGCTTGGTCACGACACACACTGCTTGCTGTCACTTGACCATCTAAGCTCATTGCACTTTATGTTGGCAAAGCAACTTCTTACCATGCTTGACGTGGTGAACGGGAGCCTATTCCATTCACGAACACTTTGTAATAAGAAAATCACAATCTATAGGCAAAATTTTGCACGCTGGGTGAAATCAGGCATATATTCTGGCAAGAAAACGGTCACCCTCCAAAGGAACGGTCAGCAAAAGGAATCCATCTCCTTGTTCCTTGTGCCCCATTATTTATCTCTGTCAGACGCCAGCCTTTTCCTGAGAGCTACCAGCAGGCAAACTGAGCAGTGGAGGTTTACAGCAGACCAGACGGCTGTGGAAGTGTGGAGCACAAAGTGCTCACTCGTTCAGGCCTGTCTCTGAGGAGAAGCGAGGGTAATGACTCCTTTATAACAGTGTTGTGATGCTGCACCAGACGTACTGCAACGTTAGAAAGCACACGTCTGAGCTCCAGCTGCACAGAATCATTTTATCAGTGCCTGGTTCAATATCATGGGAACCAATAAATCAACCAGGGGGATGTGGATCGGTGAATGATTGACAGTGTAAAAAAAAAATATCTCCTATGTGTCCTGAAGCCTTGCTTCACCAAACACTACCATCCAATACTACCAAATGCAGATCTTCAGCTATTTAAACTTTACACTGTATAGATGTTTCAAATTATACTAGCAATTTTTAAATTACACCTAGCCCACTGGGTCCATGGGTTAAGCCACTGTGGTTGTGATCAGAAGGATACTAGTTCAAATCCCAAGTTCAGCCATGTGATGTCACCATTGGGCCCTTGAGCAAGGCCTTTAACCCCCACTTGCCACAGGTATTGTCCGACCCTGCCTTTTCAAAATGAATGTCGCTTTGCATGTTTGAAATAGCATCTGCTATGTATGTAAATGTATTGAACCTGTTCGGAATAAGACAATTAGGAGACAGATCCATAATTATCCATTTACACCTCTGTACTGCGTTATGAAAACATTAAATGCAGAAAGACTAATGGGACTATTTTCAAAGTCAACACACGCAGGTCATTTATTATCAAAATTCAGACACACTCGCCCAAGGAAAACCAATCAACAGTTCACATTTATACCTAAAACTCATTCACATATGTTGCATAATTAAATATTTTTCAGGCACCAAGGATTTTTACAAATCTAAAAGATGTCATGATATGCCCAAAGCTTTAAAAATGTTTCTTTATATTGTCACTAATCCTCAACTTAGCGGTATCATATTTACAAAGCGACTACAAATATTTACAAAAATAAGACTTTGGCAGCACAGCAGTCTGTCCAGCAGAGGGCGACGTGCCACGCCGCTGGGGCTCAGCGTCACCCTGGGCCTGATACCCCCCAGTTTAACTTCCTGAGCAATAGGGACAGATACATCTTTTTCAACTGGTCACAAAGATGATAAAATATAAAGAAAATGTCCAGAAAAAGATCTCAGACAAATCAGATTGAAACAGAAATGAGTACAGCCAGTGTTGTAGGCTCTCCAGGTATAGCTGCAGTTGGGCGACTTGTGCGACTTGAAATTCCAACTGATTGGCAAGACCATGATCTGTGCTGGCACTTTGCACCCTTGCAGAAGTGGTTTGCTGGTACCCAAATGCAAACATTAAACTGCACCTTCCCAACTGATTTTCCCAGGGGCTGAGGTCTTGCTCCTTCAGATGTATATTGGGTGGTACTGCTTGTTGGTCAGTCGCTTCCGGCAAGTGGGGCAGGTGTGAGACTCGAGCAGGGAGTCCCGGAGGCACTGGCTACAGAACAGGTGACCACACCTGGTGGATACCACCAGCCTTCCATTAGCCACGATCTACAGCAGAGGAGAAGACAGAGACTAGGGTTATACAGATCAGGAGACAGACTCTCATGGATCAGGAGACGGCGACCCGGGTCACACGGAGCAGGAGACGGAGACCGGGGTCACACGGAGCAGGAGACGGAGACCGGGGTCACATGGAGCAGGAGACGGAGACCGGGGTCACACGGAGCAGGAGACGGAGACCTGCTGCTGCACATTACAGCTGGTGGCAGGCTCTCACCTCCCCGTAGGTTTCCAGGCAGATGGGACAGCTGATGGTTCCCGGTGTGGACCTACAGAAAGAGACAGACTCATCACGCCATTTGTATACCTGATAGCAAGACTCCTAGCAAGATGGACTCCTAGCTTAGGAGACAGGGTCGAGTCAGAGTCAGACCTGGCTCTGCTATTGGACTCCAGGGCAGAGAGGAAGGCCGCCCTGCTGGGGAAAGTCATCTCGTCCTCTTCGCCACTGCTCAGCACATAGCTCTCGCTGCTAGCGCCACGGTCACCCTGAGAACCCAAACCTGACAGACAGACGTTCATACCTACGACTGACTGACTGACTTACTGGCAAACATTATTAATTAATGCCCAAGACTGACTGATTGACAGACAGACACACACACACGGCTGAGGCTGAGTGACTTAACAGAGGGCTGAATCTAAGTGAGACACAGACAGACAGACATTCAGAAAAAAGGCAGACTGACAGGAAGAGTCAGACAGTCATAGAGAGACCCCAATTTCTCTTAATCATGCAGAATATGATGAGGGAGCAAAACAAAAACTCACGTTCATCAACAAGCTGAGGGTCCGAGATCAAACAGAGGTAACAAAATGGTCGTAATTCAGAGAGAAAAAACAAAAATCATCATTAGTAGATTGAACAGCCACCATTGCAGTTTGGACGTTATGTTACGTTACCTTTTAATGTAACATGTTTTGCCGAAATGTTTAATCGTTCTTTTTCCCCCAATATACTTGAAGCAGTGATTTAACATCACAGCACGTTAAAAACATGCTGCACTCAACACACCAACTCAGGCGAAGGTGAAGCACTTCTGAGAAGGCGTACTGGACCTTAGCCGCATCTTCAACCCTCACACCGAAACGGTGACGCTTTCAACTCACCAGCACCGAGTCGCCGGTAGTCAGGTCCACCACGGGAGGCTCGAGCGCTTCACAGGTCAGGTCGACCACAACCGCGCCTGCCCACGACCACAAAACGCAGCACGGTCAGATTAATAGCCGGCCATTCACAAACACCAAAGCTTAATTCAACATCCGATGGCAGACGATTTTGCAAAAGACTGGAAATAATTTGTCATCATTTTGACTTATTTCATTTTGCTTTTTATATCAATTCCTCTATGTCAAAATAACTGCTGCCAAGACAAATGTTTGTCCTGTCAACTCAGCTGCATCATTTTACATAATAAGGTTACAATATTTAGCACAATTTATTGATGGTGTGAATCGAGCAAACTATCGCAGTCCCTGCCATGAGACAGTTACATGTGCATGAAACTCCAAGTCAATATTAACATCGTACACTGCGCAAACCTGACACTGTAGATAGCACTGTTGCAGCACAGCACCGCTCTGTGTGTATGGTGTTAGCATGCTCACCCTGTGTGTGGCTTTTCGACGGATCCTCTGGTTTTCTTTCACTGTCCAAAAGCAGGCAACTTAAGTAAATCTGAATGCCTAAACTAAGCATATGTGTGACTCAGTGTGCACCCTGCAATGACTGGTTGGTTCCTGTCTTACACCAATTGCAATATTTAAATTAAATAAATCATTACTTGATTAATCGTCAGACTAATCAGTAGATTATTTGATTACTGTTAGAAATAGTCAGTCATAATCCAGACTAAGATTTTGTTTCAACCAACCAGTTGAGTATAAAGAGTCACCGTCACAGAGTTACAGTCATAGAAGTACTTGACTGGTTAGTTGAAACAAAATCTAGGTCTGGGTTTTTTTCTGGACACAAGCTATACACCTCTGACACCCAGGTTGTTTTAGGTGCTCAGCATTCCTTACTTCCCCCTTCAAAATGTAGCAGAGTGGGATTCGTGCAGTAATGTCTGTATTAAGAGTGAGGAGCAGTGGTCCCTAATCCTGCTCCTGGGTGGCCACCATTCTAACGTATCCTGAATAGATGAGCATTTAAATACGTGACTAAATCACGTCATTGAGCTAAATAGTCCAACATCGTAACATCTGTCAGCAATGCAGAGGCCCCAGTCTACAAGGATCGGGAGTGAGAACCATTTCTTCTGTAGAGATCAGTGGATTGTGAATAGAGGGCATTAACAAACCGTTGTGCCTGCTAGAATCAGGGCATCTCCGGGAGGGCATATTGGTGCCTCTACTCCTTTTGGTGGGTCGCCGAGACCCAGAAGAATTGATGCGCCTCCTTCTCTGGACCTGGGGGGTAGATGAATGGGAGCTTGTAACCATGGGTCAAACTGCGGTGGGCCTGCGTTCATAGTGGGGTGCCGCAGGGTTCAATTTTAGGACCACTATTGTTCCTAATTTACATTAATGATAATGACACCAATACATACAGTAAACTGGTTAAATTTGCAGATGACACCATGGTGGGTGGTGTGGCAGATACTAAATTAGCAGCACAGAGGCTACAACTTGGATCTTGATTTAATTAACAACTGGGCTGATACCTGGCAGATGAAATTTAATGTAGATAAATGTAAGGTAATCCATGCAGGGAGCAGAAATATAAAG
>JAODLC010000015.1:17566295-17612988 GCA_026781145.1 Hippopotamyrus pictus | reverse complement strand
AAGAAGGCATTCAAGTAAGAATTGCATTGTAGTATGACTCATTTCCTGGCGCGTACAATTTATATTAGGTCAGCGTTTACTTCTTAGGTCACAGTTTGACTTCTGATATTCAGATTGAGTTCTAGGTCAAACTGGTTTGTTCGACTTTCAAG
This sequence comes from Hippopotamyrus pictus, assembly GCA_026781145.1. NCBI lineage: Eukaryota > Metazoa > Chordata > Actinopteri > Osteoglossiformes > Mormyridae > Hippopotamyrus > Hippopotamyrus pictus. The sequence goes on along the minus strand of JAODLC010000015.1, from coordinate 17,612,836 downwards.
AAATTTGAGTTTTAGTGAGTTCAAGAACTGAGGTACCACTGTATATTTATGGTTAGCGAAATATTTGTGGATCATGATACAAATCATGTGTTACAAATAATAAAATCCAATGTATACTTCCATACTTGGGAGTTTGCTCAACCAGTCTACCTGTGTTTTGTGGACTTGGAAAAGGCATACAACTGTGTCCCCTAGGAGGTGCTGGGTGGGGGTTTCAGGAGTATGGGGTATGAGGTTCACTCCGTGCAAACAGAGTGAGAGCTTGGTTTGCACTGTCAGTAGTAAGTCAGACTCGTTCCCGGTGGGTCTGCCAGGCTTGCCCTTTGTCACTGATTCTGTTCATAACTTTTCAGGACAGAATTGCTATGTGTAGCCAAGGGGCAGGGAGGGACCAGTTTGGTGACCTTAAGATTACGTCACTGCTTTCAGCAGATGATGTGGTCCTGTTGGCTTCATCTGGCTGTGGCCTGCAGTGTTCACTGGGGAGGTTTGCAGCTGAGTGTGAGGCGGCCGGGATGAGGGTCAATACATCCAAGTCTGAGGTCATGTGTCTCAATTGGAAAAGGGTGGATTGCCTTCTCCTGGTGGGGGATGAGTTACTGCCTCAAGCGGGGGAGTTTAAGTATCTCGGGGTCTTGTTCATGAGGGAGGGAAGAAGGGAGCAGGTGATCGACAGGCGAATCGGTTCAGTGTTGGCAGAAATGTGGACACTGTACTGTTCTGTCATGGGACAGAGGGAGCTGATCTATTGATTTACCAGTCAATCTACATTTCTACCCTCACCCATTGTCATGAGCTTTGGGTAGTGACTGAAAGAATGAGATACAAGTGGCAGAAATGAGCTTCCTCAGGGTGTCCGGGCTCAGCTTTAGCGATATGGTGAGGAACTCGGACATTTGGGAGGAGCTCAAAGTAAAACTGCTGCTAATCTCCATCAAAAGGAGCCAGCCGAGGTGGTTCGGGCATCTATCAAGGGATCTTGGGCATGTCTAACTGGGAGGAGACCCTAGGGTAGACCCAAAACACACTGGAGAGAGTATATCTCTCGGATGGCCTGGGAACGCCATGGTATTCCTCCGGAGAAGCTGGAGGAGATGGCTGATAAGAGGGAGGCCTGGGCATCCCTGCTTAGACTGCTGCCCCCACGACCGGACCGCAGATATGAGGTGGAAAATGATTGAAGGACGAGAATAACCCTGGTACATTGGCCATACACATAAACTTCACGCAATCTAACGCTAAAGTGGCATCCATCTAGTTATTGTATTTTCAGTCATGCTAGAACAGAATAGTTATTTTGGACAATTCCATGCTTCCAACTTTGTGGAAACAGTTTGCGGAAGGCCCTTTTCTGTTTTGGTGTGGAAGAACTTGATCGCAACCCCATCAAACACCTTTGGGATGAACTAGAACGGAGATTGTGATTCAGGCCTTCACATTCAACACCTGTGCCTGACCTCACAGATGCAAACTAGAAGCCCGGATTTGATTAGCTGCATATTTTTAGATTGTGAAAGGAAATCCACAGAATCTGGGGGGACCTGCAAATTCCACACACAGCCAGCGGAGGGTGTCAGTTCCACAACCCACGAGACTCCAGTGATATCAATGAGTCACTCTGATTGACATCTCCTTTCATTTGTTTTGAATACAATTTTTAATTCTAAAAATTGTTTTTAATAAAAAAAAAATGTTACTTGAATTCAGAAACATCTCACTATAGCACAATGATATAATAAAACATTAGTATCGAATGAAATGCTTAACATATTTGGCTGCTAATGTGACTAAGTAGTGATCTACTGACGTCACAGCACTTTCTCCGTTTTATGTTTTTACCACTAGGAAAGAAGCAAAGCCAGGTGAGAAACCTTTCCCAGGAACACGTGGGCAGACATGAACATGCCTAAAGGAGATTCAGCCTGCCTACTTTGGCCGAGAAAGGTCACCCTCGAAGATCACATAACAGTCATCATCATAATGACTATGACTCATCAATGCAGTTACAAATTTCCCTAAACAGCAAGTTCTTTGTTGCAGCTGAATATTTTTCTCCCCTCCCTTTTAGCCATCTGTCAGCGATTTGCACGCGTCTACCTTGTCGAAATGCTCCATGATGCCTTTGTTGTTGTACCCCTAATGCCACCTGCTGCATCCCACAGTGTGTTTCTAAACACCCATGCATGCCCTAAGGGCCTGAGTCTGTCCCGTTGTGCAGAACAGTTTAAATTGCTCCATGTGGGCCACTTGCATAAATCTGTTGGGAGCTGACTCGTCAGAGCATTCATTGAAGCCACTTTTACCTGGACTCCTTCCACCAGACACAAGATGCTCAGATGGGCTTTGATGGTAAGTTCTGATTTTTTTCATTCTCATTTTCCTACCCTCTTGCACCGCGACTGAGATTCAAACCTAACATTTCTTCTAACCGTGTCTCCGTGTTTGACCACAACAAGGCAGTCGCCTTGCCTACAAAACTTTAGTTTATCAAAGTTATTATAAAAATGCTTAACTTGTACATGGTCAGAAAAAATGTACAGCCCTGATACAGTTTTATTCTCCAAGGTACAAATAACAATCATGTACCCTTAACTGTACAAAAGTGTTCTTCAGAGTCCATTTCTGTACCTTAAAAGCTACATTTACCTGAACTTGACACTCTTATCCTGCTTTTATGCTGATTAGTCCCATCAATCCAAAATTACTTCAGCATGACATGGCATCTGTTTCACAGTGTGTCCTGCTACATGCTACTCATCCGATGGCTTTTGGATCAGCAAATTTTTCATCCTTGCACAATGACTGCAATTCCACCCAGTTCCTCGACCTCCTCAACGAATGTGTCTTACCACCCAGACCCATTAACATGGAATTAGGGAAAAAGTCTACATCACCGTGGAGTTATGCGTAAGTTCTGCTTAACCTTTTTACAAATAGATTATGTTCAGTACTTATCACTGACTGACATCACTGATACAGACTGAACTGCACAGAATAAGGTTTCAGAATAGACCTCTCTGTGAACTGTAATTTAGACTTGTCAATGTCAATGCATTTAAAGTGATACAACTATTTTAAATTAAACTTATAGTCTTACTCTTGACCATAGTCTATACACTTTCATTATTATATTGCAGAAATGCTCAGATTTACGCAAAAGGCTATGATTAAGTTACATATTTAATCAGCAATTTAATGCCAAGGCTACGGAGGTAGAAAGTGTCGTCTGGTATGGAGATATAGCAGGAAATACATTCCATGTACTCTGGTTTCTTCCCAAAACCATGGGATTAGGTGAACTGGTGTCACTGAATGGCCCATAGATTTTGAGTGCATGCCCTGTGATGCCAGACTGTAGCCTAGGGACCCCTGCGATTATTAATGGTTAGTTGAATCGGGAACATCTGACTGTCCATGCCAATGTCAGCCTAGGGCCCCCAGATACGTTGATCCACCCTTGCTGCCTGTTGTATGCATTAGCAGTGGAAGATTAAAGAGGGATCGCTTTCAGTAGTAAATATGTGTATTCTTTTCCTCTACCCAGCACTTCATTTTCCAAAGCAAGTGAGTAAGGCTTCATAGTGGTGTTTTCTCTTGTGTGTTCCAGACCATACAAAGACCTCGACATGGTTTATGGCGACGGCAGGCTACTGCAGGCTCAGTGCAAGAACAGCAGCTGCGGGGGAAACCGTGGACAGTACCTGTCCAAACCCATAAACCTCAGCATCCCGGTCGTGTTCCGGCGGCCCAGCAACGGCACTCAGTACCGCCTGGAGCTCAGCCACATCAGCATCGCTGTCGGCTGCACCTGTGTGCTCGCCCGGTGAAGAACAGCGATCGCTGCTGCCCTTTTCACCTCACCATTTGAGCGGCACTCCTGCTGGACGTTTTATGCCAGATTTAAAAATTACTGTGCTATTTTAATGGAGCTGTTTAACACTGCCAAACCCCTAATCAATTTCAGAGCTGAAGTGGCAACAGATGCATTTCCTTGACCAGCATGGTGCTGGCTGCAGGGGTTAAAGCCCACTCACTGTGTTATCCAAATGACCTACACAGGAAAAAAATGCATTTATTTGTTGATACAGCTGCTTTTATCCAAAACAGCTTACATTGTTTTCAGTGGTACAGAATTTCTGGCACCAGATCCCCTGATCCTATTTGTATATTTGCTGTCTTGCCCCTTTATACATTACAATACCCCCTGGCTGAAATCCAGTAAACTGCAAACTGCTTTGATGTGGGTTATGTGGTAGTTGTCAACCTTGGCATCTAGGCTGCAATAACTTTAGAAAGTTAAAAACTAAACATGACGTACTGTTCTTCTAATGGGACTATTTTACAATTAAATAATCGGCCTTAACAATAATAATAATAATAATAATAATAATAATAATAATAATAATAATAATAATTATTATTATTATTATTATATTATTATTATTATTATTATTATTATTATTATTATAATAACAACAACAGTGTAGTTCAACAACGTACAGCGTTAAGAATGTTAAGAAACTTTACTTCACACACAAATATCCATAAAACATGTTTACTGAATAGAATCCAGAGTTTTATGAAGTGTTTTCTAAATGTCAGGCATTTATGTTACACTGATTGTAAAATGTTTCTCGTTGCCCAACTGTTTGCTTGTATCAAAATACTGATTGCAGTAAAGCAATTAAAACTTTACTGACTTTGCCAAATGCGTACTAATCTTTGTATTTCAAGATGCTTCAGCATTTGCTCTAATTCCATTTTCTTACGTAATTGGGAAAGGCGGGGCTATACGGAGGAGGGGTGGTCATTGCTTTGAAAACCAAACGAGAAACCCGTGATAGCAACAAATCGATTTTAATTTGGTCTACGTGCATAGGTTACCCAGTGCTTGACCAAGACACCTAGTTAGTCATTTAAGAGACCAGCATTAGCAAATATCCACAGTTTCCGGGGACTGCAAATCTAATAGGCAAAATCTCACATTTAATTTGGTTGAAATGTTTATTATAACTATTTGTTATAACATGTTTATCCTATAATCTCGGTAAATCGACAGTAAAATATAATTGTGGTTTTAATTATGTTGCTGTAATATCTACTGTTATCCCTCGAATGTGCAGTTTACAAGCAATTCCCTGTTTCTTGATCCACGTGGTGATTGATGAAATTTCTTGATTTTCTAAATGGTATATTTTTTTACCATTATTTGTTTCGGATTTTGATCAAGAAAAGGGATTGTCAGCATTGCTAATAAACATGCTTGACGCGAACCACTTTCCGAACAGTATAATATATATATATATATTTGAGTGTTTCTTGGTTATACATCTATAATGTAATATCACAAATGTAGTTTTTTTGGAAAATATATGCCTACTGCAAACTGGCTACCTCAAATATAAATTTAATCTAGGGGCTATTTATGGGACGAAATATGGCGGAACGTAACTACCGTATTACAGCATATATACAGGTAAAATATTTTGTTTATACTAAGCCTTGGCTTCTTTTTATGACTCGCTTTTAAAACGCGAAATTGAAATTAAGCAATCATATACCGTATAGGAGCCACAAAAACCACTGTTATTGCAGGAAAAAAACAGCAATTTTTATTCGAGCTAAAATAAACACACCGATAGATTTTCCTTGGGCTGTTCTTCGGATCGACGCCCTTGGTTAAGATAAAGCTTGCTATTGTACTAGGTCGCCACTGTCCTGAATAAAACCCCATGCATGAATGCATGAAAAGCGGGCGCACCCAGGGCGCCGTATTACGGGATTGGGACTGCGCCTCTGGCTCCATCTCTCTCCACTACTGTAATTCTACACCGCGCTCCGTGCAAGCGAGCGGGCGCAGGCAGGGGAACGACAGAAAGAAAGAAAGAAAGAAAGAAAGAAAGCAGCAGGAGAAAGGGGGAGACATCGCCAATCATGGATTCTTTCCCTGGCATATGGATGGCTTTTCTTAAAGTGATTTTTAAGCGGATCGGCCCTTGACACGATTGTGTTTTATCAAGCGGTAGGCAAAATTGTGTGCGTGTTTTTAATGAATTAGCCAATGGAAAATATGGAAATCGCTCGTTTTAACCCTGCTTTTGTGTATCAAGACCTCAAAACTCTTTCCTTGCTTCCAGATAATGCAGTCGTGTTTCTTATAATCTACAAGAAGTGCAAAAATGTATGTGAAGTATTTTTTTTAATTCTTAATTGGGCTCGTAAGCCCGATTCTGCTCTTGCGTTAGGGAGGCTAAATCTGGGCCGGTGGACGCGAAAACGTGGCTGATTTTGGGGGCTTTTGATTGTTAATCGGTTGTTTGGAGAGATCGGTAGAGGGGACCGTGGTTGCATTGCGTCCAAGGCGACCTCAGTTCAAAACCAGAAATTTCTCTTACAACCAAGGCGGGTGAAAAGCATGTCGTTCCCAATGTTGCTAGTGACTAACAATAAAGTATCCAGTGTTTGAGTTCTCAGTAAGTAGGTCGTGCTGATTTCCGTTCCTGTGTGGATTTCACTGGTTCAGTGAATTCTTATCATAAAGCAAGGATCTGTGGCAGTCTTTTAATAAAGTCATTTGTATAATTTGTAGATGGAAAATGAACATCATACAGATTACGCCGCCGTATACAGTAACTGACCCGGCCTTTGGTGAATTTTGCATTTAGCTAATTTATTACTCGTAACGGGAAATGGCTGTTTTATTTTATCATTATTATTAGATTGACGGAAAATATCGACTAGATCGAGTAGTTAGATTTTACATTAATAACTCCGTCAAATGGTTTTATTGGGGCCAAATCATATTTATAGATTCACATTTCGTTTGTCCCTGCATTTAAATTTGACATCTTGGTAATAGTAGATCAGCTTTTTCCCGAATATCACAGGTGTGTCGGGAATTCATACGTTTTCCCCGAGATTAACAGGTAAAACAGGTTCAATGTTGTAAGTCATGTTTGGACTGGATATACATGTGTGTCACCAGTAGTGATGACATGACTATTTATCTCATTTAATCTCTTGTGTACATGTTCTGCTCTAAAATTCTGTTCTGAAGTTCTGCTCTGAATTCAGGGCTTTTGTCAAGCATATTTAATATGACTTTTATACACCTGCCAGTGATGCCCCTAGTTAGTTAGACTAATATCCTTTGGCTTCTTGCCTAGCTAAATACATAAAACAAGTGTCCTGTTGGTGGATCCATGACGTTAACCAAAGATGTGCAAGTACTTGGTGATGCCAGTTGGGAAACGAGCTTCCCCCTTGGCCTGGTGAAGTGTAATCGAACCATTTTCTCCATTCAGATGGATCCCATGGTGTTTGGATGAGCCCAACTGTCATCTTCAGGAAAACAGAACTGACTCTGAGGAGCTTTGTTTCCAAGAATTATTCACAATGTCCTTGTCGGTAAGTGCCTGGCTGCGCTTGGTTGTCTCTGACCTCGGATTTAGGAAACTCGCTCCACCGTTTTCGAGCTCTGTCTCTCTGCTTCCTTGCTCGTCGGCATATCTGTCGAAGTCGGCAAACCCTCTCTCGACCTTGTTTGCACCTGTTTTATTCCATGGCTGTACTAAATGGGGAACGGCAGTGGGTTCTGCACGACAACTGCTTCAGCAGTCCGCAGCTAAAAACCAGTAGTGACCAGCATTCTAAGTCACCACTAGTAGCATTCAGCACTGACAAAATATCTTGAGCGTTATGGTCAGCATTAGTAGCTCCATGCACTGACAGATAACCTGAGCTAACAGCATTTGCAGACACCCTGGATGAGGAGTATTAACAGCTAGTAACCAGGTGATGCTGCTGGGATGATCCATACCAGCTTATTCCAATGGCAGTGTTGTGGGTGGACCCACGTGTGTTCCTTTCACTTCCCCTTTTTCCCGTCGTTTATTTCCTTTCTCTGGAGCTGTGGGTGGGGGTGGGGCAGAGGGTCTCAGCTGGCCCAAGTGAAGCTTCTTCCCTGGGGGGAAGAAGAGTCAGAGAGAAGCATAAGGGTTGACAATGGAGCCTTAAAACAAGGACATATACGACAGCCCTGGCTTGTCTCTGTCTCACTTTCACTTTTCTTCACCTATATCACGCTTTCCCCCTTATCCCTGACGATGTAAATAGCCCCCTTCCATTGTCATACTCGTCGCGAAAGGCTTGTGTTTCCGTGGCCGTCGGAGTCCCGGCATTCTGCGAATGTTTTGGCGCTGCTCCACACCAGCAGTAATCCGCAGCTGAGCTGCTTCCGACTCCGCTCTGCTCAGACCCTCTGGCGTGCAGTCGGCACGCACGCATGGTGAAGTGAAGTGCAATATGTTTGAGCAGCACTTTTCGTGAAATTGGCTCTTTAAGAGAGCGGTTTTCTGTTAACTCTGTTAAAGTGTCATAAGAGGACACAGGCATTAATCTTTGTCAGCAGTGATTTGCCCAGTGGGACCGAATGACGTCCAAAATTAAGCGTTTGTGTTGTAGTATATACATCAATAGCTAGCAGCTATGTAAACGTGACCTAAAAACGTGTTTGGCTAAGTTGCTTGCTGGCCTACTAAGGCCTCTTTAATTTACATATTTTAAATATAGCTGCAATGTGTCTTTTTCATATAGATTTTTTTATTGCTATTTTTGCATGATGACAGTTCGGATTGCCGTACCAGCCTTGTGACTGCTTATTTTTTTGGATAAAAATATAAAGTTACCCCCTTTGAGTCTACCCTAGCTCGATTACAATAGTGATGTCCATGTTTCACTTCATTCTTCTGCTTGTTCAGCAAGACTGTGGAAAAATGACACCCTCCCCCGTCAGTACGGTATTGTGTGTTCATGGCCTTCACTTAGTCAATTACTGACAATGTCTGTGCTGTTTAAATCTGTTTCACCCACCCTCCCACACCACATAGCAAGGCCAGACCGCTGTCCTGCTCTCTCCGTCTCAGCATTCCCTCCTCTAGCTGCGGTGCCCCGTAATGAGCGGCCCCTCCCCCTACTCTACGGCCCATTCTATCTCGCACTCAAGTGGTTTAACTACTCCTGGACAATGGCTCTTTTTTTTTTTCTGCCTGCCCCAAATTTTATGTGTGCGTGCGATGGAGAGAGAGGTAGGAATTCTGTCTCCTGGTATGTGGTTATTAATGTAATGCTTCCCTCAGTTCGACTTTCTCTTTTAAAGACTTATGGGCTTAAGCAAAATAACCGGCAAAGAAGACACAACTGCATTCTGGGTAATAGGACATTCGCCACCAGTAACATTGTCTTCACTGTTCAGCGTGTAATGGATGATTTGATGTTTTCCCCGATGACTCTTCTATTTGTTGCTTACCCCCCAGACGGCGTTGGCAAAGGCATTGTTTGACAATGCAGCTGAGAGCCCAGAGGAGCTGGCATTTCGGAAGGGCGACATCCTGATGGTGCTGGACCAGGAGGGGGGGGGACCAGGATGGTGGCTGTGCTCCCTGCATGGCAGACAGGGGATAGCCCCCGCCAACCGGCTCCGCCTCCTCAACACCTCCCAGCCTTGCTCCAGTGCCTCTGCTGAAACTTCCACCCCCGCCTCCTGCCCCACGGTGACCCGTCCTCATGGTGAGGAATCCGTGTACCTCTCACCTGGCCCGCATCCTCGGCCCACCCCTGTGGATTCCACTAAGGGGCCCGGGCTTGGCGAGGAAGGGGTCTATCAGTCACCCCCCGCGCTCAGTGGGCCGGCTGCGGCTGCGTTGCGCCGTGGAGAGGGTAGGCCCAGGTCCCGCTCCAGTTCCGGCACGCGTCCGCGACCCGAATGGGATGTCTGTGCCGCGGGACGAGCCCGCTCCCCGTCGCTTCGAGGGCGGGGATCCGAATCGGGAAGTCCCAAACAGCAGGTCCTTTATCAGACCCCCACAGCACACAGGCTGCAGGGAGGGCTCGCACCCGAGGCTGTGTACCTCAGCCCCTGTGGTGTCCCGAGGGCAACCGCAGAGGGGTCTGCGGTGGAGCTGGGGGGTTCGGAGGCAACGTACCACATCCCGCGGGAAGCTGTGGTGACTGTGGGTAACTCCGATGGCTGCTACCTGGTGCCTCGAGTGAGTGTTCCGCCTAGTGAAGATGTGTACCAGACCCCGACGGGTGGTGCAGTGCTGGACCCCACCCAGGGTGGTCTTGTGTCTGCCGCAGCCAGGAGGGGGAGTGGCCAGCTGTCACTCTGCAGTGGGACTGCCCTCACTACACAGACCAAACTACCACAGGAAGCAGGAGGCTTGTATCAGACCCCCACCCTGGTAGGGGGTCTGCCCAAAACGCCTCAGAGCGGCCGCAAGCTCCCTGGGGACAATACAGCGACTCCTGTGCCTGCCGCCACTGGACTGGCACAGCAAAGACTCATGCCATTCACTGGAGAGGGGTCCCCCAGGGCACAGCCTAAGGTCCTACACAAAATGCCAGGGGGGCAAAGTTTGCCCTCCACCCCTCCCAGTGCCCGAGGCAGGTTGCCTCAGACCCCCCCAAGGAGCTCTCCAGTCTTGCCCAGGACAGCTGTAGCCAGGGTCCAAGGCTCTCCCAACTTTGCCCGCAAACCACCTCCCCCTGCACCCCCGGTTAGGGGTGTCACCAGGAAGGACACCCCTCAGTCTCATTCTGCTCCGCAGCAGGGTAAGCAGGGGGAGGGGCCACGTCAGGTCGTCCCGAGCAAGCCGGAGGGGCGGAGGGATGAAAAGGCGAATGAGGAGAGCGATACGAAAAAGATAAACCTGAATATAAAGAGGGACCGTGAGGAGGGAGAGTATGAGGAGCCGGACGACGAGAACCTTCACAACCAGGTAAGAATCAAGGAAAGAGCAAGATGAAGACTGTCATGTGATCCTGAAATGGAGCTGGCCGGCGTTTGCTCTGCTTGAATGTAATGGGTCTTAAAAGGAAGCTTAGAATTACAAATCCAATACAGCTAATGTAAGCTGGAATGTTCAGCCGGTTATAATGCATCAGTCTTTTTCTGTTAGCAAAATATTTCACTTGGATGCAAAAAGAAAACTTATTCTCCTTGGTTTTGAAAAGAAAGAACTTTGTGCTTTATTTTCAGTTTTTTGACTGGTTGAGGAAAGAATCATTTCATTTGATTTCCCTTAAGCAGTTAATGGTCACTAAAATGTGGTATGAAATCTTGTGTTAGAACTGGAATAGCTTATAGCTTTTTAAAAGGCTCAGCATTCAACATATTTCAAAATTCAAAATAGTTTTTTGGGTGTTATCTGTTTGCCCCAAGGTGTATGACACTCCTCCTGCAAGCCGCTGGCAGCCCGCCGCTCCTGCGGCACTCCCTCAGAACGATGACAGCATCTACAACACCCCCCGCATGCTCCCCCCTCACGGCAACCAGGGATCAGAGGTCAGCGTCTGGCCAGGTGTCATCTGTTCCTGCTGTAATTAGCCTGCACCTGTTCCCGCTGCCCCCCCTCCGTGCACTTGGGCTGTTCCACACCTGTCTGTCTGGCTTGCTGAATATGGCTTACTCTGGAAATCAAAGTCTCAGCTTTTACTTTTGACTCTTGTTTGAAAATATTAAAATACTGCTTGCCTGCCAGTTAATTGCCCTTTTTAATGGGACTTTTGACAGTGTGGATTCTTTGTGTAACTTGACAGTTTCAAACGTTACTCATTGTTTTTTTCCATCCACATCTTTATTTTGTTTCCTTAAATAGTCTCCATTAGTAAACAAAATCATGACCATGTACAAAAATCACAACAAACCTATCCCCCCTGAAAAAAGAAGACCTTTATTTCCAAATAAGTCCCATTCTGTCAGTCATGTCCTTTTTAAATAAAAAAAGCGTTCAATAGTTCAAAAGTTCTATAGCTACTGTTAGAATAATTTTAGTGTCTTTTCAACCCCTTCAATGATCCCTTTTCCTTTGACAGGTTTATGATGTTCCCACCTTTAATCTGTCTGTGACCCCTGACCTCCAGCAGCCCACCTACAATATCCCAGCAAGCCTTGTGGCTCCACCTGAGCCCGATGACGACGTCTACAGTGTGCCTACCCTCCCGGGCCTTTCGGCGGCACCCAGTGAGGTCCCCGATGGCCCGGGATATGAGCTGCAGAGTCTTGAGGTTTACTGTGTGCCTGGGCCAGGGAAACGCGTGCCCGATGCCCCGACAGATGGGGCTCCGTGTCCGGAGGTCCCCAACGAGGGGTCTGATCGAGACTGTGGAATTTACGACATGCCTGCCCTAAGCCTCGACGTCCCCATGTCGGCGAATCGCCGGGCTTCTGTGTCCAGCACGGGCTCTTGTGAAGTACAAGGGAGGGCCCCTCTCTCGGCCCTCATCCAGTCAGCTCTGAGTTCCGCCTCCCCCTCCACTCCCCCACGGGAGCTGGCCGCCGCCTTGTCAGAGATTCTGTCTGTCTGGAAGGCCTGCCAGGCAGCAGACGTTCCCCCACCCCTCCATCAGGCCTGGACCCACCTCTCAGACCTCCTCCCCATGCTTTCTGCATGCAGTTCTGCCCTCACTGAAGCACAGCTGTCACTGGTTCGCCGGGCTCTGGAGGACTCGGCCGCCTTGCTGCAGAGCCAGGCCCTTCCGCCGTCAGGCCGGCCCCGCCTCCCGTCCCAGGAGTCCCTGTCTCGGAGACCGTTGCCCGCATTGCCCGTAGCTGAGGTGAAGCCCCTTAATGTGGGGATGGGTGGTCGCAAGGGCAGCTGGATCCAGGAGAGGCCTCTCCCTCCCCCACCGCCTCCCTCCTTTCCCCTGCCCCCTGTGGCCCCTCCTCACCCATGTTCTGATGAAGAAGGAGAGGGAGAGGACCTGGGGAACGAGTATGCAGGCATAGGCCTCAGTGTTCCCCCGCTGCCCTGCCCTGGAGGAGACAGCGTGGGATACGTAAAGCTGCAGGTCAGCGAACGCAGACGCTCCGTCTGCATGTATATCAGCGCGTCCGTCTGCCTCTGTGTCCGTACATCAAAGTCAAATTGAATATTTTTTTCCTGACCCCCACCAGGGGAAGCCCGATCCTCCTCCAGTCATTCAGACATCGGCCAACCCTCCTGTAACTGACCCCCCCACGGCAGAGCAGAGGGTAACACTCCCCAGCCCCACTTTGGACCTCAAACATCTGCGAAACATCAGATACTTGCAGAAAATTTAAACAAAGATGCTCAGAGACGAGCTCAGGCTTCCTAAATCTGCTTATCACTGAAATATAATCTTGCATATTTTCTCAATGATCCAGTACTGATTTTTTTGAGATAGCGAACAGCCACATACCAAAAATTCCAAATGAAGATATCGATTTTATCATCAGACATGTAATGGCTTATCATAATTATGGCCAAGGATGACTTGTTTAAGGATCAGTCAACTGCTCCTTAATTTCATGTTCAAACATGTCTTTTAATGTCTTACATTAAAATAACCATCAGAATCACCAAGCTTTGTTATGTCTATAGAAAACTGGTTTGTCTGGACTTTGAGGTGCTATAAATTTTCACGGCATGGATGGAAGGCAGGCCTCAACAGGGATATTGTGAGATTTTCAGGTTCATTTCCCTGAAATTTTATGACATCTCAGAGACGGAAGGCTTTATCATGGTCGTTGATAACTGCCATTTGTTGTCATTAGATCAGCTCAGTTATATAATCAAAATCCAATCTGCTAATAGGCCATGTTCCATCACTGAATCTTAAGTGGGACTGAAATTTCTCCTTATAATGCTGGAAAAATCCAGATCATTATGGTAACTATAGACAGAGCAAACTGCAAAAAATGTGGACTGGCAGGCAGCTGGGAGGGAGCAACAACGTGGACTGTCTGTGGGTCTCCGAGGACCTGCTTGGGAAACATTCCGACATTAATTTTCTGTTTCATGTGAATGATTTTTGCTCCTGAATATCCTTTGATTAACCTGGCGCCTCCTCCTCTCTCCTCTGACGTTCCAGTCAAGCCCTTCCCCGCCACTCCCCGTCTCTCTCTCCCTGGAGGACTCCGAGCTGCTGGCCTTCTATTCCTCCCAGAGCCTGTCTCACCTGTCCTGCCTGGCCGACTCCATAGACGCCCTCTTCACCAGCGTGCAGGGGAACCAGCCACCGCGCGTCTTCGTTTCCCGGGGGAAGAGTCTGATTGTGACGGCACATAAGCTGGTCTTCATAGGAGACACGCTTTCTCGCCTGCTTACTTCTCCTGACCTTAGGACAAAGGTTTGTTCTAAATTCCAATTTAATGCAGCATGTCTTTCTGAAATATATTTCGAGCTGGTGGTGGGCAACGTAGACAAAATTCTGTATAACGGTCCATAATATAGTTCACTTTTTTTTTTTTTGCTTAGACCAAATTGGAATGTATGTATGTATGTATGTATGTAGTAGGCTAATGTTAATTAACAATTTAGCCACTTAACCAGCAATTCTGTCCTTCAAAGAAACACTTTATGTGGCTTTATAATAATGCACTTGGGTATGTGAAATAAAAGAAACTGACTTTAGCAGTCTAATGGTATATCAAGTTGGCTTAAAGTTAACTAACTGGTTATAACAGATCGATTATGTTATTAGTTCAAGATTTAAGAACTAAGTTCAGATCCACTGAAACAGATAATTGGCAAAGTAGTGAGATACTGACAATACTGAGATGTTATACAGGCAGAAATTGCTTTGTTTCGTATTCACTTGTTTTGTTGTACTGTTGCAGCCACCAGACACGTAGGTACCGTTTAATAGTCGTATGCCAGTTTATTCTCTTATTATAATAGTGTTTAGTAGTGCTGAATTGTGATTCTTGGGATAACTCTGAAATACTTATTGTGGATACAAATGCAACCGGTCATGGTATAGCCATATCGCTTACCACTGTTTTCATTGCCCTTTTACATCCTAACTACAACTTAATGTATTCAAGGTTTGAAATGTTCTGATCCATTATTTGATCTGGTTGTAGATGAAAATTCTGTACATCTCTCTGCAGGTCACTACATCTGGAGGTCGACTTTGTCAAGCCTTAAAGGCTGTTGTGGTGGCAACAAAGGGGGCGGCACAGAATTACCCATCAGCCCCTGCCACACAGGAAATGGTGGACCGGGTAGCAGAGCTATCCCAGCATGCCGCGGGCTTCTCAGGGCTGCTGCAGAGGCTGGCGGAAATATCATGATTTAATTTTTTTTTCCCCCCCACCTTTTTTATGGTTTTGTTGAACTGTAGTATTCTCAATTGTGTAATCTGGAATGGGGTGACATCTGTTTTAGTCCGTCAGAAGACAATGGATGAATGGAAAAGTCTAAGAAAAATCTCAGTTGTGTGTTTGTGTGCACATCTAGGAAGGGGTGTCTGCATGTTTGCCTGTACTAATGCTGTGACGGCAGCATCTTCTGCCCCAGTTAGAAACCAGGGCCACGTATGTGCAGGTACCTGGTGTGCTTGTTTCTTATCTTAATTTATTTATGTTAATTATCTGTTAAATTTCTTAATGTGAATATTTCAGCCTTTACTCTTTGGTGTGTTTCAAGCGCAGGCATTAGCACAGCCTATCTTCTGCCCTTGTTTGTCCCTCAGTCTCCATCTGCATGTTTGTCCTTATCAAGGCCACTCTTTGCAGCTTTGGTGCTGAAGGACACAGGGCTCTCTTTAAATCAATACAAGAAAAGGAGGCTAATGACAATTTTGCTATACTGTTATTAGGGTTGTTGTTGTTGTTGTTATTATTATTATTCTTGTATCCATTGTCATTTGCTGCCTTAAAGCTACAAAAAATGGTCCCACAACTTGGCTGTTCCCCTGACAATGGCTTTTGCTCTCTTCTAACCTTTCTTTGCCATTGCGCTTCCTGAGAGGGAGAGTTTGTGCTGGAGTCATGTTTCTCAGCTATGACTTTCCCACACTAGCATTACCAAACTAAAACTTGTCACCTGAGTTTATTTGTCCCTTCCTTACTGTCCCTTTCTGACATGCTGGTGCCACTTTACAATAACCCTACCCTTATAAAGGGTTTATGAATGGTTTATAATCTGGTTATTAATTAGGTTGTAACACTTTGTAAATTATTAATAGACAATTTTAAATGAGACAGTTTTCTTTTTATTAATAAGTTGCTACCATTTACAAGTGGCAAAAGGGAGCCTTATTGTAAAGTGGTACTGACCTGTTCAGCCACGATGAGAGACAGACACTGTTCTTGCCTGCTCGGCTGTACTGTTGCCTGACACACAATCAATCTTCCCTGTAATACTTGCTTTGCACGTTCCCTACACTTACACAAAGAGGCTCACTTTCTGTCCTCCTCGTGGATCAGCCACAGAAGCCGCCGCCCTGAGTGAACAATCGGCTGATTTTCCTTGTGTCCCGCACCACCTTTACGCTGTGATCCTCCTTAATTTTTAACGATGGACTTTGGGGCGGATGTCCAGCGGCATCGGGCTTAAATTCTCGTCAGCAATACGTTTTTGCAATGATGTCAAATCCTGGAGCCCGACTGCTGACTGTGTGGCTTTGCTGTGCAGCACCACCTAGTGGAACCTACTGGAAAGATACCATACTAAGACAACCCGTTGTTGATATATAGCTTCGCTGATGTGAAACCTCATTGCCAATCCCATCTGCTTACTCCAGACCATACAGCCTTATATACAATATTGCTTTTCATTCTGACTGTAACTCCCATTACTCGAACAGACAATTCTCTGCATGGCTTTTAAGTTTTTTTTCCCCTATATATGCACATATAACCAGGGATTTTAATGCAATGAATTTATTAGCACAACAATTAAAATGTAAAAAAGTTACAGTGTCATGCTGTAGCTTGTTTTGTACCAGAATGTATTTTTGACAATTGTTCTGCTATTTCAGGTATTTGTTTTTGATATTTTTGTACACAGTATTTAAAGTGGGTATGGAATGAATGAGTCGTTTTGGAGCACAGAGTCCGACCGGGGAATCTGTCATCTCTATCTGTGCAAAGCTGCCTGTTCTGATAGGTGCCAATGGGACTTTTTTTTTTTTTTTTTTTTTTTAAAAAAAACAATACACTACCCCGTTTTTAACTAAAATACTGTCTGCCTGTGATTTATTTGAATTATTGGTTCGTTGTAATTACTGCTTACAACGCAGCTTATGCTGTATGTGTGCGACCATAACACAATAATTAGGATAAAGCGGTAGGTATTTTTGAGGTAACTTTCCATCAGTTATCGCTAACGATATTTTACATTATCATACAATGGACATTTCAAAGCAGTTTTGTATTTTGCTGAGAAACAAGCCCCTTATCATTCGCCTTCTGATCTTCCTATTGTGATTGCTAGAACAAAATAATTCGAATCAATGACTAAACACTTTTTTAGCAGGGCCAGTTTGCAACACAGTTTGCAGACTTCCTTGCTCAGGCACACCTACTAAACCTTAGCTGATTAAGACGATTGAGTAGGGAAAACTGTAGTTTGCTGGATTCTGACCATGCAGGACCAGAATTGGGGAACCCTGCTTTATAGTATAAACTATATATTCACTTACATCCGTGGCAAGAATAACCAACTCTTAGACGACCCAGATTTTTAATACTGAAATTATATTTGTTGGGCGTTGGTTTAAAACGTGAAGAAGAAAACTAATACAAGTAAAGCTCGGATGCCTAAGCAAGTTTAGCTAATCTACTGGGGGCAATTATCTAAGCTTTATATTATCTGTGCTTTACTGTGAGTGACAGCAATCGCGTCAAACTCGGCTTGGCGCGCGCTCCCCTCCCCTTCCGGAGATCGCCTGGCCGTGACGTAGCGGGGGAAGGCGCTGCGGCGCCCGAGTTGGAGCTGGAGAGCGAGGGGGAAGCAAAATGGCGGAGCTTGAAGACGTTACGCTGGACGGGAAGCCGCTTCATTCGCTCCGGGTGGCAGATTTAAAAACCGCCTTGGAGAATCGGGGTCTTTCTAAAAGCGGGCAGAAAAATGCACTCATCAAGCGACTCAAAGGGGTGAGTTTGCCGGAGTTTCAGCGCTTCGAATAAGCTGTTCGACTTTAGTTGGCGGTGAAACCGAGTGTCGAGCGATGGACGGAGTGTCGGAGGCTCGGAAACGGCGACGCTATCTCGGCTTGTTCGTGGAGGGCGGCGCGGCTGGCGAGTCGCAGCGCGGTGTGCTTCGTGCAGGACTTTTTGGAGCTGTCTTCGCCGCGCTTTCCCCGTGTTTTGGACATGAGGTGTGTCAGACCGACCGATAGCAAGGCCTGAAGCTCTGTGTTTATGCGAGTCGGTCTCCATTAGTTTCGGAGTAGTCGCCGGGCCCGCGCTTTGTGTGCTTGTGCGCGCGGAGGGGAGGGGGGGGTGCAGGCAAGTCGGCTGCGCGCCTGGATGTTCTAGCCTGGACACGCAGTGCAGCCGCCCGCCTTCAACGCGGGGGATTCAATACTGCGCCGCGCGCGCCCGCCGAGTAAATGCTATGGCTAGTTAGCCCCCGAACTGAGTAACCACCTGTTCCGTAATCAAAAGCGATAACAGTCTACCGGTAGCTGGTAAAATAGCTCGTAATATGTAGCCCTTGGGCTATTGCTGTTATTTGTAATCCGTTAGTTGTCGTAGTTGCTAATGTAAACCGATTATAAATAGTCGCTATCTTGTACATTGTATTTGACGGTTGGTTAGTTAACTGCGTAAATGATTCACGGGGCGTAGTTTCGGCATAAACTTACAGTAGTATTCATTTCAAATTACTATTAAATTGTCAGCCTGTGGTTCGTTTGTTTAGCTGGCTACGTTGGTTTAATCATGCGTTAGCGCGCGTGTAATGATAGTTTGTTTACAAATATGTTAAAACATATTGCTGACTCTGAGTAAACTAGTCGCATTTCCAATGCAAGTTTTGGCACTTATGTGGTTGGGAAGGTCTTCTGGTAGATTTCGATCACTCCTTCCCTTTACAGAACAACCTATTCCTAAAACAGAACTGCTGAACTCAGTAAAACCAACGCGCAGATGCACGTTTTTCTCTTCAAAGATCGTACTAGTCGAATAAGGTTTGATCGGCTGACGGCGGCTCCCGCGGACTGTCCGTCCCCGTCCCAGACCGAATCTTGACGAATCTTAAGTAAAAAAAAGAAAGAAACCCATAATGAACAGCATTTGTATCTGTGGTTGAAAATACCTCTGTTACTGGACATGAGAGCCAGTGATTAGCCTTCACCCAACATATAAAGTTGAAATATGATTAACTGAATGACACTCCCATTTCTCTTGTGTGTTCAGTCAGCAGCGGTTGTAGCCCAGTTTGTCTCATCCTGAGGCAGGAATATATTTTCTTTTCAGAGAAAGGACTGAATGTACTGGTTAAGAATGCTACTATTTTTTAATTATTTTGTCTTATTGGAGAAACAACGAATGAAAGACTTGCTTAACTTCCCAACTAATCTGTTTTCCCTTGTTACTTATGAGAGGGAACATGCACACATACATTGTTTGAAGCTGACATGCCTGTTGGCACAAAGGGGTATTTAATTTTTAATTAAGTGCAGAATGAGAATAACAGAGAAAATTTTAAATGGAGATTATCTCCACTACGTATATTCTTTGACTTTTAAACTTGGTTTAACACTGTCAATTAAAAGTTTGGAAAGCACAGACACTTTATGATCAGATGTAATTGTTGCCACAAAAGTTTTAGCATTTTTTTTTTTTTTTTAGGAAGTTGAATCATTTACAGACGCTCCTCTACTTACGAACTTAAAGTTTACGGACTTTCAGACATATGAACAAAGAGGACTGTAAGTCCAAACTGTGTTTGTTTGGGCTCCCGTTTCCTGTCCGCAACATCAATTTTTTTCCACGCGCTAGTATGACTTTTGACCGCTACTCACGCCATACAATGTAGTATGTGTGCTCCCAGCCTTAGTTCTTTGTACTTGTATAAACCCTTAAAATGATGCTGAATAACGACTTACGAACGTTTTAAGTTACAAACGGCCGTTTCATTGCCTGATTCATACAATACATTGTAATGCTTGTTTAATGAGATTGGAAGGTGTAATGAGCGATTTGATGATTGAGTTTTACTGCAGTAACGGTAGAATTCCTTTTATTTTGTTGGTCTTGGGATTTCTGTGTGTTGACAGAAGGCTTGTGGACATGGCGGGTGAATCCACAGCTTTTTAATGAATCCATTTCAGTGAGCTTAGAAACCTTAGAATTGTCTTAATATTTGTGGTGATTAGTTGATATTGGTCACCTTTATGTACAGAGGAAGGTCAAGTCAGTAAAGAGAATTTTCTCCAGTGATGAGTCTGCCATGCTAATACCGATGCACCAGATGGACTATGTGTCTGTCTGGGTGTAAGTGAGTTGAACTTACCTTCTCACACTGGTGCAGTGTGCTCTGAGGAGAACCTAAAATACAGTACACCATACCTGCTTTTTCTTTGTATTCCACATGGCCCTGGCAGTGTGCATCGCACGGTTCATGGTAAGCCGTGTGGACATGTTGTATTTTGTAAGCTGTGCATGTCTGGAGCTTGGTGGGGTGTGTGGGTCTTAGGCTAATCTGCTAATCTTTCTTGTTTCAGGCTCTCATGCTGGAGAATTTGCAGAGAACCTCCACCCCTCACATTGGACTGCAGCCCAATTCTCAGGTGAGATCCCCACTGTGTATTGGTTTTGCTTAAGCAAACCATGCATATTTTTTTTTCTACCCAGTATATGAACTTACCTTCAACTTATGAACTACTTGTATGTAAAGGCGGTTATCCATGTGAGTTATGTTTGTGATTATTCTGATCTTGCACCTTAATTTTTGGCTACTGATTCAGAAGCAGGTTTGCTCTGCTATGAAGCAGAAGCCTAAGATTTATAGTTCTTTGTTGCTTCACATACCATGTGTGTGTCACAGATCGGGGAAGAGATGAGCCAGAACAGCTTCATAAAGCAGTACCTGGCCAAACAACAGGAGCTTCTCAG
This sequence comes from Hippopotamyrus pictus, assembly GCA_026781145.1. Lineage (NCBI taxonomy): Eukaryota > Metazoa > Chordata > Actinopteri > Osteoglossiformes > Mormyridae > Hippopotamyrus > Hippopotamyrus pictus. The sequence goes on along the minus strand of JAODLC010000015.1, from coordinate 17,591,964 downwards.
GCAACGACTAGAGCGAGAGGCCAGGGAGGCGGCCGAAGCCAACGATGAGAAGCCAAGTACGCCCCTTTTCTCCTATTTACGGTGCTCCTACCCAGCGTCTTGTTGCCTCCTTTGTATCTGCGCTGCCTGCTATGCTAATCCACTTTGGGCCCTTTTCCACTGAGCCAGGTACCGTACATTTGGCATGGTACGCTCATTAAGGAACTTTTGGTATTTTACCTTTTCCATTGACGTTCGCTCGAAAACCAGTACTAAAAGTATCAAACTAGCTGGGGTACGTTTTTCGTACTTTGGAGTAGGACTTGCATACCTTTTCTTTGTTGATTGGTTATGCAAATAGCCTGCCTCTGAAACACAATAAAACCACTGTCTTGAAAAAAGTTATGAACTCAGAAGGCAATGATAAACTAAGAAAAAAAAATAGTACTGCTAATTGATGTGTGGAGAAATGAAGAGACCCAAGGTTTAATTGTGATCTGTTTGGAAGAATACATACAAGATCAGGATGGCATGACAAGAAATAAATATGTATAATATTATAAGAAATATATATGTATAATATGCTAAAGCTGCAATTTCCAAATATGATTTTGGCATAATTATTGGGTTATTTTAAAAACAAAAAAATAAGTTCAAAATAATTTTCTCAGAAAGCAGTTTAGGAGTGATTTAAATGGCAAGGATTAAACTGATCATGATTCTCGGAGAATGCATGCAGTGCTTATGCAAAAGTAGCGGAGCTAAGCTTTAAATTTATTTTTGAAACATACTAGATAATCTTGAAAAGGAATAATCACTAAAACTACAATAAGTTTATAACTAAGTTTTTTTTTTTTTTTTTTTTTCCCTCCCTTTTCATCTATGGAAGAGTAAAAATGTTTATAATGCCCATACAGTATGAAGGCATAAAAAAAGCCAGATCTCAACCTAGCTATCGCGTTTCTTGTGGTATATAAGAATTGCATGTGCATAACATGCAATGTTGGTATTAATATCGCTCATCATCCAGTCCTGTAATATACTAGCCATTTTTCAAATTGAGTACAAAATACTTACCTTGTGTTGTGATGTTCAGTGCTGGTACCAGTCTTTATACCAGTGCGAAGTCAACACCATGAATACCATACTTTTGGTACTTTTCTCAAGTACCAAAAGTACCATAGGTAGTGCAGTGGAAAAGCACCCTTTCTGTTGTTGCTGGTCTTCGCCACATTGCTTGCTGTGTTGCTTATTGGCTCTTGAACTCTTGTGTCTAGCCATAGGGTTATCCCCTATAAAAGACTTATTAGCAAAATTATTTGGGTGCTAAACAGCATGGCTGTCTTTAAGGTATTACAGACGCTCCTCTACTTGCGAATGAGTTACTTTCCGAACAGCCTTTCGTATTTTGAAATGGTCATTTGTTATTCAACACTATTTTAATGGTATATGCAAGTACAAAGAACTCGGCTGCTTGGAGTATGCACGCTGTGCTACTGCATGATGAGAGTAGTGGCCAGAAGTCATACTAGGCGGAATTGGCATGCAGAAAAAAATTTTATGTTGCGGACAGGAAACGGGAGCCCAAGGAACACATTTTGGACTTGCAGTCCTCTTCGTTCATATGTCAAAATTTGTAAGTTGAAGGTTCGTAAGTAGAGGAGCGTCTATATATAAATTGTCGTATTCTATGTTGTATAGCTGAATAAATGAATACATTTGATTGTTTTCACAAGCTTAGAATGATTAGAATAGCCTTAATATTTTAGAACCGGGCTGCCCAGCCCTGCTTCTGGAGATCTACCACCCTGCAGCCCTAACTTAACACACCTTATACAGATAATCAGGCCCTTCACTAGTGTCTAAGCATAGCTGGCTCTCGTACTGAGATTCTGCAGGAGGATCTGGTTTTCTGTGTTGGGCAGCCGTGTTTTCGGAGAAGGTATGTGTGGTTTTCCATATTGGTCACCTTTAGTTATGGAGGGAGGTTCAATTAGTAAAGAGAATTTTCTCCAGTGATGAGTCTGCCATGCTAATACCGATGCACCAGATGGAATGTGTCTGTCTGGGTGTAAGTGAGTTGAAGTTGCCTTCTCACACTGGTGCAGTGTGCTCTGAGGAGAACATCCAACATGCTTCCATTAATCAAACCTTTGGTTATCGACCCAGTCAGACTCGGCGCATATGCCCTGTTTTTGTAGTTGGTCGTAGGTCATCTTTGGGTCACATCTTGTGCATCCTCTGACCTTTCACCCTCCTGCAGAGACGGACAGTCAAGCAGCTCCAAAGGAGGATCAAGAGGAGAGCAACCTCACTTCCTGTTCGGTGGAGGTAAGCCACCTCGTGAAGAAAAGCTCCAGCCAATCGCAGCATTACCAGTGTCCCTTTGAAATTATATCATTAATTGTGCTTCTTTGTTGATTTGTTCTTGACTGACTTGAAACTAGGATGGCAAGTATAACAATTCTGCCAGTCACTTTATTATCCAGTGAAACTTGGTTTCTTCAGTCACATAAATGTGACCCGCTGAGTGTCAGATACAACGTGCTGCAGGACCTCACTCCTGTTTCCTCTGGTCCGACAGCCCTCCTTGCCGTCGGGTGCCCTGTTCGGCCAGGAGGAGGACGGAGGGGGAGGTGAACTGGAGCCGACCCCTGTCCAAGGCAGAGAGGAGGTGGAAGGTACCATGCCCCCAGCTGTGCTCCCGCGTCCCAGTACCCGCCGCTCGCTGATCCAGCCGGCTCAGGCTAAACAGACGGAAGCCCCTTCTGCCTTCGGCTCCCAGGAAGCCCTCGAGGCCGGAGGCAGGGCCCGGCGCTCCTCCAGTGGCCGGCTGAGCCGCGACGAGCCGTCTCGCGCCGTGGCCTCGCTGTCTGTGCGCGTCGTCGGGGAGCCTGAGCGGGAGGGCTTGGCCAGCGCCGCCTCCGTGTCCACGCCACAGCTCGGACGCTCCACTCTTAGCCAGGATGACAGCGAGGATGACGAGAAGAGCGATGCCGATGAGGAGTGGGCCGTCGGGGCTGCCAGGCGTGGTCCCAAGCAGAGCCCGGCCCCCAGCAGCCTGCCTCCCCAGCGGGAAAGGTCCCGACGCAAGCAGCAGCCACCACAGCACATCCCCCCACCACAACTGCCCCACCAACCCCCGCTGCAGCTCCGCCAGCCCACCCCACCTCCCTCCCCACCTCCGGAGCTCTCTTTCCCTCTGCCAGACACCCCCAAGCAGAGTCCCCCCAATGAGCCTGAAGGTGGGGGGGCGGCAGAAGCGATGGCAGCCCCACCCTCTGCCCTGCAGCACCAGGACAGCAGCTCCGGCTCCAGCAGCTCTCCCCCCAGCAGTCCGGAGTCCCCCCACCAGCGCCGACCCGGCCCACTCACCCTGCTGGCCCGCAAGATGGAGTCCGAGGGTGCTTTTGCTGGGACGCAGGGTCGAAGCCACTCGGAGGCTGAAGGGCAGGGATCTGTACCCACCTCTGCGGCTGCTGCCTCGCCAACTACCGTGTGCGCCGACAGCCACGGCACCAATGCAGCTCTGCCTCTGCTGCCCCCTGCAGGAGACCTTGCGCTTCAAAGTGGAAACGGCACGACCACGTTGGAGCCCAGTCCCGTTGGCTCACCTGCCCAGGTTGTGGCTATCGGAGACTCGCCGTTCCCACCTGCCGAAGCAACCGACATTAAGACCACTGGTGATAGACGAAGTGATGGAGGAGAGCCATCCAGACCCACGGAGGACTTTGGGAAGGATGTAGTGGCAGCAAAACGGGGAAAGCCTGAGGGGGAGGAAACGGGAGAACCTAAGCAAGAGCACTTAGGAGAGCCCTCTGCACCTGGGAAGCCCACTGAGCCTCTGGAGAGTCAGCCCACCACGACCCTGCCCACGCAGCCGCCCTGCAAGAAGCTCCGCTTTCTGCGAAACATGCCAGTATCGTGTGCGCCTGCGTCCACGGCGCCCTCTGCCAGGCAGCCTTGCACATCTTCAGATGAGCCTCCGGGGCAGCAGCCGGCCCAGCAACTGCCCTGCCCTCCTGCCGCCGACCAAGATAAAGATGGCACCCGTGACGGATCCATAAGTCCTTCTGGCGAGGCAGGGGCTATCTTAAAACCCCAGTCAGCAGAAGCACCAACAGTCTGCTCACAGAGCGAGACCACTGACAGGGAGAAGGGGCCAGGAAGTAGTGCTGGGCAAGCAGATACCAGGACAGCCAAGGTGGTAGAGGAGGGCAAAATGTGGAAGGGGGCTGCTGTCGAAGCACCCATGGGCCCAGTGCTGCCCCCCTCACCCCCACCAGAGGAGGGCGACGCAGAGCCAGAAAGAAACAGGCACTCCTCCCCCTCCAGTGACTCCTCATCCTCTGACTCGGATTCCGAATCTTCTTCCTCACATTCCTCGGGGTCCTCTGCTTCATCAAGAGACCGATCCAGCTCCAGATCCGGTGACAAGAAGGTGAGTGATTGACAGTCAGTATACCTGATACTGTGGTGTTGAGGTGTGGACACACCCGCCAACATATTCCCTGCAGAAAGGTTCTCTCTGTGCAGTGATGGTTAACCCTCCACTCCATCCTACCCTTAGCATGACGGAGCCAAGCAAGACTCTAAGGAAGGCTCCACAGCCACTCCCAGAAGTCCTTGCCGCAAGAGAAGAGGGGAGCAGTTGGAAGAGCGTGATGCTGGAGGTGTGCAACAACACAAGGTAAGATGGACTTGGCCGCCTCTGTCCAGCCCTTTTCCTTCCTGTTTGTCCTCCAGTGATGAGTCTGCCATGCTAATACCGATACACCAGGTAGACTGTGTCTGTTTGGGTGTAAGTGCGTTGAACATTTCTCACACTGGTGCAGTGTGCTCTGAGGAGAACCAGCCACCCCTAACTGGAGGACTGTGAAGACCTCTTTTGGTGTGGGGGAAGGGGTGTAATAGCTGCCCATCAGTACTGGAAGTAGAGTAGAAGTCATAAATAGTATATGGGTCATGGATCAGAAGTGAAGAATCAATTCACATTAAGATTCTATTTAGTAGTACTTAGACCAGTATTTCCAAACCTGATCCTCAGGGACCCCCAGACAGTCTACGTTTTTGAAAAAAACATGGACTGTCTTGCGGGGAGCTGGGAGGAAGCAAAAACGTGGACCATCATTAGTACTGTAACTCACTGTGTTTCCTTGTATGGTTTCTGTTTTGTCTGTGTTTAACAGAAGCCATGCCTTGGAGATGAAAAGAGGAGTAAAGCAGAGCGTAAGGGACCAGATGGAAAGAGCTGTATTCCAGCCAGGTCAGTTTGAGCACACTTAAACAAAGTAACTCATTGTTACTTCCGAAAATCGTTATCTTAAGCTGCTAAATAAGCTTAATGCTCTTACACTTATAAACGTCTCTGGTCAAGATAGCAGTTGTACTCATCCATATTTCTAGTTCATACACTTAATCGGTATTACTGTGCTGGGCACCATCATAAAGAAATTGCAGGTTTGCCCCTAGCAGAGCTGGATTAGTTGAAGCTCCCCCTGCCTTTGGAACATCTCCATACTGGCAGCTGCCAGCTGGGCTATGAGATGACTCCAGCTACTGTTTGCCCCCCCAAGTGTTTTCAAATGTTTCTTGAAGCACATTTTTCCTCCAGTATTTGACCAGTGAGCCTAGTGATGGAAACTGCACCAAAACTCACCCTTTAAATAATCTGAGATGCACAAGCTAAGCTTTCCAGTCAATTGTTTACTCATCTTGCCTCAAGAAGTGAAGGAACCTACAGATACTAGTTACACGGGTTTGGTTTTCATCCTGCATCTGGGTGCTGAATGCTTGCACAGATGTGTCGGTGTTTTAAGCTTTCCCTTGGAGGCCCTCGATTAGCCTCCAGCATGCACAAAGACATACATATGTGGGTAGAATTATATATGCTTGTCTTCAAACAGGATACATTGTTTATCTTAAAACATCACTGACACAAACTAATCTTTCCCCTCTTTACAACAGTAAAATCTGAGACCTTCTTTTGACACTTAATCCTCAGGCTGGCATTCTGTTTTGGCATTTTTACGTTTGTCTTGATGTGAGTGGAACTACAATTTAACCCTGTCCACTGTTTTTTTATTATTATTATTTTATAAAAAAGCCACCTTTTCTAAATAGCCTCATTCATGTAAATATTTTTTGGTGTTCGGAAAAGTTTTTCTTGTTTGCTAGATACGCTTTGTGTCATTGTGTGGCGTTAGATCTGTTTGCGAATATTCCATATTTTTCCATAGCCAGTGCCGATTGCCTGTCTCTGATCTGTCTTGGTACTTCCCACTCATGCTAACTGCCGAAATGGCACTGCCCTTGATTTCCAAATTTGACCGTGTGATTGCTTGGACCACAAGATGGTATGGGTACTCTGATGTTTCTCTGTACCCTTTAAGAGGGTCTTTGATGGATTGTGCGTTGTCTAGCTTCTCCCCACAGACTTGCTTGCCAGGAAAGGCTTAACCCAGAGCTCAAGCTCCAAACGACATAGCTTTGTGGATCACAAAAAGCATAAAGCCCTCCAGCACAATAAGTTTGCAATTTATTTCAAAGAGTAGAGTCTGTCCTTAGTGGTGGGGTCTAAATGCCTGAGGATCTTGAGGGAACATGGCACACATACAACGATGTGATTTTTTTTGGGGAGCTTAGGTCCATGGCAGCAAAGTGGGAGCAAGTCATCAGACAAGGCTCACGGTTTACCAGCAAATGTATGTCCTTATCTTCACCTTTAGTCTTGGGCTGTGGGTACTGACCGAAAGAACAAGGTCATGTGTATAAGCAGCCAAAATAAGGTTACTTGTCACCAGGCTCATTAAGTGTAACGGTGAGGATTTCGGAGACCTGGAGGGACCTTGAAATAGAGACACTGCCCCTTCAGTTCAGGAGGAGTCAGCTGCAGTCATTTGGGCATTTCCTAAAGGTGGCACATGGGTAGCTCCGAAGGGGTCTGTTGCAATCACATCCCACTGGGTAGAGACCCTGTGGTAGGCCCAGGAAATAGTGGAGGGATTTTATCTCTCGGTGGCCTTGGGAATGTCTGAAGATCTCCAGAAGGAGCTAGAATCTGGGGCTGTGGAAAGAAGTCTAGCTCAGAGTGCTGTCGCCGTGACCCTCGCCAGGAAGAGTGGTGTGAAGATGCGTGGATGGATAGTTAATAGTTAAGCAGCTGTACATATGAGAAGCCGTCTGCAAACTAATGGCCATGAAGTATGACGCTCCTAATGTCAAGGCCATACCTGTGCACCAAGCTGTGCTTCTGGTGACAGGATATTGAATGAAGAGGAGGCAAAGAATACTAAAGATATATATTCAGTGTATTTGCAGCTCCCTATTAAATGCAGATTGTTCCAGCACGTTGGGTTATTTTAGGTTTTATAAGTGTTGTCGTATGGGGATCTTTTAATCACCTTTGATGAAAGGGGATGGATGGGGGATGTCAGGCTTTTCCAGCTTCTATCAGATCTGTTTTTGATTTACAGGTACATTTTAGGGACTTTGGGTATCGATTACTGTTGTGACTTATGGTGCTAGGCTACAATATTGCTAAATAAGTGGCTGATGCTACTATGTGGAAAAATTCACTTTAGCTTCCATTGGGGGTAAGTACACTGTTTCCCATGCTTATTCTGATTTTCATACAAAAGTGGACATTACAACATTTTAAAACGCAGACTACGTGAGTGGGTATCCTTTTCTTGGAATGAAGAAACTGCGAGAAATTTTCTCCACATGATATAATGGCAGCCCTTCAAGAATAACGCGTTTCTAATAGGGGTGCTGAAAGTTGTAGATATGAATCTGTATTTATTTATTTCTTTCTTTAAAATAAAAATGCTTTATGGTTTACTTCCTGATTTGCAAGACATCCAGAAATCAGTCCTTTTCGACAAAGCAGGGCATTCATTCCAGCTATCGACGATTCACTGAAAATGTATTTTAATGCGCATAAATGTCACAGAAAACTAACACTACTTTGATTCAGTTTTATGGCGTTTTTCCACTGGCAGACAATAACCCAGCAGTAATGCAAAGAGACTAGTTACCGTGCGGTTCCAGCTGGGATGGGTTCTGCATTGCAGAAGGTTCGGTAAAGGCGTCAGGTTTGGAGGGCGATAGTGGCGTAAAACCGAAGAGAGACTTATTTCCAGCTCATAAGTTGTACATCATGATTTTTCATCATGACTTAATTTTCTAGCACATCTGTGAGAATCACCATGCTAGCATCAGTCGCTAGCGAATTAGCGTAAATTTGCATTATGAATCCATTCCGTTCATCTGTTTTATAGTATTTTTTTTCAAGTAGGAGGTTGGAAATTGTCAGATTCCAAGTTAACGGAATGCACCGGTATATCGCAATGTGCCACACTTATATTGAATAATATATAGAACATGTTTTTTTTTCCTTAAGATAATCAATGCACAGAACACTCATATCTAAGCGTTTTGACCAATCATAAGGTGGTAACGCAACCAGCTCGGTTTGGTCAAGCTATCGGCATAGTTACAAATCGGTTCTTTGCAATCGAAATCCGCCAGTTCGCTGTAATGCGCGGGTCTTTCTGGCAGTGGAAAAGCACCAGTAGGTGCTGTTGTGGGAGGCTGGATTTAAGTTACCTTATGCTGATTTTATGTAGTATAACTACAGGTGCATCGATAGGAGCACTAGTATAGGTATTGGGTCTGATACAGTGCTCACCTACTCGTACTCATCCTTGTGACAATGTGCCCTATACCTATGATGTATCAGCGATATTACGGGAAAAAAATTCGGGCCACAAAATGTCTGCAATGTGAAAGTACTTAAAAATTAACAAGGAAAACCAAACCGTAGTAGACTAAAACTGCTGTGCTATAATATCAAGATGAGGTATGAAAGAAGTTAAAACGCAAAAAGTAAACATGTGGAAACTAATCAAGAAAGAGTACGACGAAATTACGTCCAGCAGCACTGCAACAAGTTATCATGCATTAAACACTATAGGTGTGGAGAGAGAAAATGTCCAAGTATAACCACAGTGCAGTGAAAATAACAGAAGCTCTTATCCAATATTCTCGTAGTATATCGTAACGGAATTGTGGTACGCAGTAAAAGCTTATGAACAACATAGATAGTTTTATACTCCCCGCAACATGTGAATAAATAAACCATGTGGGGTGGGATTTCAGCCTCGTTTTTTTCTTGATACATTTAAATTAGAATAAATTGCATATTGTAATGTCTCTGACCCTAAATCTGGTATCGACATTGGTGAGTACCAGAAAGCGAGCGTGGGTACACGTACTGAAAACAATGGTATCGATGCATCCTTAGTTGTACTTGTGGGCCAAGGCCCGTTTTCATGTTCATCTTACCACTAAGAGTACTCCTGAATCACACTAAAAGTTTTTAACTAAGTTTTTTTTTTCCCTAAAACCTATTCACGGAGTGGCTGAGAGAAACTTTGTTAGGAAAATAGTCAACTCCTAAGCCAAGACTCTGTCGCTTTGACTGACGTCAGTTCTCATGCACGAGCTTTCCTGCAATAATCACGGGGATTGTTTGATGAGAGGCCAGTATGTGCTGGTGAAAATGTACCCGCAACATCTTATAAACACAAATGCAGTGGGAACCACTTATAGTGATGATGGTAATGGAGATCAACTGCTTATAGGTGTCAAAAAGCTTGGGACAGAATCATTCCTCATTCCTCTGTGTGTGTATAAACTTTGATCGCCCTACTCTGCCTTGCGGGTAACCCGTCTGCTTCTGGCTAGCTAACCGGCTAATACTGCGTGCATAGAACATATGACGGGAAAAATGGTCATTTTCTCTCAATGACAAATACACTAATCAAAGCTTATGAGAAACTGCCAAAACCGAGCCAACGAGAGACAGCAGCGAAACTATATTCAGATATATTTCATGTATTGTAGTATAGCGTATTTGAATTATACACAGTTCAGTAATTTGAAAAACTTTCGAAACAGCTGTACTGTATTTTGTACCAGTCAATAAAATCCAGTATATAGCGTCATTCTTTTTATTACCTTATACTCATATAATAAACATACAAATTTCAATTAGATTGTAATCTACCTTATACCCAAAGAAAAAAAATCTGTTATCACTATAAGTGTTTTGTACTGTATATGATTTTTTTTTTTTCGGTTTGTTGGTGATGTTATTACATCCCTCACAAATTCCACAACAATCATTACTCCCTCCCGACTGAGGCGGTATCCTTCAAGTAATTCAGCGTTCGTTTTATGTTTCCATGACATTGCGACGTGGATTGACAGCAGCCATTTTGCGACTGTTTGTGAATCGGTCCTCCCGACTGCTTTTTAGTTCTCCCAGATTTAGGTGCTAGTTTAAGCGCTAAGGGATTGTGGGAATTAGTGAAAAATTACGAGTCAAACATTATTTTTACGAGTTTCTCTTGAATTGCAAAGTTGGGAGCTACTTTTAGCCTTAAGATGTGAATACGGGCCCTGACTTCTAGGAACTGACAGTTACAACTAATCCCCATCTACTAACGAATAATTACACGAGCAATGGACCACTCTGAGTGATCAATCGAAACACATTAGGATTATTTTGGGTGCAATGTTTAACGTCATAAACCATTTCGGTGTTTTCCTCAGTTTTGGGAGAATATACCTCATCGTTACACGTAAGGGTAAAATTAATCGATAGAGAAACTTACTCTCCGGGGGGGAAGGAGATTTCAATGCATCTGTGTGAAAATGAATTGCTCCGTTTCCTGAGTTCACGTGAAATAATTTAAGCATTCGGAAGCTAAATGGAAATGAAAAGCGGACACGTTTTCTTAAATCACTCTGCCCTGATGATGTAATGAACAGGGGCTTCTCCAAGAAGCCATAATACAAGGGGACAAATATGGAAAAGGGAATTATTTTATATCCGAAATTAATATGGTTACTTTAAACCTAAAAACTGTAGTCGTAACTAACTATTTAAAATAAATATTTCCTATATTTGGACGTAATGGATGTATTAAGGTGGTGTGCTCGATACATTTGCTGTGCAGCTGTTTTTTATCCCGTGATGTGCGTTTCTTCACTAAGGATAAGTTTTTCTGGTCACGTGGCACAATATTTTCGCTCTCATTTTAAAACTCCGCTTTTAGTGAATAAACACGTATAGTAGAGTGATAGTAACGCGGTGCGTATTAGTTCCGCGGTGGTATTTCTCGTCAGGCGTTCTGTGAGGCCGGCCTCATTGCCGGTGTGGCTGAGAGGAGATGGGGTCCTCGCCCTCTTGCTCTCCTTTTCCTCAGACCTTCTCTAGCTTTATCCAATATGGCCGTCGTGCGTGTTCGCTCGCACTGATACCAGCGCAGCCTACAACCCCGCTACCCAAACAGGAGTAATTCTTCTCGAGCAGAACCGCAGTCGCTTTAGCTGGAGGCGCAGATTCTGGCCGTACTTTACGGTTTAGAGTGTGGGCCAGATAAAATGCTGTCTGAAAGCAACAAAAACGGGTAAGCTGGCGAGGTAGGAGGTGCGGGAGATACAGCGTACAAACGACGTCTCCTTTCGTCCGTGGCTACCTGCAGTTCTCTACTTTTCTGGTTTGAACGTCCTTTTATTGTAGCCGTCCCGTATACTTTATTTTCTGGCGGATTATTTTTAGTCGTCGTTAACGTGGCGCATTTATGTGTGTGTGTGTGTGAGAACGTATGGGTTTGGGTGGGGGAGTTGGGGGAAGGGGAGATGGCTGGAAGGGGGGTCACCGGTATTCCTTGAGAACTGCTGGTGTCTGCCCCGCGGAAGGCCGTGAGATGCGTGTTCTTGCTGTGCTGCTTCAGTGCGACGTGTTGTAGCATTAATTTTGTATTTTCCATTATGCACGCATTTCCAGCAATGATTACTTGGATATTTTCCGCTGACGATAATGGATCTGAAAGAACTATTAAAATACTATTAACGCATGGCTATGAACAACAGGCTGCTGTCGTTAAATTTATGCTTAAGTGTACATTCTGAGTAATCGGAAAGCTGGAAGTATGTTTTAATGCCCCTTGGCCAGTGCTGTAGTCTTTTTGGTCAGTATCATGCCACTCTTCATTGTCTTCGCTCTTAAAACTGCTAGTTTGTTTATTCAGCATTGTATTCGGACGTATATTGTCTGAAATATAAGACTTGCTAATGGAAAATCCTAGTCACAAATTTCTGTGAGAGAGATTTGTAGAAAACTTCTTCAGAATCCCCTCCTAAGTTTCTCGTTTCAGCGATCGGAAAAGTGAGCAAATCTAGCTGAACCACTTTTCATAGCAGGGGAGTATGTGAGTTTTCTTTTGCGGGTGGTGTGCAGGTGTGACACCCAAGGCTTGACATTCCAGTCCTTTCAGTCTTATGGCACTTTGTAGCATTGGAGAGCTGTGGAAATAAGGGTGTTAACAGTAGTCTTGGCTGTGCACTGCTTACATTTTCTTCCAGTTTTTGGTGTAAACAGCAATTTGAACTGCAAATATTTAATATTGTTTTCTACTTAAGGATTTTCAGGAAATAATTAGCAAAATTTCTTCAGAAAAAATTTTATTCGGCCACATTCATTGAGATCTACTGCTCCTGTGATGTGCCATGGTTCCAGATTTTATCAGGCCAGGCAAAGTGAGCACTGTGTAGCCGGTGTCTTCTTTCAGATTGTCAAGATTTCCCATGCAACCAAATTTAACTAACACTTCGCTTTGGCTGAAATCAAAATATTTCGATATGTTCAGCACTTGTGTGCACCTGGTTTTGTTTTAAGACCCAGAGTCCTTAATCCCTGCAGTTAAAAGGGCTCAGCCTTTGATTGATAGACTGTTTATGGGTTTGTGTTCTCTTGAAGTTCTTTAGTCCTGTCTCCAGTGACACAGCCGCCTCTTGTCTTATTGTGCACCATGTGAAGGAGATATCTTACTTCCCCACCACCACCACCTTTTTTTCTGGCCATAATGGCTGAAAGATGCCCGGAAAAATTACTGATAAATGTATAACATTTGTATCGGGACTTCTGCACGGCGTTGATGTTTATTTCTATCCATGGTTGTGTATTAACACCATAGACCATGCATCTAGTGTATAGTAGTGTCCAGTTGCTCATGGATGTTCCTCCTGCTTTGACACAATGGAAGGGGAAGTATCATTTACAGGAGTCTTCCTGAAATGGCTCGTCTTGCCTCCCTTTTCAGTAATTAATCCCCTGAGATGGACAGTTAGGTTTTTTTTTTTTTTTTTTCCCCTTAGCTCACAGACCCAGCCTGATCCTCTCATCTTCGCTACACCCCCCACCCCCAAGGCCAGGGAGTATGATAGCTGTATGAGAGACCAAACATAATTGCTGGGCTCCTTGTTAGGTTGCATCGATTTCCAAAGTTTCAGTTCCACTGCTAGGTTAATTGATTTGTTCGCAGCAGTGAGAAGCCTGATTTTGAAATTCTGAGTATTGTGTGTGACTAGTCCTGTTAAACAGAAGATGGACCTTTGATTGGTGAGTGGTGGTCTCCGTTCCCTGGCCTTTTCCATGGTTGTATAGCTCGCTTAAAGCATGTGTATACATAGTGTAAGTCTGGTGCCGGCTGGCTGGCTGTTATGGTTATTTATAGTGTGTTGAGGTGGAATGACCCAGATCCTTGGTCTGAGTTGCTCTCTTCCTCTGCTCTCTGGTTCCGTTCTTTTTTTGTTTTTCTTTTCTGTGTCTCTGCCTTTCTGGATCTTGGTTTACACACACTCAGTCTCAGCCGCGGGGTCGTCCCTGTTCCCTTTACTGTCCTCGCACTCTGTATACTTGCATATGTGTGCCCCAATGCTCTTATAGTAAATAGCAAACATTTTTCTGTGACCTAAGCATTGGTTTGTCAACGTGTTGGACGGTGTAATAAATGAGTGTCGGTGTGTGTATACATGTTATGTGGTATCCTTCTGGGCTGGTATGGTGGCTTGGTGGGGTAGTACTGCAGCTTCACATGATCTACCTGTGTTCGTCCCACCTGCGTTTACAAAACATGCAGTTAGGCAAATTGGCATGTCCAAATTGCCGTGTGTGCATCCTGTCCAGGGTCTACCTCAGCATTGCTCTATGTCCTGCCTGTGACAGTCTTGTGGCCCTCCCTTGACCCTGTACTGGATAAGCAGTTGACGGACGGACGGACGGACGAATGGATGGATGGCTCATCCCTCCTGCCCATGCCGCCACCTCCCCTGCACTGGTTCTTTGTTTGCTCAAACAGTAACCATTTGCACTTGCTTTTTTGCAACCTCCCGCTTTCTCTGTGTCCTCCTGCCAGGGAGTTGAAGCAGGCTGCCATGTCAGAGCCAGCTGACACTGCGGTGCAGGTGGGGGCACCTCTGGAGTCTGAGGGTGCAGCTGTGCAGCCTCACTCAGATGGCCGTGGGGCTGCAGAGAGCCGCTCAGAGAAGGTAAGGCTGTGGAGAGGCAGGCAAGCATGTGGCCGAGTGTTTTGAATATCCAGCTCTGTATACTGGGTCCTCCAGAAGAGCTTTCACTCTATCTGCGACAGACAGTACTGTGACACTGCAGTCAGACAAGGCTTCCGGTGGTTGAAGTGGTAATAGGTGTGGCCAGAAGTTACTATGTCCGGGGCTGTGTGCTTGCATGTGTTTGGAAAAGCGAGGGAAATTGTACACAAGGCTCCATAGAAAGGCAGACAGTCACAATTATTTTGTGTCCTTTTGAATTGAAACCTTATTTGGAACCACACAGTTCGGCAGACCATGTAGCCACGATGCTTTTCATTTTATTGCTTTAGCAATATTTAATGGGAGGATAACTCTTTGCTGAACTATAAGCCATTCGGCAAGTAGGAAACATTTGTTCCATCTTTTCCATGCAGCTTTTGTCTTGCATATTCACCACCTTTTCCTTTTTTTCTTTCTCTGTTAAATTTACAACTTTTTCTCGTCTTGCATAACTAGGACGCCTCCCACACACCTAGAAAAACCTCTACATTTGGCTGTTAAGCAGAAGCAGAGTTCTCTAATTGTTTAATATTCTGTGTGACTATATAGATAAGGGATTTCACAAGGTGGGCAGAATTCATTGAAGATGTTCACAAAAACAATCCAGATTAGCTGCAGTGTTGTCTCAGATGTTGCCTTGTCTCTGCTGGCCATAGTAAAGTGGGGTGGGGAGATTACCTCAGCTGTGATTTGCTAATGCATTCAAATCTCTGATGCCATTTTAAGAGTCTGCCCTTCCTTAGCTCAGATGGATGCCTCATGGAAGAAATGCAAAAAACATTAAGGAGCAGTGGGTGGGGGGTGGCGTGGCCCTGATTTGTGTTTTGTGACCCATCCTGTAAAAGAGTATATATGCTAGAGAGTGTGTGTAATTTTAAGAAATGTGAAGTTAGGCCTGAAGGCTGTTTTAGTCATGATGGGGTTATTCCGTAGGACTCTAAATCTGTACAATTTTATTCCTGTGGCTGATGTTTAAAACCCCATTGATTGCTTTGTTGTAAGGTACTCATACCTCTTCCATTGCCCCAATTGGTACCTGCGCACTACCTCTGCTACTTCACCTACTACACCTGTTCCGCTATACCCAAGCGACTTGGCTGTACCTGATCTAGGCCCCTGAGTCTGCACTGAGTTTATCTGCAAGGTCCCAAGCAGCACAGCCGAGGGAGGCTGCCGGAACTCATCTCGGCCTAGCCCACGCTGCACAGCGAGCGAGCGGGAGCTGTCAGCTGGACTCCTGAGAAAGGGAAGTGCTGCCTGTTGTCGGGGGGGCCTTCCCAGTGCAGCCTCTTGCATGGCATGCAAGAAATCCTGCGCTCTGCACACTGCAGGAAAGCACTTGTGGGGCAGCAGCATCAGCAGCGGCCTTTGCTGATTGTCATGTGAACTATGCATTTGCCTCTCCTGGACCAGAGCCCCACACATCTGATCATTCCATCAGCACCTGGCTGTATTTTGGAAAGTGTATGCCGTGGTTTCCGCCATGCCAGGGATTTACAAATGGACTTTTCCATCACAGTTTGGACAGTTGACATCTCTGGACTGAGCGGGCTACCAAGCGGCACTAACCCCGTCGAATTCCATCAGTTTCTAAAGGAATTAATGCAAAGCTAATTTGTTTTAGCTCAGTTTTTGGGGTCTTTACAAGAAAATGTTCCGGGAAATTCTGCCGACTGTGTGTGGCCTTCTGTAACTCTGGAGGGTAGCTCTTCAGCTGAACTGGCTGCTGCATTTGAACAATTCTCTCCACTCTCACTGGATTACAACTGTCAGTACTTGTTGGACTATTGTTGGCTCAGTGCAGTGAGAGACCAAAGCAATACCCTGACCAATCCAGCTGGAGGTTTGGCTCATACTGGACTGGTAACCAGAAAAACTGGCATAATGGAATACTGCTGATGGACCTGAGGTATGAGGAAAGTGTCGCCTTCCTCGCACTGGAATAGCAAGGGAAAGAAGAATTTGAGTATATCCTCAGCCACAACAAAAAAAACTGAAGAATTCATTGTCCCGTGTGGCTAGAGCATGATCTCTTCAAGTGTACAGCTGGGACTTTTTCCTGTCTATCCACATTGTCCGGATAGAAGGGAATATACCAGGACATTCCCTCTGTAGTCCCATTTGTTGTTTTCCCTCTTCAGAAGCTTCAGAGTGGCCCCAACCCTGGGCCTCACGGCTTTTTACAAACGGGCGACTTTCTGAATGGTCCATCTGCCTGCTAATCATGGTTGTCATGGAATAATTTTTTGTTTGGATTTTTTTCCCCCATATCCACAGCCTGACCTTTTCTAAAACTGGGCTCTCGGTTGCACTGCATGCCACTTACAGCTTGTAAACCTGCTGCGACAGAAGTGCCAGTGTGTGAGGAATGTGGGGGCGAGTGTGCAGATGATGAAGGAATTGACGGGGCACAGTGCGCCACAGGATGGGCCTGTTTGAACACAGCCCAGTTCATCAGACTGATCTCATGTAACTGCAGCGCATGTGAAGTCAAAGGGACAGTTAAAAGACTGACACGTGCCCATATTGGGGTTTGGGTGGGTGCAGAACATTTTAACACCACCTCTTCCTCAAATAAGACTCGCCTGTTGCTTGCAAAATGAGAAGATATTTACAAAAGCCAGTTAATTGTGAACATTCCAACCCCTCAAAAACAAAAGAGCAGTTCCTGTCAGACGGCCTGTCGGCATACTCAGAGTCCTGCCCTCACTCCTCAACTACCTCTGATTGGACGCTTGTTGGCTAGATACAGTACACACAGCCATGCGATTGGGCCATAGCCAAGCAAGTGAAGATCAGGTGTCAATGGTATCAGGAAATAACTTTGTCATTTTATCTCCTTTTACTGTTTGCCTTTTAAAATATATACTTAATTGATAAAGACCTTTGCTACAAAAATAAAGGGAACTGCAATATATTAAACATAATGGATAGTATAAAAATTATGGTTACTGCAGTTTTAATTTAACTATAAGCGCATATTGGTAAACTCCACATTGATTTCTGTGTTTTATGTGGACCTGCTTGTAACGTCAGCAGAGTCTGGTGACCTGGGTACCTCGTTGAATCATTTCTTGAATTTGAACTGCAGTACCCGCTGTCTGATGCTTGTCATCAGAGCGACAGTTGTTCTAGTGCCTCATCCTTCCTCCCAGGTGTTTTGATATCACTCTCCAGTTGACCACTGCTTGTAGGGTTTCTGAGATTCTGAAAACTCGCACTACATACATCCAACATTATGCTGTAGATTCACTCACGCATTAGTCGTGCTGCACCATTTTACATAATCCTGACACTTAAGCTTTTGCTGTTTTTGAAAAAAGATAGTGGCTTGACAATGCACATTTAAAATTCTGGTTATTTTGCACTGTAAATGCCCATATTCATGTCTCTGCACACGACCCGAGCAGGAATATTTGCATACTCTTGGTGATTACGCGCCATCACTCAGCTGTAGATGCACATGTTGAGGCAGCACAGAGGCTTATATTTTGTTGACAGCAGGCTGAGAAACATGGAGGGTTTGCCTGGGAGGAACGTGTGCCTGGAATCACTGCAGCTCTGATTCAGCCCCCACCCCAGTGCCCCTTCTCTCTGCGCATTTATTGATAGCTGTACGCTCTTTCTCTCTCTCTCACCGTCTTTGTCCATTTGCCCGGTTCCTCCCTGTTGTTCTCGCTCTCATTTCTCCCCCCACTCCGGGGTCTTTTTGTTTTATCTGCTCTTTGTTTCAGAGTACCACACCCAAAGCATTTACTGCCCGCAAGATTTCATTGAACAGTGAGTATGCCTGCCAGCTTGCCACACTCGTCTTGGTCTCTGTATAGTAAACAGAACAAATGGAGATTACGTTTCAGCTGAGCCTGCAAGTTCCTCTGCTTTCTGTAGTTCCTGTTGAAGATGATGATGTCAGTGTTCATGCTTTAATGTTCTAAAAGAATTCCTTGGCTTCTGCTTGGTCTCTCGCCGTACGTGGTTCGCTCGTTCTGATAAAGCTAGAAGCTGGAAAATGTCTGTGCTTATCCATCTTTGCTTCTCAGCAGCTAGTAAGCCCTCCGTGGCCAGTGTCGGGGGGACCACCCCCACACTGCCCTCTCCGGGGGGTCCTCTAGAGCCAGATTCTGGTGGCCCGGCAGCCAGAAAGAGGAGATGGGGGTCTAGTACTGCAGTGACGGCCAAGAAGCCATCGATAAGCATCACCACGGACTCCCTAAAGGTACATGGCTTCCACATCGCTGCTCTGATACATCAGGGCACGCATACGATGTTAAATCACTGCTCACTTTTATATTTAGTGTTAAAGATGATTCTGCTAATCAGCATTCTCTACCCCAGTCACTGATCCCAGACATCAAGCCAGCCACGGGTGCAGGGAGCCAAGAGGCGATAGTCGAACTGCACCCTGATGAAGGCCACTTATCAGGAGATGAGGAGGGTGTGGAGCGGGGTGACCAGGGAGACCAAGGTCTGGAGAAAGGTCTTAAGATACGCCGCACTGTAACACAGGTATGTTGCTTGGTACACCTTGGTCCTTCAGATTAGATGTACTGTATGTCTCATGCCTTTCAGAGATGTTAGATCTATGATGCAGTTGGAACTCACACAGCTTTCAGATTTACTGACCGATTCACATTTGATTTGTGAACATCTCACCTGACCGTGGTGATATTACAGATATGGGTGATCTGTAAACGACCTACAATTTCCACTCTCAGGTGGTACCAGCTGAGAACCAGGAGAATGGACAAAAGGATCAGGAGGAGGAAGAGGAGGAAGACGAGCGGTCAGAAAGTGCTAGGACAGTCGAAGAGGGCAAGGACGGCTCCTCTGAGGTTTCCATGGAAACACAAGCACCTAGTGTTCGGGAGGCTGACTTAAAGAAAGGTGGTTTTCAGGTTTTTTTTGGTTTTAATTCCATACCCCCTTGGACCATCTTAAACCAGATACCTGTAGACACCATACTTAGTTACCTGTCTTTCTGATCATAAGTAGAGGAGCATCTATATATTGTGAAATTCATTGATGTAAAAGTGCTGAAAAAGTTGAATACTGGCAATATGTTGGTGTACTATAGATGGTGATAGATCCAGCCATTCAGAAAATATGAAAATAGGTTTTCTTATGCATACATACTCAAAGGGCAACTGGAAATTCAGGCCCACCGAGCTGGCGGGATTTCTGTGCCTGCTCTGGACTAAGGCCTATTGACCATGTGGATGCCGTTTTCATTTTCCCACCACTGATGTTCTTGCAGTGATTCCCAGCGACTCGTTGGTGCGTCGCTCGATTAGCCAGCAAAAGTCTGGGGTGTCCATCACCATCGACGATCCAGTCCGATCCACCAAGCAGCCCTCGCCGCCCCGCGGCAAAATCACAAACATTGTCCATATCTGTAACTTGGTGAGGATGTTTTGCTTCGTTGCTGACCCGCCCACTACCAGCCCATAATCACCTTGCAGAATTGTTTACATCTGGTGCTGTTGTGAACCCTGACCTCTGTCGCACAGGTACGACCTTTCACCCTGGGACAGCTGAAAGAGCTGCTAAACCGAACTGGCAGCGTGGTGGAGGAGGGCTTCTGGATCGACAAGATCAAGTCCCACTGCTATGCGACAGTGAGTCTCCTGCCATTTTCCTGCACCGTAATTCATGTTTCATTAGTGTGCTGCTGGACGTTATTCCGATTTTCTGTGTGGCAAAGAGATCAGCTTTTGCATACTAATGTAACAGTTTTTAATAGGGGAGAACGAGAAGTCCAAGAGAATAGTGGGTGTTCTCCCTGTTCACAGTACTCTAGCAGAGAGGAGGCGGCAGCCACCCGGACGGCACTGCATGGAGTTAAGTGGCCCCAGAGTAACCCCAAGTTCCTGAGTGTGGACTTTGCTGAGCAGGACGAGGTGAGGCTTGTCTTTCTCATGATTTTTTTTATTTATTTTTTTCCATCCATCCACCATCCTTCAGTGTCTCACAGCTCTGATTTCCTCTCGCCTGACATTTCTGAGAAATGTCAAACGATCTCTGGTAAAAATAAAAGCTGGGAAGCGGATACTTAAGCCTGTGGTTCTTTGGAGCTGCATTTTTCTTTTGCAAAATCCCTGAGGCAGACCGAGCGCCCTTGTCATCTTCGCCTTCCTCCCCCAGCTGGACTTTCACAGGGGCCTCCTGACAGTGGAGCGCAGTGCAGAGGAGGAGCGCGGGGTTCCCCCCGTTGCCCCCCCGGCGCCCTTGGCCCGGCCCGGGACGCTGCCCCCCCTGGTGCCTGAGCGGCAGCGTGACCGGGGTACCGCCGTGGTGCGTGACCAGTGGGCGGAGCGCGAGCGCGAGATGGAGAGGCGGGAGAGGACACGAGCCGAGCGCGAGTGGGACCGCGACAAGGTCCAGGAGTTCAGCAAGCCGAGAGAGGAGCGGGAAGGAGGGCCGAGGCGCTCCCGCTCGCGGGACAGGGAGAGGAGGCGCAAAGAGAGAGCCAAGAGCAAGGAGAGGAAGACCGATAAGAAGGGTGAGCTGCGGCACTGTCTGGCTTTGTGGTACTGGGGGATGTCGGTGGTCTGATTATCTCCACATGGTTACAGAAAAAGCCCCAGAGGAGCCTCCAGCCAAACTGCTAGATGATCTCTTCTGCAAAACCAAAACAGCTCCCTGTATATACTGGCTCCCGCTCACTGAGGAACAGGCAAGTAGCTTCCGCGCCTTTGCATGTAATGGCTTTACTGCGCCTCACTGTATGGCCTCTGCCAGTGGACGCAGTGTTCAACCAGTGAGATTCATCTGCGACGGTCTCCCTTGGCCCCGTAGGCGGCACAGAGAGAAGCAGAGCGTGCAGAACGCATGAAGGAGAGAGAGAAGCAAAGGAAGAAGCTGCTGGAAGAGGAAGACAAGAAGCGGGAGGAGCAGCGCAAGGAGCGGGTGAAGGCCAGGGAGAAAGAGGGAGGGGCGGCACCTGGCAGTGGGGCGGGGGCAGCAGGTGAGAGGGAGAGGGACCGGGGTCGCGAAAGGGAGGGGGACAAGCGGCGAGACGGCCACCGCAGCAGAGGGCTGGAGGCCAAAGTGGGGGGCGGCGGTGCGGGGATCCTGGCAGGGGGTCGGCGCTCGCGCAGCCGCAGTAACCCCCCCGCCAGGGATCGCCGTCGGTGAGCAAGGCGACATGCCAAGTCAGCCGACATGAAGGGTGACCACAGGACAGACTGTGATCGTGAGCATTTTTCGTGACGCCGTCTTCTCTCACTCCCTCCTCCCTCCATTTTGAGGAGGGAAGGGCATCGTTGTGTTTTCCCAGTTTATTTTCGATTTCCCGGTTTCTGTCCACTACTGCCACCCAGTGGCCATGCAAAGCCCCAGCCTCTCCTGAGGAGAACTTCTGTTTACCCACAGGATGTGCCCCCCGTGTCCTCCTAAACCAAAAATGGGGGGAGCACACGTCTCCTTACTTATGTTGTGTTCAAAACACACCTTTGCTTTTATTGTCCACCACAGCTTTTTCATTTGTTTTTATTCCCTGTCCCTTTCAGCCACTAGACATCAGTATGAGAATTTGTCTTTTTTGTGTGTTATGGTCCAAGCTCACTGTAATGGGCATGAGCCGTTTGCTGTCAGCACCGTTATTGGCGTGTCCTGCTGGATCATAAGCGTCACACTCTGCCTGTCGGGGCATGTGGCAGCTTTCAGCATCTTTATACCATCATTCTCTGCCAAAAACTATACAGTTTTCACTGCAGTGTGCAGTGAGAGGTCCCACTAAAACTCTGTCTCTCCAGTGTGTCACCAGTGTCCAGGAATTTAATGGAATAAAGTTCTGTTTGGTTCTCAGACCTGTTGCTGGGATGCACTGACGGTATGTTCAGAACGTGAGCATTGTAAAACAGATGCTTTTTGGGAAATGGACCTGTAATGAGCGCCCCCCCCCCATGTCACTGAGGGTGGAGTCCTAGAAAATTTGTTTTAATATTTTTTAATTATTTTAGTATGAATAGTTTATTTGAGTTTGATATTTTTCCTCTAAGTGTTGAATGTACAAAGAATTAAAGATTTGAGTGTGTATGAGTCTGATTTATTGCCTTTTTTGTGATCACTTACCAGGATTGTCATATTGAACCAGTGATAGTGCACAGGTTGTCACAGCAGCCTGTCATATGGTGCCCGATACAGTGCCATCCAGGAACCAAACCCACCATGCAAGAACAGCAAAAGAAGTTTACCAAGGCGGCAAAGATCGTACATGTGCTCTTGGCAAAAGCGCTCTTCCTAACGTGAACTTAGCAAAGCTTGGGTTCAGTGAATCACAGGAATGTTCTCGCTGGTGAGGATGTAGCCCATTCGTCTTTGATATCCGGGGATCTTTACTGTCCCCCACACTTCAGCTCCTGAATATTGGAACTGTACTTTGGCAATATAAGATGGGTGAGTACACAAGAAAGGTCAAGTACACATATTGATAAAGCCCCGTCCACTGCATCAATGGCCAGACACCAGTTCACCAACTTCCTGTTTCAACTAGAGAAAAACCCACACGCACAGCAAGGGTGGGAGGGGAAAGCACTCACCATGCCATCCTGTATCACCACTAACTAACCAAAACCCAGAATGATAGTTACTCTCTGAGTGCCCTACTGCTGAGTATCAGTCATGGCTATGTGAAATATTTGGGGTCAATTTGCTTCCTAAGATATTGCATGTAAATGAAATGCCACTCCTCTTGAGGAAAATTTTACTTGAGCAGCTATTTACTTGACAGCAACCAGTTTCATTTTGGTGTTCGTTATGTTAAAAATGGGTAATCACAACCAAAGACTCTTGCAAGATGAGTCGTCACGCTTTGCCCCACTCACATGCATGTAAACAGGGACTTACTGATTATTGATGGGACTGCTGGTCCTTTGCGCCACTGTAACACTGAAAAAACACATACTACATGACATCATTTATACTTAAACATTCGGAGTATCCTTAAGTCATAACAGACGACATAAGAAGCTGCAGGGACCAGACAAGACAGACCATCTTTTCAGGAATTTAAATATTTAATACACACAGGAATGTTTAAGAAATAATTTTTTATAAAAAGGAAAAAGTTTAAGTGCAAAATAACTGCTAACAAAAAAAAAATTATCAAGTCCCTTTGTGAATCTATAAGTAGCAGACCTGAAGCAGTAGTGAAATATCTTACAGCTAACCCTCTCAACACTGAGCACATACACCTCTGTGCCACGTAGCGTCTTAGTCATTAGACACAGGCAAAAATTTTCCTAAGGACTCCTTACAGAATGTTATATCTATGACACGGTTCTTGGGGAGGCACGTAGGTCTAAATTCAGCCTGATTTCCGGTTCTGACGTATTGGGGCATCTGTGTGAGCGCCCCATCCCACTGTAAATGCCTGCTCCCGTCTGAGCACAGTGTGGCCAACCAGGCGAGAGGGCTGGCCAGAGACCGCAGGTATGACGACCACTGAATGCACTGCTGCGTGGGTGCTGGGGTTGCCGCTTCATGGGTATTCAAGCAGGCACAGCAGCTACACTGATGGGAAACATAAGAGCGGTGCATATCCCACACCCTCAGACATCTCTCACGGTGTGCTGTGCGAGGGGGAGGTTATGCGTGGTGCACACCCTCGTCATGTGACACGAGTGGCAGAGGAGGTGAGAGTCCAGGGGGTAGCACTGGGAGCCTGGCTGATCAGAGAGCTGCTTCCCACAGTCCTGAGGAGAGGGGGGGGCGATATTCAGGGGCAATGTCGTATTCGCGTCATACAGTGCCTTGGAAAAGTATTAATACCCCTTGAGCTTTTCCACATTTTGTAACGCTACAACCACAAACTTAAACGTACGTTTAATACTAGTGAACGCACGGACAGGGAAGCCACAATTGACACAAAAGTTACACGCTAACTAAACACATGCATCAAGGGGGATTGAATACTTTTTCAAGTCACTGTAACTACATGAGACACTACATACTTAAGATGAAATCACCATCGTTTTGGCAATACCACACCTGTGCAGGGTCCCCGAGATGAACTTAAGATCTGGTCCTGCCCACTGTCCACAATTAGCTGACCATATGTGTTATGCCACGGAGTTGGTCAGCAGGACTAATTATGCAGTTGTCATGTTTTGCAGTGCTTTAAATAGTCTAAATTGATTTGTGTACTCCTGTACTTCTGTTAATATTAAATGTCGTAATATTTGCCGTGGATGCATGTGTTTAGTTAGCGTGTAACTTGTGGCTTCCCTGTCCGTGTTCACTAGTATTAAACCAATAGATTTTAAACAAACCGTCATCTCCTTTATTAAAATGACTCACGCACTTGTCACAATATGCTTATCTGCACTCAATGTGGGTCTGTTGTACCATCTAGGGTTCTGGTGTCACACAGAACAAAGAAGTCGGTAGTGTTGTTTTAAATGTGACGGATCGTTCTTTCGTTTTGTCCAGATATCATTTGAAGTATACGGCCAACTTAAGAATGATATGGTGGGTAAAAGAAGCCCTCCTTATGACAGGCATCTACCACAGAAGTGGTGCTTAAATAAGAAATATGACAAAATGGTGGGTAAAATGTCACTATGAAAGCAGCCTTACTATGGTGTTTGCTCCACAAGTAATTATCTGCTAATTAAGTGGACCGTTATAATGCATATTTCTAACTGTATGGCTTAATATTTTGAATATTTTCACACTGAAATCCAAACAAGATGATAATTGCTATTGGGGGGGGGGGGTTGCAGGACGGAGGGTGCAGACGCTGACTGACCTCGCAATGGTAGCACTCGAAGTGGTAATCCTTCTGCATGGATACCACCCTGAGAATTTCTTCACTGCCCTGTGAAACACAGAATCAACATAACACCTACAAACCGAACATACGGACACGACGTTAAAAACTCAAACTCTAGTTATATTCTGGACTAGGCACTCAACAGGAATATACACAAGTAGTAAAAAAAAAATAAAAATCAATGCAGTTCCAAACTAAAAGACATTCATATTACTTTTTATTAAAAGCTAATCAAATAATGTACACATTATACAGCCGACCCTTCCCCATCAGACCCCCCCATGATCTGGAAAACCGTAAAAATTTTCGGTCCCCTTGGTGAGTGAAGCGAATGGGCTGAAGTGAAAAGATGGAAGAAGCGAGGGGTACAAAGATCCCTGCGAGATCACACACACACACGAGGCGCCGCTATAAAGACAACTGGTGTCCTGCGAGATCACACACACACACGAG
>JAODLC010000015.1:17546840-17566195 GCA_026781145.1 Hippopotamyrus pictus | reverse complement strand
TCACACACACACGAGGCGCCGCTATAAAGACAACTGGTGTCCTGCGAGATCACACACACACGAGGCGCCGCTATAAACACAACTGGTGTCCTGCGAGATCACACACACACGAGGCGCTGCTATAAACACAACTGGTGTCCTCCATACCATTACCGTTCAGATATTTTATGCATTCATGAGTTGCTAAACTTTTTGTGTCTTGTCTGCTGGCACTCGTGTGTCATCTGTGGCTTTTGCGAGACAACCTCACAATACATCAAAACCGCGATGAGGAAAGTCGTGATGCAGAGGGGTCGACTGTATAAGATAGAACATGCCTGAAGAACAGCGTTTGTATGGCTGCCCGGATGTAGCGCTTAATGATGAAACTAAATTAAATGTTTAAGAAAGGTAGTGCTCACCTCTGCAGGTAGAATGGGCTGAAGACAAGCAGCACACTTTGGAGCGAAAGTTCTGGAATACATTGCATGCAGGTCCATTTTACACCACCAGGTGGACACAGGCTGATAAGCACAAAACATTTTCACAGGGCATAACACTGCAGGAACGGGCAAGTCCAGTTATTCGGGGTCAAAAGTCTTTGTTCTCATTTTTAATACAGAAAGTAATTATTGAAACATTTTCCAATACCAACAGGATCCTGTCCCTCAAAAAAGTGAAATCTGCCAGCTAGTATTAAACTGATTGAAGCCTTGCAGGCTGAAACAAGCCGTTTCTTGTCCTAGAGTGAGTTACAGTGGAGATGGAATGAAGGCAATGTTTTTACCTATATTAACTAATAAATCTTTGAATAGCGGACATCTGCGCTTCTGAGACGACGGCTCACCTGTTGTAGTCGGAGACACAGTAGACGTTGTTGAGGTAGTCCACTGTGAAAGGGACGCCATCGAGGGCTTTGGTGCAGACGACGCAGCGGAAGCAGCTGGGGTGGTACGACTTCCCCAGAGCCTGCAGGATCTGAGACGTGCAAACAGAACCGTGGCATGTTCCACCGTTCTATTGTGCCGTTTCAGCTGAGCTTTTACTTTCGAGACACGAACGTGGACCCTTTCTGCAAAAGGACTGTCGAGCACACGAGAACCTAGCTGGGTACGGTCGACTTCCCTCACACACACACACACACACACCTTCTACACTTACCTTCTCCAGGATCAAGTGTCCACACACGCTGCACTTCTCTGCCGCCGCTTGGAACCCTGAGAACTGGGTGGAGGCAAGAGAGACTGAAGGTCAGAAAAGCCAGCAACTAAACATTACACTTAATTACCACTTTAGAGTTAGAGAACTATTGCAGGCTATGCCATAATAAGGGGGATGTTTAGAGCTAGGGCTGTAATCACACATTCCTGACATGATCGAGTGCAGAGACCAAGGGAGAACCCTGAAATCAGAGATATGGAGGATGGCTTCAGCCAGCAGGAAGAGGCATTTACGCACCATGTAATCCTCCTTGCAGTACACAGACCCGCTGACATTGTAGAAGTCCTTGTTTCTGAGGGTGCGACCTGTGGGAGACAAAGGAGTATTTGCTCAGTGGCGAGTGACAATGACACTGGTGTATTCCAGAAGCTGTTCTACAGCGGTGGGCCCTTAGGCTTGTTTGGCTGGCAAGAGCAGCCAATATAAGATGACAGAGGAACAGATAGAGGCCAAGAGTAACCGGTCACACCGAGCATAGAGAGAGGAATCTTTGCCTTTCACATGCATGGACTGGCGAGTAGCAAGACAGTGGGGCTGGAGAACGCGCCAGCCAGCCTCAATTAGCAGCAATGGCAATGTGAGGCGAACTCACCACAAGAAACGCAGGTGAAGCAGCGGGTGTGGTAGAGACTGTCCAGTGCCTGGCAAGCATTGTCGGCCCCATATACACCTTTACCGCACTTCACACAGGTCCCTGGAACGAGTTGTTACCATTGCGTCAGGTGTGTCAATTAACATGTACTCACTTTTTAATCCTGATCCTCATGTCAGGTTTTGTTCTAATCTAGTGTCATTCTTTAGCCTTGATCGAGCTGCTGACCGAATGCATGACAATTAAGGGTGCTGAACCCATAACATATACCTGACATACTTGATAGTCTCAGAGCACTTGACATCAGTCAAAAATTATGAAACTTTTTTTTTTTTTTAAATAACAATGCAAGGTACATAAGGAATAAATCTCCTTCTGGAAGAGGTGTTGGTGTGGGCCACAGGAAGCCCTTCCAAATGCCCCAGTGCACTGGCAGGGACACTGCCTGGTAAAAATGGCCCCATCCTTCAGATGAGATGTTCAACCAAAGTCCTGACTCTCTGAGGTCATAAAAAAATCCCTGGGCATCTTTCAAAAGAGTAGGGGTGGTACCAGAGTGTCCTGGCTAAAACTACCCACTGTGGCCCTATCAAATCTGGCCTAGTAATCAACCCCTGTATCTAATGATAATAAATAACAATCGATACTTTATTGATCCCTGTGGGGAAATTCTCTCCTGCCCCTTCGCCACCTGAGCTACGGTGTGGTGAGCGTACTGGTGCAGAATGGCAGATGTTGCATCATCCAGGTGCCATACAGTGGCGGTGGTTCATGAGGCTTCTGCAGAAGGGCTTCAGGTTTCTAGAAAAGCGCTATATAAATGTAGCATTCATTCATTCATCAGTCAAAAACGATGAAAGAAACAATGCAAGGCACATAAGGAATAAATCTTCAATCAGAAAACGCTATCGATGATTAACTGAAATGCCACAGAATCTGAATAGGATCTGAACTGTTTCATTAACACAGCTCATTCAAAGCAAACATCCTATGAAGGGAAGGCAGTTTCTGTCCTCACTGTGGTGCGGTATGGGAGGGGACACCAAAGCTGCTCAAATTTAGCTTGTGGTCTTTTGGGTGTGTTAGACCAGTATTTCCCTACTCAGTCCTCAGGGACCCACAGACAGTTCAGGTTTTCACTTCCTCTCAGCTCCCTGTTAGACAGGCTACATTTTTGCTCCCCTCCCCACCCCCCGGAGCAGGGAGGGAGCAAAAATGTGGATTGTGTGGTGATCCCCAAGGGCCGACTTGGGAAACACTGTGCTAGATGACTGGCTTCCACTCAATCTTACTGCTACACGGTGACACACATACAGGCAGCTGGTCACCCACAGGGCTGAGGGCAAACTGGCACCCTGAAGTGCTAAAATCCTCCCGAGTTATGGCCGGTGGACGGAAATACGCACAGAAATGCAGAGCGACCCTCCGTGCCTTTCGGGCAGCATCCTATAGAGGGAAACGTTTCTAAAGCCACATACCATATCCCTTATCATGCGCTCCCTCCCGACACCCCACAAATACAAGTGCAACCCCTTCCCTGCAGGGCTGGAATACCTACACCAAAGGAATAAAGGGATCATGCAGCACACGCCAGCACACGCAGCACATGCGCCAAGCCGCTCCGGGCCTCCCGGGGGAGTGTGGCCAAAACATGTGGCGGCTGGCAGAGTGCACCGCAGAGGCATACGCCCATCCAAGCTGCTATCCCCAGAGCATGTAATTTACAATTACGCAGTGCTGGTGCACTGCGGGCACTATTGAATGCACCGCATCTGCTCATGAGTGCTCCACCCCGACCCGGAAGCTGCGCCCAGATCGGTCCGACGTTGTCATAAATCTACAGCAGTGTTTCCCAATCCGATCCTTGGGGACCCACAGCCGGTCCACGTTTTCGCTCCCTGCCACATAGTCCACATTTCTGCTCCATAACTGGAGCGGGCGAGGAAGCAAAAATGTGGACCGTCCCCGGGTCCCCGAGGACAGAATTGGGAAACACTGATCTAGAGCACTGGCAGTAAACCCTGAAGTGACAGCACGTCTGTTGATCTCACCAAAGTACTCCTGTCGGCTTCCGGCTGCATCCCTGCCTGGTCCCAGGTCTTCACTGGGATTGGGGGGACCTGCACATGGCAGCTGCTCCTTAAGGGTCAGCTCCTCCAGGAGTTCCAAGAGGCGCTGAGCATCTGCCTGGGTCTCTCGGGGAAGTCCGGCTTCTTTCCGCAGGAGGCAAAGAAGCTCCTCCTGGTACTGAGTTCCCAGGAGGTCAGAGTAGCGCAGTCGTTCCCTGGGACCCCCCCGCACCGGCCGCTGGTCCCCTGGATCTGTGTTAGCGCCTCCTGACGCAGGGGGATACGAATGCCGGCTTTCCTGCGCCACACCCGCCGCTGCCCCATCCAGATACACAGAGGGAGCATGGGGCCTCGCCCCCGCCATGTGACCCGGGCTTGCGAACGCAGTGCCCCCTGGTGGCAGCGAGGGGAACTGCATGGCGCTGCAGCGTGTGTCGAAGCCCAGACTGATGCCACTGGTGCGGTTGCTGCTGCATCGGCTGCCCATGGGGCTCCCGCCGCTAGCGGTGCTGGCGAAGCTGGAGCGGGGGCTGGCCAGCAGGGACTCCTGCAGGCTGACAGAGGAGCAGGGGCTGAGGGCGAGGCCCGCAAAGCAGCCGGCGGCACCCTGCTCAGCGGCACGGTTCGCCGCCTGCGAGAGCGACGACGGCCGCTCCCACGGCTCGCCTCCACCGGTGCTATGCCGCTTGCAGGTAAACGTCTCCTGCAGGGAGAGTCTCTTGTAGCGATCCCGTTCCGGTGGGAAGCCCGGCTCATCCACGCCGTACCCGAGCGGGGCACTGCCGGCGCCCTTATAGCACAGCGGCGACCGCGGCGGAGGCTGAGAGAGGAGCTGGTGCCTCTGGACGAGCTGCTGAAGCTCCAGGGAGTACCGGCGCTGGCCCAGGGGTCGCATGACTCCGCCACCCAGAGCCGACGGCACCGGGTCTGCCTCTGTAAGGATCAGGTCCCGCCTGAGCTGCTCACTGAGCCCAGAAAAGCTGTTCCGCAAGCTGCACCGGCCCACGTCAGGCGCCCTGGCATCGCCGGGGACGACCGCATTCCTTTGGCTGTGCTGCTGAGGCGGCCGTCTGCGGAGCTTTGCAGCAGCCGCGGCGTTGCAGTGATGCTCACTGTTCCAGGTGCTCTCTGCTAGCACTGTGGTAGGAGACACTCGCTGGACATGAGGGCCTTGCCCACCGCCTCGAGCTCCTTGCCCACACAAATCGGCCGATGCTGGTGAGGGTAGGGCAGGCTGGCCCAGACCGTGGCCGGGACCGGGGCACATAGTAGAAGCAGCCGCCACGCCGGCTGCCATCGGCACATTTGCACTGTTGTTGTTATTTGCATTTCCCGAGTCACCTTTCTTTTTAGAAATTGAAAATTTAACACTACCCGTGTCATTCCGTTTTAATTTCTCCAGCAACTTACTGCTAAAGCGGTCCATTTTACACTTAATGCTTAAACAAATCCACTAACAACGCACTTACTAGTATTACTGATAGCCACTACTAAAATTAACAGGACGGATAAAATAAATATAGAATAAGACGAGCAGTTAAAATATTCAAGTAATTCTACAGCAGTTGAAGAGTATAGACAGTGTATATTGCATCACCAAATAAATATTACATTTAAAAATAAATAGGAGTTACGGCATGTTCGGAGAATTATTTTAGCAGACAGTCATGCCTGAATAGCAGGTGTGCGGTCATCGCTGGTTTAACAGGGCGACTACCACAAGGTACCGACAGCAAATCCATTTAATTTAAAACGTGTTTCCACAAGTAACGACCAAGCAGTTTTAACGAACGCGAAAAGATCAAATAAAACGGTGAAACGGGAATTAATATGAGTTATAAATAACGCCACCGATCGCAGCGCTTTGCTATGGACGGTAATCAATAACCGCGTTTATCATTCAGGTCCTCTGATCCGTCCGTTCAGTGTTTATAGTCAGTGAATATAGCGGTTCCTGCCGTAACAGGCTGCGACTCCAGCTTCTTCTTTTGTGATCTCTGGCTGGCAAGTGAATGATGAATCCGATAAAGAAGCGGATCACTTTCTTCGGTTAAAATAAATAGCTTTTGATTAATTTTGTATATATCAAAAATATTTGCCGGTTTCTCTTCTGTCCTCGGATGAAATGGGTACAGGTTACGGCATTCGTCGTGCAAAAGTAGCAAAACCAAACAAAAGACGTCTTGAAAATTGTAATTTTACAAACTTCTCGTTTTTTTTAATTGCTCAGATGAAAACAATCTTCGAAGAGTCTATCGCTTTTCACTCATAACAAAAAGGTGGAAGGAACAAGACGTTAGATCCTACCAGGTTTTTTTCCGTCTTCACCTCGTTCGTAGACTGTTACTTTTATCATCAATTAAAACAAAGCCTAAAAAACTTTGAAGAACGCCTTGAAAGAAATGTGTTTAACTTGTGTAAACGCACAGCGTAGACCTGCTGAAATGGTACAAAAATCAACACCAAGAATAATTTACAAACAAGAATAAATAAATATAACCAGACTTGCCTTTCTTTCCTACCAAACTCCGACCTCCTCTTTCTTTCTCTGGCTTTTTTGCCGGAGCCGGGACACCTTTCTTTAACGCGGATGAATTGGCCTACGTCCCAAATTTTCCTTCTGTCCTTCGCTCGCTCACCCTTGTTCAGAATCAGTTAAGGTCCAGCATGCGTCCCATATCATAAACTGCTTTGTTCAGACCTTTTCACACTTTGCACGTAGTTGCTACACTCATAAAATGACAAAACTACATTATTTGTATATTATACAGTATTGCTTTAGCAGCTGTGAAATGTTTATACGGTATGTTGGGCCTTAAAATAGCATATATATTTTTGTTATTTTAAAATAACTGCATAAGCTTTTTAAAACAACAAAATGTTTTTTCGTGTTATGCATAAGCAGTAAACAATCGAATAAATATGCTGTCGCATCTTAGAATACATCAACTTATTTCAAGGTGCCTGCTTTTTAAACTTTCAGGATTCGGTTTCCCATCTCCGTTGTTAACACATATACTAATATAGAAATACAGGAACCCAAATATTTCGTTTATTTATTGTTTCCTGTAGTTTGGTAAATTCTAATTCTCCCGCTTCATTCTTTTTTTTTTTGTCGAGAACTACTTTTTTGTGCCGCGAGCCTCTGGAATGCGCGAGAGGATACAGCTGAAGTCACATGTAGCCAGTGCGATTTGTGCGCGTGTGCGAAGCGGAGACAAAACAATGTAACAATTTCTTATGGTCTGGTCACCTTTTGCCCGACGTCATTTAAATGCGAAATTCCCGTGCCTCAAGGCTATTGCTTTATTAACACCACAGACATCCACAGCACTGCAGAATGACCATTTTGTTTCTGGGTTGACCTACCTCCCCCCCATTTTCCTGCACTTATTTCCTCCTCCATTTGCCGCTGCGGTTTGCTGCAACGCGTGTCTTTCTGTACCCCTGCCTCTCCCATGCCGACCAGTTATCAGCGAGTGGGAACTTGTTTTAAAAAGTGTTGAATGCTGGCGAGCTTACTCAGCACTGTGTAGGAGATAGGGAGAAAGGAGGGAGAAGGTTACTGAGCGATCAGAAGCACTGTGATGACAGTACGAAATGAAGTCTGGGTTGTTATTGCCTGGGACACGTCTGCACTGGCAAAATGGGTGATTCAAGTACGTGCGAGCAAGCTGCTCCTCGAATAATACCAGTTAATGGGTGGTTAGAAGTCCAGATATTTATAACATGTCAATTTCAGCCCGTGTGTGGGAAGTTGAGAAATGAACCAGTGATTATTTAGGGCAAGTAAAACGGTTAGGCTGCCTATGAACTCTATCTGAGTGTATTGTCGACGTCCCGAGGATGGCGATAACAAAGTACCGCATTTCATCGCTTATCAGAAAGTGCATCTTGCTCATGTGTACACAGTCCTGAAATATAACAGAAATCTGCCCAGTAAGCACTTAAAAAAATTACTTCGTCTCCTGCAGGATTTACCCCAGCCTTGCGCCTGTGCTGCAGACTCATCCACCTTCTCGCGATCCTGACATGGATAAGTTGGGTGGTTGGAAATATACATATTAGCCAAGTACGCAGGTGGTAATTTCGCCTTTCCTCTACTCCTTATAATTAGCAGTAGTATGTAAAATAACTTAATCCCGATCAAAGATTTTTTTCCCGACGTGAATAGCATTTCATAATGAGATAAAAGCCGATTTTCCTTGTTGGAATTGGTTGACATGGTATGGTACATGCTTAGTCCCAGTTAATCGCTTCTATTTCTGTAATAGGTATTACAAAACGATGTGTATTACTTGAAATATGACGTAATGGTTATGGCTATACTCTTGTTGTTTAATTGTTTGCCTTTTTGAGTGGAGCCTGTCCTTCGTCAGCTTGGTGTTCTTTGGTTCTCTACCCCCACCCCCGTCCAGCCTACCCTCCGCCCCCCTTCTCCCTGACCAGGTGGCCTCGGTTGCATGTTGAGACATGCATGTCGCCCTGCAATAGCAACCCCATGGGACTGCAACAGGCGGCTCAGCCGCTGCTACGACATTACTCTTTTCTTCTGATAATCAGTCTCCGCCTTCTAGAGCTACAGCAAATATAATTTATATGTTCCGAGATTGTGTGTGTGTGCGTAAAACAATAATATGTCATATGCTGCCCCTAGCAATACAACAGATGGCTGCAGCCGTGTCGCCAGATGCTCAGTCCACGCCCACACCTTTAGCAATGGTTAAATAAGTGTGACGAAGAGGCATGACGATAACCATTGAACCTCCGACAAAAACTATCGCACCGAAATAACACCGCTTTGGCGCTCATGCCAATGTATTGCAGCTTCAGCATTAATTAATTAAAAAGGGAATAATATTTAAACGTAGCATACGAAACATAAGGTTTACGTTTTATAGCAGCGATGTGTGCTAAAGAAATTACACGCACTATTATCTGATAAGATGCAGAAAGACCCGAGTGACTGCATAAACCATTAGAATTAAAAGTGATACAACGTGAAGATTTCAGTATATATTTGTATATTATATTATATTATTTAACAACAATAATAATAGCAATTTAAAGTTGGGAATATGGTAGCATAAATACGAAACTATGCTGCAGAAGACATACGTGTGTATTTTTATCTAAGTCATGAAGTAAGGGTACATTTTTAATATTGGTGTATGGGAGATATTTTTGCCTTCTTTTGTACTTCATGCCCCATCTAGTGGTTTGATTTAGAAAATCGAGTTTGTACATCTCCTCGTTTGTCCTCCTTGAGTTTCCGTACCCACCAGCAAACACGTTAAACATGGCGGTGACTACGAGGGTGCTGTGTTCTGCATGTAAGACCAGAAGGACATTTAATGGTTTAGTCTTGTTTACCAATTTTCGGCAGCCTTCAGTAAATTCAGAGTGTGCTCTTGTTTCTTGTCTGTCTCTTTATACAGTGTTTTCTTAAACCCATTTCCAGCATGTGCGGTTTGGTACGTGACAGCAATGTCACTGCGCTGCTGCTTCTTCAATTAATGATCTGTAGTTTTGGGCGTTTGTGTTATTGTTAAATGTTGGTTTCTGGTTGGTGGTTTGGCTTTTTTGCAGATATTTTGTTTTTTCCCCTAGCTTTCCGATTGTCCCCACGCTTTTTCTCACTGACGGCTGGGATGCCGGCAGGGAGCAAATGGAGATTGGAGTAAGTCTCTGTTCGATTGGAAGATGAGAAATAAATACGCACATGCACGGAAATTGTCACTTATACATACTGGTGGACAGTGTATGACACTCTATAACACGAGTTTGCGGGACCCATGTCTGTTCCATGACATGACGCACACATATGCTGTTCGTTATAAGATCCACGTCGCTTTAGACAGTAGCGGATGCTAAATGAAATAAATATTGGAGCCATTAGCTTTATAAGTAATGGCACGAATGGCGTTTGTAAATGGGAGAAGCACCTTCACAGGGTTGCCAACTCTCATGAATCTGGCGTGACACCTAGGCTTTCTCACTCTCACGCGAGAAATCTTAATGCCAATCTATATTATTCCTCTATAAACGTAAAAGTAGCTACATCAAAAGTGTTGGGGTAGTTTGCAAACCCCACAGACCATTTACAAGGTAATAAAACTGTTACCTGCATGTAAATGCATGTGCAATCTTGTCTCGAATTGTCAGCTCACCTAAGTTGGCAACCCTGCTTTGTCGCAATGTTTAAAAGAGCTCGGTAAAGAGATAAAGTTCTGTTTATTGCTCTCTGTCAATGTTGCCTGCAGACATGGTTTAGCTCGCTCTGGATCAGAATATGGCCCTCTCACCGATCTACCAGACTGGTCCTATGCTGGTGAGTCATGCTGCCTCACTGGGAAATGCTGCAGTGGGACACAGGCAGCCTTAGATTTATGTGCAGTCTCCTTTGTGTGTGTCTCAGCGTATGGTGGTACCACACAGTGCATGTATTTGTTGGTGCGGTGGTATGCAGTGGGCGCCGTGCCCTCGTCCGGGTGCTTTGCTGTTCACTGACAGCGTGCTGTATGCTGAGTGTGTTTCTGTCCCTCACTACAGATGGTCGCCCTGCTCCTGCGATGAAGGGCCAGGTGCGGAGGCAGAGGGAAAGGGCGGAGTTCGCGGTGAGAATAACGTGCTCTTCGTTGTTTGTATTTGCCGCTTCCGCGCGTCACTGAGTATTAAAGCGCTGAGTTGGCAGGCTGTCAGCTCTCTGTGAAATGCCCCGTGTAATTGATGGATTACCTACAGCGAAGGTTTGACGCTTCCCTTTTGGTGAACAGTTACAAGTCTGTTACTCTTCCCCCCAGAAACGGGTCGTGGACCTCAGTGAAGAGATGGACAGGGGGATGCAGCGTTGGAGGCAGGAAAAGGAAGACGCGCAAACTATGGAGGAGAAGAAGAAGTCATTACGTCTGAAACCTAAAGGCAGACTCCTTCTGGAAATGAAAAAGTCAAGGGACTCTTTGTAAATACCGTGAAAGGATCCAGTTTGCTTCTCCTGGCTCTTCCTCCACATTTATATGTAACACGTTCAGTAGCGAAATCGCCTCATCCATGGGTCATTTATTTTTTTTCTGGGCTTTTCATGCTTTGTGTCTATATTTGTCATTGTACATTGTAAAACTTTAGAATCTTCAAAATTGGGCTGGTCACCTTAGTTCTTTGAAATTCAGAGGCATTTATACCACAGAAAGGGGTCGC
Source organism: Hippopotamyrus pictus (assembly GCA_026781145.1). Taxonomy (NCBI): domain Eukaryota; kingdom Metazoa; phylum Chordata; class Actinopteri; order Osteoglossiformes; family Mormyridae; genus Hippopotamyrus; species Hippopotamyrus pictus. The sequence continues at coordinate 17,555,137 of JAODLC010000015.1, read as the reverse complement.
TACACCTGGCGCTGAGCCACATTTATATATAAAAAAGTTAAACCATCTCCAAGGCTGTAGATTCATCTATGGATCAAATTCTTTTTTGCTGTTGGGTTTATAGGCTATATTACTGTGTAAAGAGTAACTGTCATATAATAATTAACGCTTTTCCTTGATCCCTGTGGGGAAATCCTCTTTATCCGTCCCCCATCTTGCTCTCTGTAGGTGTCAGCAACCCGGCTGCGAAGGGCAGCCGTCCGTAGCAGCACCCAGGGTGCTGAAGGTTAAGGGTCTTGCTCAAGGACCCACAGATGTGCCAAGGCTGGGTTTGAACTAGCAACCTTCTAATAACGGCTATGGAGGTTTAGTCCACTGAACCGCACACTGCTGCAGATGATGTGATAACCTTATGTTTCTAAAGGAAGGATTTTTGGATAATTAGGTCGGTCTGTGAACGGTATCATAATTAGTGCATTGTAATTTCCAGAATTTCCCCTTTGGGTCGATAAAGTGCATCTTAGTAATGCAACAGTACAATATTGCAGGTTGCTGTAAATTGTTGGGATGCAATAACAAACTATGTCCACCAGGTGGCAGTAACGCAAAACAGTTGATTTTTAGCGGTCAGCCACCATTTTGTAACCTGCTCAGTGTGAGAGTCGTGAAGAAAAGCTTAAATTCAGAATGATACTGGATTTGTGAGTTCTGTGTAAGATATTGTGTTGCTGAAAAACAGAAGTCAGTGTACAGTGAGAGTTGAGCTAACCCTCTTTCTGTGTTGTGTTAAAGGCCAGTATTTTTTTGCAAGTCATTTTTGATAGTTTCTGTTAAAAATAAGACAATGCTCTTTGAAATCAAAGCTAAAGTAGGCAGTTCATCTTCGCCTGCTGATGTTTCGCTCTGATTCATATCGGGAGTCATTGGAGAGTTTGATGGCTGTGCAGATGACCAGGGTATTCCCGGAGTTGGCCGTGTAGCTTTGTGAAATATTGTCCATGTAAGAATTTAGTCAGAGCATTGATAGACTGGCGGTTAAACATTGATTCACAGACAGAATTAAAGATACATTTTTGTATGTTTCTGTTATTTGCAATAAGAGCCATTTGGGGCTTTCCCGACTCGGCATAAAGATTGTTGCATTCTTTAGCCTCTGTTACCATGCATAGCGGTGTACATGATTGCTTTCACTGATCTGCAGAGCCCTGGAGATTATGCTTGGTAGCTGCTTAGCTGCCGGCTATGACCTCCTGCCCTGTTTTCCTGTCTCGCCCTATTGTTTCTCCTTTATTCCTTCCTCTGCCATCTTCCTCCTAAATGAGCTCAGCGGTGATTCCCCATAATTTTTCCCCAAGTGCTGAAACGCTAAAACGCTGAACCTCACCGATGTTCCGGTCTTATACTTAGACTTAACCCGAAACACACGCCTACATCATTTCCGTGCCGAGCGATTAGCGAATAAGGTACAGTGCAGGTACACTGCACATGCACAAACTGCAGTATATAGTTATTGCAGTGGAGGATGGCGACCACACTGGCTCCTGGCTCCATATGCATCCCGCCTTACGGCCGGGTGTGTAGGCTTCCATCCCGACCTTCTCCGCCAGCCCTGAGGACCCCCACCGCTGTGCTTACTGAGTGTGAGAGCCTGGCCACTGGAAGTTGCCATGATGGATGTAATAATAATGGCGATTATGCCGACTGTGCAGTAAAAACACAGACTTCTATCCCGTAAGCATCTTCCTCTTCAGAGGGGAGACCGCAGGACGGGGTTCACGCACAGTAACCCCGCGGCTGCCGCACCCGCCTTCCCCGGCGTGCCTGTGATGTGGCCTCTTTGAGCCATTCTCGCTCGCCCTTAGTCCCTCATTCCCTCCCTCACTCTCCCTGCTTTTTGTTCGCTGTTTGCAAATGAGAACCAGATGCTGGTCTTTGTGCAGAAGTCAGGGAAGGGAGGGGCGATCTCAGACCGGCCCGTTAACGCAATATGCGTGCAAAGAGAGCTGAGTTGAAAGACGGGCATTAAGTGGAAGAGGAAAAGGTCCCCCCCCCTCCACCACACCAGTCTTCTGATATGGTTTGGAAATTGCCATTTGCCCACAGGCCCTGCCTAAGGCAGGGGGGTTTCCTGCCAGCTACAGCTGGACTAGCGTGATGGAGTCAGGGCATGGGCTGGGCTCGACAACCTGATTCAGCAACTCTTTCCCAGGAAGTCACTTCCTGACCGACCAGGCCCGCTGCGTCAAGGAGTACAGGGCTTGAGTGGGAAGGAAAGGTTGACTTTCGAGCATCCTGTGACCTGTGCTGTAGTTGGCCATCGCTTAGGAGAAGGGCACCCGAACACCACAACACACAAGCACGCTGAGGTCGGGACGGTCTGGACGGTTCGGCTCTGTGATGGCCATGTTCTGTGGGTGATATAGGATAAGGTCCATAGCATGTGCTGCATGGCCTGGTCCTTCTGGCTCTTCACGAGTCTGGGGGGGGGGGGTGTTGGACCTGTGCTTTCACCTAAAATAGCAGTAGATAGAGAAGGAGCTGGGCTCTCTTCTGCTACCGAGAGTGTATTTGCTGTAGGGTGGGGGTGGGGGGGCATTTTTTCCACTGGGCTTTTCCTGTGGCCCTAGCGGCTAATGGCATATTCAGACTCCGTGGCAGACAGCTATAGGGAAAAGTGATAAACACTGCGTCTTTCTCTCCCAAGTGTTTCTCTCTGTGTGTGCATCTTTAACTGTCTTACGAGAAGATTGCACAGACCACAGAAATGTGCCCTACTGCGTGTTGAGTGCTGTTTGCTGATGCTTTAACGTTCCTGATGTCAGAGGTTATTATTTCACTGTCTAGCATATGCATATTACTGCAATACTATGTGTCATGGATCTTCTACACAGCAGATCCATGTTCATCAAAGACCAAACGGCAAATCATTTACTGCGATTAAATGGGAATGCAGGCACACGGCGGCAGAAATGCACTTTCGCGTGGATTAGTGTCCCATTACCGTTTCAAGCAGGCATCTGCTATCAGTAGTATCTCTGTCCCTTTGCTCATACAGCTGCCTGAAGTCTTTGGGGCGTGAGGACAAGCAGAAAAACGTCCAAGCGTCTCTGACAGTGAAACGGCAAAGGAGGATACAGCAGAAAGGCATGTGGGACATCCAGGGAAAGTTAAGGGACGATGAGACTAACAGATGTGGAACCGAATAAAAGGAAACTGGCAGAATGGGGAGAGCATGAAAACGTTATGATCTGGGTGTTCTAGAACGTGAAATTGCCATTAATTATATATAGAAACAATGCAAATGTTTTAGCTAAGAAAGGGAAGATAACGTTATTTTGTGTTGTGCAAAGGTGGCTGCAGCTTTTCTTAAAACGTTCTGGCAAAGTGAGAGATCTGTGGATGAAACAATTGAGCGAACGGAAGTTTACGGGGCAGAAAAAGGTATGAAGAGAGGAAAAACAGCGGGGGATAAAAATGAGAGCCCTGGACTGTTTCGAGTTAAAACCCTTGTAAACAGTTCTTTTGCAGTATTGGAGGAAAACAGCTCTCCAGCTGCAAAAAAAGCAGGAGTACGGGTGGGGCTGGGGGAGGGAAAGAATCAGACACTGGAGCTGCATTAATTAAGAAGAGCTGAGAGTTTAGGAGAAGAATGAGGCCCAATTTCCTTACATGTATTCACACCCAGCAAGTAGACAGAAAGACTCAACAGCATGTGTGTAGTATGTATACTTAGGGAATCACGAGCACGCACACACATGCACCTCGCCCCTGCAGTGTGTCTACAGCAGTGAGAATGCAGCTGGAATTCCAGATGTCGGTAATGGAATTTTGCTGCCTTCTGTCCAACTGGGATCACTGCATAGAACCTCAGCCTCCCATAGCAATGATCTCAGTCCTCTATTAAAAACAGCTCCTAAAACCTCCATTACTGTCCTACTTACCCCACGATTTGTCTAAGTAGAGACGCCACTGCATTCTAGCATAGAGGGAAACACATTTTTTCTTTCTTGAAAAGAGTCAACAGCGTAAACACCCTCTGTTAAAAACAGAGCATTTGGTTGGCTCGCACTTCAGGAAGTTACGCAATTGTTTTGGATCTCACTGTGTTTCTTATCCATCCAGTTGTCGAATGATGGATCGCAGGCTGTCATCTGGGACGGGAGGCACAGGGTCAATTTTGCTGCATTTCCATTGTCATGCATTCCCACCGCCATTCACGCCGCTGTCTGATGGCAGAAGCCCTTACTCATGTTCCAACTCCCACTCCGTCGAATTTGTTATTCAGTGTGGACAAGGAACACACTGAGCTGCCCATCACTGTGAGCTGCAGGGGTCTCAAACCAGTCATGCAAAACACAGTTTCTCAGAAAAAAGTGCATAAACATCGGGTAAGTAACTGATTTACACACAAAGCACAGGGTTAACTCGAAACATTTTATAAAATGTTTTATTTGAGTTTTGACGAGAGCAATACAAAAAAGTGAAAACAGGCAAATCCTCATTCCTATTTTTTTAATAATTATAAATATTACTATTATCATAGTTATTTTCTTAGTAATATCATTCCATACAATTAACTGCTGAAATTTCATTATAGAGCAGTTGACAATGATGATCACAAAATATTTTTAATACATTTCCTGTTTTATATATCAAGAGAGGTGAAATCAAGTATGTTTTAAACAAAACAATAGCCTTAGCCCCAAATTATACACCACATTCCAAAATCAAAGTAAATATGGAAGCCATTTTCAAAACTGTTGCCTTAGGTCCCTGACCAGCAGGACCCGAAAAACATTAACTACCCATGGAGAACAATAACAATAATGATGATGTCATGATAACAAAACTAGGAACCATAACAAACACAATAAGAAGTCTAGTATATGGATTAGTAACAAACAATTGCACAAGGACAAACAGCTCTGCTCTTTGTTTAGAAATAGATCTGGACAGGATAAATTTGTTAGTTCATTGAAATTGACTGATCGCAATCTCAGTAATCGTCTAGGTAACCTTTACCAAAGAACCTTTGGCACTCTTTCCCATTACCTGGACATCAGTGAGATTGTGATCTATTGGCTTGGCTTTCCTGTTACACAAGGGTCAATGGCAATCAGCTTTTACCGAGGCGTGGACTGACTGTGCACAGGGTGTCATCACAGCAGGGCCTGCCGCCGGACCCGGGCAGCCAGTGGATATGCTGACCTTGGCTCCCCCCTCTTTGTGAGCAGGGCAAACACAGGTCGCTATAGTTATTCACATTGATTTCTTCTGACTGCCTGCATATAACTTTTCGTATAAATTTGTGTGTCCAGAAAGTAACAATCCAGACCAGGATTTTGTTTCAACCAGCCAGCTGAACACTCTGTCACTGTGGCTCTCTATAGTCAACTGGTTGGTTGAAACAAAATCTTGGTCTGGATTTTTACTTTCTGGATCTGAATGCCCACCTCTGCTCCCCAGTAGACCTCTGTGTTGCCTCCCTTCCCAGAGGCTGCATTCACTCTCTCCCACCCTCCAAGCTAAATGACATTTTGTTTCCCCCTCTCTTGCTCTACCTATTCACTGTTATGATGCTTCCTTTCCCACCCAGATCCCGCCTGTACCTCGGCAGAGACCCTTACTGTCGAGTCCCTGTGTCACCTCTTCCACTTCCTTAGATGGCCTCATGCATTTAGCAACGCCGGACTGATCCAGAACACTCCTGTTTATGCTACAGCTGTTAAAAGGTGAAGGCAGCGACCCATTTGACAGACTTGTCCTAAGAAACATGCTATTTATGCCTTCAAACAAAATGGTTCATAATTATATCAGTAATTTATACAAATTAAACGTTCAGTTAATCATTTATAACTATCCCCGTGACCCTGCACTGGACAAGTAGTGGAAAGATTAGTTGGATGGATGGATAGAACTTAAGCAATTGTTGAGCAATTATTTTATTGATTAACTTAACCAGATTATTATTAGCCTTTGTGTAAATTGATTTGTTTTTGTATTTAAATAGTTTTATCCTTACAAATACACCTCCTACAATGTCTTTCATATACATGTCAGGATGGTCAAAATCTGTAAAATCATTGTCCATTCACAACAAAATCTCAAGGGCTACAAACACTAGCAGGCATCCCATGGTCGGGATGGGAAAGACCTGCATTAGAGATCACGCCAAGGACTGAAGCTGCTGTGCGTGGCAGGTTGGCGGGGTGCGTTTCCGGGCACGACGTGGAGGACTGAGCAGTCAGGGTCTGAGGTTAACACGCCCACTCACATCGAATCTTTTTCCCTCGCCCTCAGTCAATTGCCAAGGTGATATCACACCAGAAATGAACCAGCTGACCAAAATGAGTCATCATTATTGTTATATTTCAGTTAATAATAACACAGACTAAAATTACGCAAGCTTCCGTTTTGCTTCTGTTTTGGGGGGGTGGTTGGGTGATGTGAGATTATCGTCACTGGGGACATTCTGCACTGTCCAATGAGGCATGCTTTAATAGTTACTCTAGCTTTAATCAGCTTGAAGAAACAGCTACTCTTATGTAATTTCATTGGTGGTACAGGTGTTGAAATCTGTTATAACAGCAGGTGTGATCGCTTGCATTGTTCAAGGTTCTAAAAACGTTTCCTGTGCATACGCCCGTCTTTAACGAGCTGCAAGAGCCTTCTTTATAAAAGACAATGACCTAGTGGTCCTATGCCACCAGTAGCCACTGTGAATCACTACTTCCGTTGACGTGGAAGCCAACTCATGTGAGTGCACATGATTGGCAGGCGGGTATGAGCAGATGCCCACCGGGGCAGACCGCAGATGTTCTCCTGGGCCACTGATTCACACGGACGGCATTTCCCTGTCCAAAGCTAAATAGTCATAAAAAACTCTGTAGAATGCGTCATGGCACTACAGAAGGTACAGATACTATACAGCTACACAGTTCTGTATAGACCCCATCAAGAATTCCGGAATGTTATAGAACACTTCCTAGAACTAAAGTGGCGTAGACGTCTACAGAAATGGCGTGACAAATTATGCAGTAGACTTTAGCAGAACACAATAGGACGAGATCCAACTGGAAGTGTTCCATAGAACTGAAAGTGATGCCAGTAGGTGAAGGGTCCAGGAGAAAGGGAACATCTTGTCAGAGATGTTCAGGAACTGCACATGGAATCACCTAAAACCATCTGTGCTGCCCTCTATCACTGACTGGACAAATGCTTGCATTCTCACTGTCTCTAAGCATCTCACTTGTAGCTCAGAGTTACGATGTACAGAAACAGAACCAGAACCTGATTACAAAATCCAACCACCGCTGCCTTCCTTTGGTCCTGATGAATCAACCATAAGCATAAGTAACAGATAAAGCATCACTTCAAGATTATTTTATTGTCATGTGGGATTTTCTTTGTTGATCACTGGCCACATTCATATTAAAGCTCACTCTGTTTAGCTGTTCCTACTTCACCCTGCCTATCCCTTCTCGCTGGTCTGGGTCACACTGCGCCTTGCTATTTGTGTGTCACGGAAGGGCTCTGTGTTACACGACACAGTGCTGAATTGTGCGCAACCGCGGTGGGCTCTGCTGAGCTGTCGGGCTGGCTGCAGTTGGGCCGTGCCGTGTTGTAGGAACAGGGTCTGCCTTTATTTCCGAGTGTAATTGCTTCTGAATCACATCTGAATTTGGTTCTACTCCACAAAGGACTCAGCTGGATAGCGGGATGGGGATCCCACCCGAGCCAGAACTGACCCCATGATGGGGGACCCCAGGCCAGGACCCTGGGGGCAGGGGGCTGTGGGTTGGGCTGCTCCCCAGGTCGGAATTCCAGGTAACAGAAAACAACTACAAAAAACTGCATATCTGGAAAATGCTAAATCAACAGCAACTAAGCTGGAGTCAAACCGGAGGAAAGAGGGATGGAGAGATGAAGGGGATTGAAGGGGTGGAGGGATAAAGAGGAACAGTGGGAATTAGATTTCCATATATCAGTGGAATTCAATTTATTTGTCTGCGCATCTGATTTTTGTGTGGAACAGAGCAATGGCGAGAACGAGCGAGAACATCAAATTAGCTGCGGTTTACCTCTCCACATGGTCCGGATGTGTTCTGTTGCAAGAGGACGGGGATGTACATATACAGAGCTATAAAAAGATACACAAAAACTCTCTGAAACCCCTACATTTCTGCTTTTTTGTCTTCCTCTACCCATTCCCACTCTTCTAACCAGCCTTTCTTCCTTCCCGTCTCGTTCTCTCACATCTGCTCACACCCAAGCCGTCTCACATTCCCGCCCTTCGCCTCCGAGCTCCGCCTCCCTCC
>JAODLC010000015.1:17533430-17544799 GCA_026781145.1 Hippopotamyrus pictus | reverse complement strand
TAAATGGCCCTCCATGAGCCCAGATCTTAATCCTGTTGAACATCTATGGAAAGATCTGAAAATAGCAGTGTAGAGACACCACTCTCCAAACCTGAGACAGCTTGAGCGGTTTGGTGACAGCTTGAGCAGTTTGGTGACAGCTTGAGCGGTTTGGTGACAGCTTGAGCAGTTTCGTGGGTGATTTGTGTTAAATATGGAATAAACAATAAAGGATGCTATTAAACTTTTGTCAGTTTCAAGTTATTTCAGCGATAGCTGTGTTTTGATTTTTATGGAAAGGTACCAACAAATTTGTCCACGTCTATGTGTATGTGATTATCAGGTTAGTCATCACATGCAAAATAGACGTATTTGTTACTACAGTACAGTATATGTATTACAATTGTTCTCAATTGTTTTGGCACATTTCATGAATCATGCTTATCATTCTCAGGACTATAAAATGAGGCAGTACATGATGAAATCATGCACTGTGGGAACCAAAAACATAACAATCAAGTATCACTGCAATTTATGGAATATATTTTTAAACCATTTTGAAAGCTTGGTTAACGGTTTTGCATGTTGTGCTTAGCATGATGATTAGATACATACAACTCTATTGTCAAAAGTATTGGGACACCCCTGCATATCATTGAATTCAGGTGTTCCAATCACCTCCATAGCCGCAGATGCATAAAATCAAGCACCTAGGCATGCAGACTGCTTCTACAAGCATTTGCAAAAGAATGGGTCACTCTCAGGAGCTCAATTCAAGCGTGATACCATGATAGGATGCCACCTGTGCAATAAGTCCGTTCGTTAAAATTCCTCGCTACTAAATATTCCACAGTCAACTGTTAGTGGTATTATAACAAAGTGGAAGCAATTTGGAACAACAGCATCTCAGCCACGAAGTGGTAGGTCACGTAAAATCACAGAGCGGGGACAACGCATGCTGAGGCTCACAGTGTGCAGAAGTCACCAGCTGTCTGCAGAGTCAATAGCTACAGACCTCCAAACTTCATGTGGCCTTCAGATTAACTGAAGAACTTCAGAAGAGCTGAAGCTGTTATTGCTGCAAAGGATGGGCCAACTCCATATTAAAGTCTATGTATTAAGAATGGGATGTCATTAGAGTTCATGTGTGTGTAAAGGCAGGTGTCCCAATACTTTTGGCAATATAGTGTATATAGTTCTGGATATATAATTATTACAATGAGAAACTATGTAATCTATACTGGCTAACAAGAAGCAGCTGAAAATTGTGCCAAATGATGACAATTGTACAAAATCATTTGCATATATGTACAGAAACATTAAATAATTTGTATGAGGCACCAAGAAATTATATTTTGCTGTGCAGAAGTGACAATATGGTGTGGGGATTACACTTGCTGTTTTGCAAGTATGATAGATAGGCAGACAGACACAAATACACACAGATGGACAGACAGCGGACAGACAGACAGACATAGATAGATACACGAAGACAGATAGATTAGATAGATAGGATAGATTAGACAGAGAGACTCACTTGGTCCCCCTAAAGAAGTAGGTCATGCCATTGGGGGTGTAGAGGAGAGCCGCATCCAGCTTGTCCTTGGGGAGACCACTGCCCAGGTCCTTCAGTGGCTTGGGGTAGCCCTGCTCTAAGGTGGACTCACTGTATACCCAGTACCTGTCCCCTGGAGGCACAAACAGAGAGACAGCGACTCAGAAGCGATATTGAGGACTGTGGTGTATTGACACCATGGTGCAGCAAATATTACAGCTGTCAAGGTGTTACAGAAGGTGAGGCATGGAAGATGCTTCTCAAAGAGTGTCCACAGGTCAGTGACCCCAAAAAAAAACAAGATGAGAGTCAAAGGTACCTTTAAAGAAGACAAATTTTCCATCAGTTCTCTCATATGCAGCATTGATGGATCCAGGCAGTCCATGCCAGAAGTGTGCGATAGGCATGGGGTAGCCTGGCAGAACCTGGTTATCACGCACACGCCACAGCCATTTATCCTGCGGCAGACAGCATCGCTCATGAACACACACAGACCATCAGTGCTTCACTGTGTCAGCATCTCAGTGCGCTACCGCTCTTTACCTTAAAGACAAACATCTCTCCCCGCAAGACGGCAATGCTGTCGAAGTGGCCGTCACAGATACTGGGGCCATGGGAGGGGGGGTCTGGCTTTTTTGGGGGTCTTGGGGGGGGAGAGGGGGGTGGAGGTGCGCCACCTGATCCTGTGGAACAGAGTGAATTGGGTATTGGGTAGGGTTGTAATAATATGCGCCATAAATTGACAAAAACATAAATCAGATGACAACAAGAGTTTCAGCACAAAAGAGTTAATATCATTATTCAGCTAAGGGGCACCTGGCCAATCAGAGCACTGCAAATCACAACATCATCAGAAACACTCTTGGTGTTGACTTCTGAGAGTGAAGAAAGTCAGTCTAATCTCAGAGGAACAGGGTTGCATAATGTTCCTTAAGTTAATAAGGGGTTCCAGCCATCAGGAGCAGTTACCATGGCTGCAGCTGCACTAAAAGAATGACAGAGGTGGGGAGCCGGCGAGTCTACCCACCGTAGATCTTCTGGATGCCCTGGAGGTCGTCCTGAGGTAGAATGAAGTTCTCAGTGTCCATCCACTGGTAGAACGGCGCCATGATGGCACTGGGGTCCCCAGAGTGCTCCAGGCCAAGGGCGTGGCCCAGCTCATGTACAGCCACAAGGAACACGTCGTTCCCTGTCAAAACCAGCAGGGGTCAGTTGTGAAGACCAAGAAAAAGCATACCTTCTTTCCAAACTATTCTTTATTATTAACTTGGCTCATTCCCCATGCTGCTCAAGAGCAACCTCACCCTGTAAGATAGGTGGGAAGGCGGGTGGGTTATTAGGACGTCACGATCGGAGCCGGAAATGAACGCAGGAAGAAATGTTATTCTTTGTTGCTGTATTACTTTAAGGCACCGAGATGTTGAGACATGCAGAGAAGCAGGTGAACAAACATATCCTGAGTCTAGCAGGCGTTTCCCATTACAGGGTGTTCACAAGCACACACAGGTTCTTCTAGCTAACAGCAGATTGGAGGCTATGATTTAAAAAGTGCAAGCTGAAGCCAGCCTATCTTTTTCAAAACTTTATAAGTGCAGGCAAGACCTTGACTGCTCAAATGCCGCTACCTATCTCTAATTTCATCCTCAGCCTACGGCGATCCCTTCCTGCCCCCTTTTTTCATCCATCCCTCGCTCTTCTCCCTTTTTCACTCACCCCCTTGGTCTGTGGCGCCGGAGGTCCAAGGCTCTGCGGCGTCAAAGTGTGTGTCGCCCCCTATGCCAGGGCCGGGGAAGTACGCGTGTGCCAGGAAGCCTCCCTCTCCGTCAAAGGGAGTGCTGTCGCCGTGGAAACCCTCGCCGAAGAAGAGCATGATGTCAGCGAAGTTGGCGGGCTTGTCGCGGATGTTCTTGAAAGGGATTTCACGGAAGCGCAGTGAGGTCACGCTCTCCCACACCTTGAAAGCCCGTCGGATGGCTCGGAAGGTCTCTGCCTCGCCCACCTTTGGGGTGTAGTTCTGTATGCTGCCAGGGCAGAGAGATATCACAGGGCTCAGCACAGGGATTTCAGTTTTGGTGTAAAACTAAGCATGGAGTACCACATGCCCAGTATACTAGGATGTTTCTGAGTTAACAGTCTCTCTGGCTGAGAAGAACAGAAAAAAATCACAAAAAGCTTCTCCCTGATGTCACGTCATGCGCCCACCTGAAGGTGATCTCCTTCTTGTCCCACTTCAGGCCCTGAATGACGTAGCGTTTTCTCCTCAGGTTGCTCTTCAGCTCGGAGCCAAACTTGTCTGGGACGCCACACCGCGGTCGCTTCATTGCCCTGGCGACCCGTAGAACAGTTACAACAAAACGGAAATGTCAACAAAATGAATTCCCTCATTTCTTCCCAAAAAATTTCATGCTTCTACACTGTCGTAAAAAAAAAAAAGAGTACCAATTTGTACCTTTGCTTGTCACTGGGGCTGTACTCTCAATTGTAAATGTACCTTCCAGAGGTGGACATCACAGGTCCAGAAAGTAAAAATCCAGACCAGGATTTTGCTTCAACCAGCTAGTTGAGCATAAAGAGTCACAGTCGCAGAGTGCCCAGCTGGTTGGTTGAAACAAAATCCTGGTCTGGATTTTTACTTTCTGGGCATGAAATGTCCGCCTCTGGTACCTTCCAAGATACAAAAACCTTGTACCTTGGGGATGCACCTCAGAGTCCATTTCTGTACCTTAAAAGGTATGATTACCTACAACTAGGGTACAATTGGCAGACCCTTGAGGGTACAGCGCCAGTGACAAACTGAGGTACAAATTGGTACTTTTTTCCACTAGTTTCCCCAGTTTCTAGCAGGTCATTTCATGTGAATACCAGCTGCTGTAAGGCTCCAGTCATTAAACCAAATATGCATGATATCTTCTGAGAAACCCCAAGAGAGGATGTGGTAGTCTGGACCTTTGCTGATGTATGAATGTCTTTCTGGCTGGAAGGGTGGAGCAGATAGGGGGTGGCACTCACGCAGTGGTGCTCGGGTCCATGAGCCCGGTGACCGTCAGGCCATAGAACCTCTGCATGGCGGCGACGGCCTGGGTGACGGACTGTGGTGAGCGGAGGGACTGGGCGTGGAGGTCCCCAGGGGGCAGGTAACCATACTGCTGTAGCCAAGCCTGGGGGGGGGGGGCAGGACATCGCAGTAAGACACTCAGCCACAGTCCACAACCACGCAGTAATTCATGGCCCCCCTCCCGAAACAACACAGCCCACAGCCCATTTGCGGGCCATCATACCTCAACGAACATAAAACAGCTTCAAAGTGCAAGATTCCCAAAATGAAAAGGTGAGCATCCAACGGAAGCCGAAAGACTTCAAACCACACTAATACCAGGAGAGCTGGGAATAATGTATGATATCAGAATTAAGTTACTAAACTAATACAAGCCATCCAACCACCCCTTTCCGTAATAATCCGAGTAATACAAACCAAGAATGAATTTTCTCTAATTTGAAACTCTGTTGTCATTGATAGGGACTTAGAATAAAAGAACGTGAGATTCACGACATGCACAATTTTTTTTCCATTATTTACTTAGGTATGAAAAGTTCAGTTGTATAACACTAGAAAAGCTTTGACTCAAAGTCAGCAACTACAAATAGAAATGTCAGAGAGCATAATTTAACAGGCGATGACAGAAGGGGACATGGGAACAACTGAAGGTGGCAAATTGTGAAAAGAAAAACCATCACAGATTCTGGCCTATGAAAACCAAAGTCTGATGGCAAGACTTAAGGAGACCTGCTCCGTGACCTTGGTGGTCTCTGTGGCAGATCTGACCCTGGTGGCCTTAGGAAAAAAATATAAAAGTGCTTACATTTTCCCACGACTGACAGCAAGATTCTACTGAACCTCTGAAATATTTTTTGCTATACTACTTACTTTAAGAAAGTGCACATGGATTCTTAAAAAGTCATTTAAATTCATCTATATAATTAAGTGCAATTTCTAAGAAATAAAATTAAAGAAAACAAAATTAAAGGAAAAAAACTTTATCAATAGTTAATAAAGTTGTTCAATTCAGTGTTCACTTGAGCACATCAAATTCTAGTACCTATTTACTGAAGAGCTGAATGTGTTTTGATAGAGCAACATTTAATTAGCAGTTAAGAACATTCACAATACTTTGCCACAGCTATTTGAGGTAATAACAAACACATGGTGGGTTTTTACATAAAGAATTACATACATTTATGTGCTGAAATCTTGTTTCAGGCCAAACAAACCAGCAAAGTCATTTCAGATGGTGCTGCCAAAGAGGACAAGCATACATTCTTTTATGTTACAGTCCAGACAAAATTACCAGACCCTAAAACCCAGCAGCCACAGAACATACAGCACATCCCACGAAAATGCCTTCATCGGAATATCAGGCACACACTAAACATGGTGCATATAAATCTGTAGGTATTAAATGTGTGATAAAAGCCCTCTATTTCTACACCGTTAAAATCAGTCTTAGTTTGTGTGTTAAACAGTTTAAAGTACAGACGATCAGTGTTTCTGTTTAAACCACACAGTCTGTGAAATTACGGAGAATTTTTCTATAATCCTCAAACCTCAAAAATCCCCTCTCTCTTCTCCCTCAGTGACTCAGTGTATGTGTGTCAATAAAACTCAGAACGGGTTTGTGTGTGTGTTTGTTTGTTAACTGTAATTTACGCGCGTGTGTGTGTATTTGTGTACTTCCCCGTGAGGTAGTGTCTGCACTTAACAGCCTTGGATGGGTGTCAGACTTAACCCTTCGTCGACAGGTTCCATCTCACCACTCGGGCAGACTGACAGCATACTCGGGCAGAAGAAGACCGTCACTAAGAGAGATGTGTAAAAAATGGCATGCAGCAACACAGCCCTCTCACCTGAACAGACGGGCATGTTTAAATTATCGGTATGACAGCAATTTGGAGGGGGGGGGGGGTTGGATTGGTCTAGGGAAAAGGCGAGGAGGTGGCTAAAAGTGTAAGAGAACCATGTGACCACCCACTATTACAGGAGCTAGAGAGGAGAAGCAGGCCGATGAAGCTGAAGGGGAGGGGGTCGAAGAACAAGGCCCAATTATAGGCTGTTAAATGAAGTCTGTACCCTGTGCATATACTGCGGCCGCACCACAGGGTCTCCGCTGGGCTCTGAGAGTCCTCTCTGTTAGCTGACACATGGGCTGAAGGTTTTGCCCACACTGTGAGGTCCTCCACGCTTTCAGACCCACAGCCCACTCCAAGAGCATTGGGCCGTCAGAATGGCTCCATCTCTTAAAGGGCCAGAGTTCCACCAAACGCTCTGATGAGCAGCACCGTCGTGCCGCGAGGCTGAAGGAGCTGGATGAAGATCTATCCGTGGGCGCAGCAAAGTAACACAAAATTTACCGATGCACAGAAACACCCACAAAAGGATGACGCGGATGAAAACAAATCTACTGGTGGATATAGTAGAAGAAAGATACGTTATTAGAGGGAGTTACCTGGAAATCCTGCCTGAAAAATCAGCGTACCCACGTGAGCGATAGTACCTAATCTGATTAAACAGCTGACCATGCACAAGTTGGGTCGCTGACAGACTGCCAGGGACATCCTGTGATGCCTCATCTCTGCCATCATCACAGCTCCACTTGCTGGGGTCTCACACAGAATGGGTCACCGCAGCGACACTGCGAAGGGACTCTGCCAATGTAGTGTCGTAGGAACATTCTAGGTCAAGCCCACGGGGGCGAAGCCGTAACCCGGAACTCTGAGCGCCTTCCAGCTGCTGCCACAGTCAATGAGTAGAAAAAAAATAACAGACCTCATGAAATATGTTGTCTAAAGGGCTCATTTGGCCTTGGTTTGCGATGGATCACAGCCTTTTCAGCAAACTGAGCCGCTGGTGCAAATAAGTGAAGGGTGAAAGGAGGAAGATGACAGGAAAGATGAAAAGTGAATGAAGAGTCCATGGAAGATAGAAAGAAAACCGGAGAAATAAATGAGGCAAGAAGGAAAGTGGGAAAGTGGTAGAGGGAGACTTTAGAGTTTAAATCTGGGGGAAAATGCCTGACTTGGTTGTTCCTTTCACCCTGTGCCAGTGGAAAAACCAGAGAATTCTGGTCAACGGTGGCTTGACCCAGCAGGGACTGAAGCTCAGTATGAGCCTTCAGCAGTTACTGTTGGTGACCCACTTACACTAGTAGCTGGTTAATGGATCTTATTTGCATTTATACTTTATTACGTATGCTGATGGCTGTGCATTCACGACTACATTTATGCCTAGTTAAGCTTCTTACAGTTATGCTTATAGTTGTATCTGGTACCTCTGCTGGGCTACGCTGTGGAACGAGGATGACTGTGTCAGAGCGGGGATCGGGGGCACTATGAGCTAGGACAGGGCTTACCAACCACTATTTCAATTAAAAAGACCTGGATTTCGCATCAGCACTGAGCTCCTGCTGTTTGCCGATTGGTCAGTCTCCTATAACCATGCATGTGTCACTGATGTTAATGTGAAACAGCTGGATGAGTCTTTCAGTCAATGAAACAAACCGAAGTGAAAGAAGAACTGAACTATTAGCAGAGCACAGGAGCCTTTCAGCTTTAAGGTAGTTTGTAAGACCTGAAGTAACTCATAGTGGCCCCCCCTGCCATGGGTTAGGTGCAATTTCATAACTCTGGGTTGAACATTGGGGGTGTTGAGGTCTCTATTCTTTTAAAGAGGTCCAGGGGGTTGTTTGGCTGGTTTTGATTACTAGGGGGTTACCCACCTCCCAAAATTTACACCCAACACCTACTGATATCCTGGCAGCAATAAATGCAGGACTCCAGCCCAGTACCTCCAGCGCTGACACTCCCAAATTATCCCGAGTAACACTTACGTGTGATATGCTCTTCCCTAATGGAAGGCGCGAACCTCTAACCCCACTGTGGCTCAGCTTGCTAACTCAGTGACAGTGAACCCCACTGTGGCTCAGCTTGCTAACGCAGTGACAGTGAACCCCACTGTGGCTCAGCTTGCTAACTCAGTGACAGTGAAGCCCACTGTGGCTCAGCTTGCTAACTCAGTGACAGTGAACCCCACTGTGGCTCAGCTTGCTAACTCAGTAACAGTGAACCCCACTGTGGCTCAGCTTGCTAACGCAGTGACAGTGAACCCCACTGTGGCTCAGCTTGCTAACTCAGTGACAGTGAACCCCACTGTGGCTCAGCTTGCTAACGCAGTGACAGTGACACTCCATTCCCTTCTTTCATCATTGGCTCATTCCATTCTGCTAATAACAAGAACATTTATATGTTCTTCCAAATGAGTATTCCAATTATAACTGATTGGAGATCAGTGTTAATGGTGCCGGGGGGGGGGTCACAGTACTGGTGTGAGGTCAATGTGAGTACACAAACAGGCCCAGCACCTTGGATGTTGGCCCTCATAGGAAGTGGCGAATGACCCTAGAGTGCCTTAGGACTTGACCCATACCCACCAAAGCAGAAAAAACCCTCTCATATCTAAAAGAATAATAATAATAATAATAATAATAATAATAATAATAATAATAATAATAAACAGTTTGTGTGTGTATGTATTACATCCACCCAGTCCAGTAATGTCAGTCAGGAAGTCACCTTCCTAGATACACATTTACAGATGGAAACACTGAGAGCATCAGAAAACTGGACTGCAGCATCAGTCCAACGAAAACATCAAAAAACAAGCCAAGAAATTTCACAACTCAATCCGCGAACTTTGTGTCGTAAGAATGAAGCCTGGAAGGCTTGGCAAACACGGACAGCAGAGCCATTCGGAGGACAATGTAAACAGCACTCTCGTGTTTTAGGAGCTATGAAAGCCAAGCAAAGACCAAGCAGGGGCCCCAGATCCAGAGCAGTCATTTTCTGGACCCCCCCCAAGATCATGTGGCCCGCAGGTTGAGTGAAAGGGAAGTGTGAGTAGTGGCACTTAGCCCAAGATGGTCACGCAAGATGGACAGGACACTTCCATTTGACCATTGGATATTTATTTCAGGCAGGCTTTTCTTCATCCAAAAGGGATGCACAATCTGGAGCAACAGCTCATAAAGGTACCAGGGGGAAAATTTTAAATTGTTCCCTGAAGCCTGACAGGATATTATACTGTCTGGTCCTCAGTTCTAAAAAAAAAAAAAAATCTTCCAAACCTCACCCACGGGACCATAACCCATTTTCTCCCAAAGTTTTAGAAGTTGTTGAGAATTCCCAATTCTCACTGTTTGATTTACCATTATTTCAAGATAACTATGCTTGACTATGCTTGAAAAATGACTGTTTAAACAAGGTAAATAAAAAGTCACACTGGGGTGTTACCTAGGTATATAAAATAAAATTAATAAGAAAATAAGAAGTGTTATAAAAAAGCAAGTTCTCGGCTCTTACATAAATATAGCCTGAAATGTGCTGCCGCGAATTCCGTATGAGCTCGCGCATGGCACAGAAGACCAACATCATCATGGATGCAAAGGCCCTACTGCATGTCTGAAAATATTGTTTTTCTATCTTTTCTGTGTAGTAGCAAAGCGTTGCATCTCTTGCCTACACTTTTCCACGTTTTGCTGTCTTCTGATATATTTTTCCTCTTAAAATCTGAAACAAAAATGCTAACTATCACACACACTTAAAGTACAATAGATCGTGTTTCTTTTAGTGTAAACAATTTGGGTCTTTCATACATGCGAAAGAAAGGAGCAGAACTAACCTCTGGGTTGATGTCTTGCTGCGTGGCTGCTCCGTTAGCGCATAGTCCGTATGTTAGCGTGAGCAGCAACGTCTGGACCTGGAGCACCATCGCTGAGAACATACCAGCAACACAAGCACAAAAGACGTTTTCTATCTCTTTAGATTACTTCTTCTAAAGCTGCCCTCTATTGTCCACTTTTCCGTATTTTGTCAAAACATCACAAAAATTCTCGGACAAAAAAAACTAAATGATAAAGATTATAACGCTCCAAGCATTAATAAGACAGGCAAAGAATAAGAACGGTCGAGAGTTGTAAAACGATTCTTTAAAACACGATTTTCTTCTATAAAAGGTAAATGACGGTTGTGCAATACTATAAAACTGTACTTAAATATTCTATTAGGCCACCTATTGTCTTCTGTTACGTTGGTTTTCTTTGTTTTCCCACTTCTCTGCCAGGTTATTTTCATTCGCCTCTCTCTTGCTCCCTCTCGGCTGCAGACGTGGTAAGCCCTTGTAACTTACTTGCCTTGCAAAAAGGAGTTAAGTTAAAGAAAAAACCCTCCCCCACCCTCCCCCAGTTTTGCAATTTCCCATCAGATCCTGCTCGGTTATCTCGGTGGTCTGCTTGTAGGAATATGAATTAATTTAGAGTTCAAATGTAATGGATTATCCCATATTTTTGAAATAAAACGAATAAAATTCCATCCGTTAGTATCCGTCCATCGTTGTTAAATACATTTAGTACAGATTGATTTTCGCAATGGGGAAGCGCTCAAAAATGTTTTTAGAATATTGTAGATGGGGAAAAAAATCCGTTCTGTCCTCTTATTGAATAATTAAATGATTCTTATTACTTATATGTAACCCTAAGACTGAGGTGCGAGAGAATAATCAAGCAGAAGTATCACAGTGGGGAGAATATTGTTTAATTATTATTAATGAGAGGCGAATGAAAATAACCAAGCAGAGAATTGTGAAAACAAGGAAGACAAGAGAAGACAATGAGATGCATTATAGAACTTATAATAATAATGATAATATTAACAATGCTGCGATGGGCTGGCCCCCTGTCCAGGGTTGTTCCCTGCCTCGTGCCCGTTGCTTCCGGGATAGGCTCCGGAC
>JAODLC010000015.1:17486223-17503789 GCA_026781145.1 Hippopotamyrus pictus | reverse complement strand
GGCAGTTCTGAAGGCAAAAGGGGGTCAAACACCGTATTAGTATGGTGTTCCTAATAATCCTTTAGGTGAGTGTATATGTATTTATTCCTATTGATTACTCTATAGAATGGAATAAAAATATTTTCATATAAATTGAATACTCGTTTTGAGCCTATTTGGACTCATTCTGGCCTTCAAAATGACCAGCGTTTGGCATCTCTGGAGGAGAACTACTACATAAAGCGATGGATGCAAGTAATGGACGCAAGTAAATGGCTGCGTCGTGGGTAGAACGCTGGTTGTTGTTGTTATTAGATAAAATATGAGTTTTGTCTGTAATAAAAGGGAAGATCTGACTGAACTGTAGTGCGTGAGGGCGTTTACGTCGTGATGAACTTCACTTATGCATTTTTATGTAGTTCTGTTTTGTGTACATATTACTCACAAATACAGAAGAATCAATATTATCTGCATGTGTTTGGTCTTCACGGTGTGATGCCTCTTGCTCAGTGGTGTTGCAGCCTCTGGGGCCTGTCAGAAAAGGTGTGTTTATACTGTCAGATCATGTGACACTAGTGTCATGAAGAGTGAAGACGACTGTTGGAGGGAGTGGTGGGCGGCAAGTGCCACCTTGCGGACTGTGTAGCACCTGCAGTTTTGAGTTTTAGCCACCTGCGGTATATCTGTAGCTCGTTGTCATAATTAGTGCAGCTTGCTCAGTTCAGGAAGCGTGTGCGTCCAAAGAACCGTAAGTTCGTGTTTAGTTAACGTTTGTTCCCTTTACTGTAATCCTTTATTATATGTTTATGGTTTAAGTTTTACATTTTAAGTATGTTTAAATACCTCTCATTTATGAAGGATGGCATAACATTGCGTTCTTAGTGTGTAGTTAGCGTAGTCGGCTGCAGAGCTATTGTGCTAATTCATTTAAATATTGTTTAAATATAAAGAGGGCTGTTAATTTATAATTCCGGAATGAGATAATTGAGTCATTACTGGATGCTTGTGCACAACTGTTTACTCTTCCTTTTATACTGCTGTTCCTTGTATTTGATGTAGCTGTAGGACTGTTGCAATGCATTTTTTGCACATAGGAAATTAAATTTTGACTTTCATTTTTCACAGTTTTTGAAAGTGCTTTTCATGTACGTCATGCATTTATGGCAAATCCCCAGGTTGTCCTTCGGTGTTAAAAAACCAGAAAACCACCATTGGATTGATGGTGTCATAAATTAGGCATGCAGGATTCAGAGAATAAGTGGTAATTTAATCGTAGATTCTCCAAAAACACTCATTTTTCAAGTATTCAGCCAGCCACGAATGTGTATCACTTTCTCCGGGTGGGATCTGTGCAGTCTTTTCTACCAACAGCAGGTGTCACTAATAGACTACAGCTCTGCTTTCCTGACTTGGTTTACTGAATAAGAGCTCTTAATGGCAGGCGATTGTCCATTATCAGTATTGTATACGCTGATCTTAAAATTATCTCAGTTTAACTGTCTACATAAAAAAGCTATTAGCAAAAATAAAGCTATAATTAGCAGTAGTGTGCAGTTATGGACAAGTAATCAATTGCCCTCTCTTTTTGTATTGGTAAAAATGTTTAGTAACCAACCATATTATACAACAGCTCCAGACTAGAAACTATTACAGGATATAATACCATGGAAACGTTACGTTTACATTAGAGAGAAATTTGATTTGAATCCTCATTTGTTAGTAACTTCCTGTGTATTCTGTTTGTCCTTTCTGTATTTCTTTGTCTTTCTCCAGATTCTCTTAATTGTATTGAAGGAATGAACGAGAGAGAGGATGCTTTCTGGGATACAGGCCACTTAATTGGATAAGTGATTCCTGGAATGAGAGCCACTTAAATGCGCTCATGCAATGGACATTTACTGCAGAAATCCACAGTTAGTATCGCTCTTGAGATAACTGTCCAAACATTTCTTAGAGCTTTCGATCTGAGTCTTATCCGCTAAATTATCTGGATTCATGGCTAGATGTCTTGTAACATAAGAGCACAGACTCTGATAAGGACAAATGGCAACAGTATTTACACTTAGAGGTCACTTTATTAGTTACCCCTCGCTAGGTAGGACCCAGTTTTTACCCCCTAGAACAGCTTCAAATGTGGATGAATTTTCCGTTCATAGAAGAAACTGTGGTACTGAGTTCCTAATTTTGCACTTGAGCCCTTTGTACTAGTTTTGACAAATTTAGTTATCCTCTTCTAACCTCTCATTAAAACAGTGTCTTGAAGAGTTTTTATTAAAGTGGCTGTTTCTGAGATGCTGAAATCTCCACACAGCACCACATTCAACCACACTGCTTTGGTCTTACATGGTCTAATGCAGAGTTACACAATTTCGGGTGCGGAGGGCCAGGATCCATTGTAGTTTACAGATTTCCCTGCTCAAACATCTTAATCAGCTAATTACTGGGTTTGCTAGGCGTGTTTGAACAAGGAAATCTGCAAACTGTGTTGGATTCTGGCCTTCCAGCACCAGTATTGGGGAACCCTGTTAACGCTTAGTTAAACAGTCAGTGAACCTATACCGACCCAGTCTGCATGCTGTATATATTCAGTTGTAGCTATAGGATTCACTGTTTAGAGAACCAGCTAAAAATCAGATGCGCATAATAAACTGGCAGCTGAGTTTATATTTGATTGGAGCAACAAGTGATTCATTTATAGTGAGCACTTGTTTTGTGTGCTAAATGCCAGAAACTGTTGTCTTGGAAACAGATCTGAGTCCCTGCATAAATACTATTATACATCGTTCAGCCATAACATTAAAATCACTGACAGGTGAAGTGAATAAAATTGATTATCTTGTTACAATGGTACCTGTCAAAAGCGCCATTATATATTAGACGTGTGAACAGTTCATTCTTGAAGTTGATGTGTTGGAAGCAGGAAAAATGAGCAAGTGTAAGGATCTGAGCCACTTTGACAAGGGACAAATGACAGTGGCTGGAAATCTGGGTGACCGCATCTCCAAAACAGCAGGTCTAGTGGGATGTTCCCAGTATGCAGTGGTCAGCACCTACCAAAAGTGGTCCAAGGAAGTTGAACCGATCAACCGGCGACGGGGTCATGGGTGCCTGAGGATCACTGATGCACAAGCGGAGCGAAGGTTATCATTTCTGGTCCAATCCAACAGGAGAGCTTCTGTAGCACAAATTGCTAACGAAGTTAAGGCTGGCTATAATAGAAAATGCATCACAGCTTGCTGTGTGTGGGGCCACGCAGCCACAGACCGGTCAGAGTGCCCATGGTGACCCCTGTCCACCCCCAAAAGTGACCAAAATGGGAACATCAGAACTGTACCACACAGCCGTGGAAGAAGGTCCCCTGGCCTGATGAGTCATGTTTTCTGTTACAACACGTGGACGGTCGGGTGCGTGTGCACCGTTTAGCAGGGGAAGGGGTGGGACCAGAGTGCACTATGGGAAGAAGGCAAGCCGACAGAGGCAGTGTTCAAGGTGTTAAGTTGGTCTCCAAATTGCCCAGATCTCGATCCCTTCAAGCATCTGTGGGAAGTGCTGGACAAACAAGTCCCACCTGGTAACGTAAGGGACTTTTAAGGATCTGCTGCTAACATCTGGGGGCCGCATACATCAGGACACTTTCACAGCTCTTGTGGGGTTTATACTTCAGTGGGTCAGAGCTGTTTTGGCAGCATAAGCTACATAATATTAGGCAAGTGGTTTTAATATTATGGCTTATCAGTGTATATTACTTTAATCCTGTAATACAAGAATTATGATTTCATCTTTTTTGTATGACATAACCTGTTTACAAAATAAGTTTGGTACATGGAAAATGTCAGGAATGATAAGTGATATCACATATAACCTTTTTCAAGAGAGTTTAACAAAATCAATAGTCCTTTTACCCATAATGTCAAATGCTTATCCAAAGTAGGGCAATATGGAAATTTAGTCATTTAAAGATTTTGTTAATAAGGCACCATCATCCTAGACAACTTTTATACGATATATTCATTTATACATCTCAGTACTCATAATTTCACTTGTATTGATCTACGTGTCCAGAATGATCTGCAGCCTCCTTGCATTGGAATCTTTTGGCTCATAGATATTTCCTTTATTTTATTATTATTTGTCTGCTACACAAACACATTAAGCATTAAAATCCTCAGAAATGTCATTTACTTTGGGCATTATATCTATGGCCAAAACAGAAGTCCGTGCAGTGAAACAAATACATTTCAGCCTTTTTATCAAGGACGAAGACATCAACACAAGCAAACGCATAAGCCAACAGATAAAGAGAAACAAAAGAAGGACAACGTCAACCACACGTATAGATATTTTTGGTACTGCCTCTGTGTATTTACTGTTGGTAAGCAACTGCACAAAAAATTAATGAGCCTGTTGTGCTGTTCCTCAGAGGATAGGTGGTGATTTCAGACAGAGGACTTCGTCAGACCTGCGTCAGTGCCGATGAACTCACCTCGCAGGGGAAGACGTGCAGCCATACAGTCACACCGCAGCAAGCATCCGCGTCCGACGTGCCGAAGGTCTGCCTGAAAATCAGTACGTCGTTAATGAAGTCTGAGAAATAGTCGAATAATTCTTATAATTAAAGCAGGCGATCCACGGCCATAAATAGCAGCAGCGTGTAATTGCCGTGAGATCGAGGAGCAGGGAAAGTTAAAAGCTGAACTAGCGGGGCAATCGTTTCAGCACCTCGGACAGAGCACGGCGAATCATGGCTCCTGCGTCGCCGGAGGAAGCGCGCTTTGGTGAGCTGTCTTCAAAAATAAATATAATTAAACGGGACTTTATTTCGGAATCATTTATAAGGCTGGGCTGTGTGTTGCAATCATGTGGACGTTTTTCTGATGCTTAGTAGCAGGATCAATTCCTGTTGTGTCAGTATTGCTACTCTTTTTTTTTTAACCAGGCACTGTGCATTGCATTCAATGTAATGGTGTAGTTACATGTACAGGAATTATATTATCAGTAGTAATAAGCCAATGATCTCAATTACATAATTTATGATTTTCTGAGCGTAGTATTTGCTACATATGTGAACGCTCTACCCACTACGTACGTGCAGCGTCATCGATTATGAATATATAGCCAGATTTAAAGGCGTATATGCACCCTGGTCAGCTGTTTTGTGTTTTATCGGTCGATCACCGGCGTGATTAATATGGCAGGAATCCATCCTGGCTCCCTCTTGGGTACAGCCCGTGCCGGCCCGCGGAGCAGCAATGCGAACGGCGGCGTTGGCAGCGATGGCGGGGCGCAGTTCTGACTCACCCCCGGCTCGGGCTCCGCCACATTGCTGTGTGCTTGGGGGGGTGCGCTTGGGAGTAAGGCGGCGGACGCCCACTGGAAATTTCCAGGATTTTAGAACCGCGAATAAAAAACCACAAATACCCGGCAACAAGGCGAAGGATGAGCAAAAAGGCGAAGCTGTACAATAAGAACTAAAGCGATGTAAAATTGCCCTTTCTTTGATTTTTCGGATTATATGACGTAATTAGCGGGCCATTGCTCTGCAACCGATTGTGCATATAGTTGTAAATAAATATCTGATTTGCAATTTAAGCAATAATTCAAATATCGAATTGTGATCAAATTAATGAGTGGTGTCTTAAAATTAAAACCCCTTTTGTTAAATGGTTTTAAAACATAGCTCTGTTGTTATGGTTATTACGAATATACCTGTTTTATATTTGTAGCAACATATTAGACGTTGATGCTCGGGATGGAAGATAGATGGTTGGAAGATCAGATGTTAATTATACACAATTAGCTTAAGAAGAAAGGACTGCCCATCTACTACATAGCTTAAACGGTTTAACAGCTGAACGGCTTTTGAGAGAGCATGTGTAAAGTGGTTTTTAAATTCAAAGGAAGATTTTGCAAACATAATTAGGTTTTGAAAGGCCAGCAGAGCCCCCATGCTTTAAAATTCATACATTTTGTTTGGCCTCTTAGGCATAGTCTAGACCAGGGTTGGCCAATCTTATCCACAAAAGGCCGGTGTGTGTGCAGGTTTTTGGGATAACCTGTAGGTCAGCTGTTCAAACCCAGGTGTGAGGACTCTTCAGCCAATCAGTCCTCTAATTAGTAATCTAGTTAGGGAGTTGCACTGAAAAAAAGATTGGCCACCCGGTTCAGATGAAAGCTATCTCCAGGACTCACGAGGTACTACAGGGGGAAACAAAGACTTTTATATAACCAAGATCATAGAAAGACTTAGACAATGAAATTAAGATCCCTCGGATCAGTTTGATATTCAAAGGTTTATGCACAGACATTTGTATAATCTGTGAATAGAAACCTCAGCATTACCTAAACCCAACAAAAATATATCCATGTATATTCTGATAAAAGTAAAACATAATGCTTAGGTTTTTATGCTTATACTTTATGTAATAGCTTAGAAAAACATTTTATGGGTACATTTTACATTTTAAACGGCCTTGCGTTTTTGTGTAGTTGTGAAAATTCACAAAACAAAGTAGCAGATAAGAGCAGTATATCGTGAATACTTGTGAACTGTGATTGATGTGTGATGTGCTTCATCCCACAGCTGAGGTACCAGTCACAGTTGGCGTTGTCAGCATCTTAGGCCTGGTCTTCAGTGTCTCCCTTTTTTCATGGATCTGCTGCCAGCGCAAGTCAACCAAGGCCAACAAAACACCCCCTTACAAATTCGTGCATATGCTAAAGGGTGTAGACATTTATCCAGAAAGCCTTAGTGGCAAAAAGAAGTTTGGGGCAACTGAGAAGACAGACACAAGCACTAAACAAGGATCTGGTCTTGCCACAGGCAGGGCCTCGCTCCACCTGGACCTGGAGAAGCGAGATCTCAATGGAAATTTCACCAAGTCTCCCAATACTAAGGTTCGGAGTTCTCCAGATCTGGACCTATCATCGCCCCATCCAGGTTTAAATCATGGAGGAAAGGATATGAGTTCCCCCAAAAGTGGTCTCTCTAGCCATGCCATGACTCCAACTGACAAGGGCCATGACAAGGAGGGTGGCCTCGGTACACTGTTCTTCTCCCTCGAGTACAACTTTGAGAAGAAGGCCTTCATCGTGCACATCAAAGAGGCTCATGGTCTCTCTGCCATGGATGAGCAGTCCCTGACCTCAGACCCGTACATCAAGCTGACCCTCCTGCCGGAGAAGAAGCACAAAGTGAAGACCCGAGTCCTGAGGAAGACGCTGGATCCGGCCTTCGACGAGACTTTCAGCTTTTACGGCATCCCCTACGAACACATCCCAGAGCTCTCCCTTCATTTCATGGTGCTCAGCTTCGACCGCTTTTCTCGCGATGAGGTCATCGGTGAGACGCTGGTACCATTAGCTGGCATTGACCTTTCTGAGGGGTGCATCCCTATGACCCGAGAGATCATCAAGCGTAACACTAGGGTAAGCACTCCCATCTTCTCTTACCATCCAGTCCCTTTATAGAGTGATAATGGAGCGATAACAGCAGCATAAGTAACTATAGCCCTTGAGACCTGCAAGAACTACATTATACCATGAAGTTAAAGACGAGTAGTATATTTATAGCAGCGGTAACATGAGTAAAGTGCATTCGGAAGTGACAGTAGTAGCGCTACACTATATATACATTTTTGTTTTAGTATTTTTTATACATTTTTCACATTACTGTCCCTGCTTTGGCTGGCATCTGCATGACAAACATGGAGCTTAATAGTTCTTTTACAGTGTGATAGTGGGACTCAGAAATTTGATGGAATTTCAGTGCATGAAAAAGGGCCACGATATTAATTTCTTACCCACCTGCAATTTTAGATAGTTCAGCTGCGGCAGAAGTATTTCCTCTCTTGCTCTGTAAAATGCGCTGGGGCCCTTGGTCTCATAGCATTGATTTTGAGACAGACACCATGACATGCATTGATTTTTTTCTTTGATTTTTTTTTTTTTAATGGATACATTTCCTGTTAGAGTTGATATTATGTGGCCCACAGTAATTTGCAGTGTCATTGTATTACATGCGAGAGGAAATGGACAAGACTTAATTGTACTGTGAAGAGAATATGGTTTTTAATAGGAAGCCAGTTCATTAAACCTATGAGCTTATTCTGATATGATCTTCCTACTTAATGCTGACATGCGTCATGGAGTTTGTCACCATACTGCTTAATCCAAGGTTCACCTGTATAGTAAAATGTGTAATACAACTGGTTACTTTATAGCTGTTGAAGTAGTTTATGGCATTTTTATAGCGTCCTTTAAATTTTTATCGAAAAGCGTCGTGTTGATTCTTCCCCTCTTTGTTCTTTTGTTACTCCGCAATCTGTCATTGAAGAGGAACGCGGGGAGAGCGGAGCTCCTGGTGTCGCTCTGCTACCAGTCCACCACCAGCACTCTCACGGTGGTGGTTCTGAAAGCCCGCCACTTGCCCAAAGCTGAGACCAACATGCCCTCAGGTGGGTCTCAGAGGTGACCGCGCATATGCTTTGCAGAAACGCTTCGTGTTCTATAATCAAACAAAAACCTGTGTGTTAAAAAGGATTTCAGTATATTCTAGAGAAATTGACAAAATATGCTAATAAGTTTAAATTATTTTTTCTTAATTCCTGCTGGAGAAAAGAAGATCTATGTTCATTGTAATGTGGGCATATTAGAAAATGCTGACGGATCAAATTTTCCAAGGTACATTACAAAACTGATATCTCATAGAATTGCCCGATTATGGATCTTTGTTCAGAACAGATCTTCATGAGCTCCAGCTGAAGTTCTGGTTTGCTTTGCCGTTTCTAAAGGAGAAACCATTGACCATTCCGTTTCTCTTTTCTCTGACTTAGACCCTTATGTGAAGGTCAACCTGTATCATGGCAAGAAGAGGGTGTGCAAGAAGAAATCCCATGTAAAGAAGTCCTCCCCAAACCCTGTCTTCAATGAGCTGTTCGTGTTCGACGTTCCGTCAGAGAAGGGCCTGCAGGACACCAGCGTGGAGCTCCTGCTGCAGGACTCGGAGAGGAACGGCCAGAACCCTGTCATTGGACGGCTCCTGTTGGGCACCGCCTCTCCGGGGACCCCAGGCGAACACTGGCGTGAGATCTGTGACCACCCCCGCAGACAGATCGCCAAGTGGCACGCGCTGCTCGACGACTAGCTCCGCCCCGGGGCGACAGTCGCCAAAGGAACTGTCACTGCAAATGGGGGTGGGTGGGGAGTAAATGGGGAGGGATTCATTCCAAGTGATGTCACCAGTCAGTAAGTTGATCAAGTTAATGGGCTTGGCCTCCACAAAGGGGGAGAGAGGCCAAGAATCCCAACTATTAAAAATTCCAAAGACTACCACTGAATCCCCAGTAATGCTACTTTCCATATTAAACAGTCTCAGTCTTGTTGAGTACAGCAGAGTATCATTACTGTCTCTATCACTGCTATTCTTCTATTCCTGTCTTATTACTATTGTTACTATTATTCAATCGTGAAATGCTCTCTACAGTAAACAAAAAAGATCGAACACTGTTAATATGACATTGTAAAAAAAAAATGTGGATTCTTTTTATTTTTTAAAGACACAATGTTTTACTTAATGAATACTTGGTTTATTTTTTTCTTTTTGTACTTCTACAATTGTTCTTGTTTCTCTTGAGTATGTTTTGTAAGTAAAAGTGGTATTTCATATCTCATCGCATTAGAGTGAGAGCAGCCTAAATTAGGCAAAACCTGTAACCAGGCGAGTTGTATTATAGTATGACAGGTGGCGGCAAGGTTACTGCAGGGTGGCAGGTGTGAGGTGTGTGAGTATCCTGTCCAGAGGGGTGTGAGAGGCAGGCACAGTCTCTGTCCTCTACTGTGAGCACAAGGACAGTCTAGTTACATGTACCTTAATATAAACATGTCAAGGTCTGAGAAAAAAATGGAGTAGTATTTTGTGTATTTTATTTTTTTAATTACTGCGTTTGTAAGTGTGTGCATGTTTCCTCCACTACTCTGGGTTCCTCCTGCAGTGGAAAGACATGAAGTTAGGTTGACTGGTGTCTCCGAATTGCCTGTACTGTGTGATTGTCTGTATGAGAGTCCGTGTGCATGTGCTCAGAGATATGAGCTAATATTCTGCCCAGGAGGCGCTCCAGGTCCCTCCATGACCTCTGAATAAGCAGCTGGAAAATAGATGGAGGGATGGCTACTTGTGGACAGCAGCAACACGATTATATCTGAAAGTATTATTATTTTGTTGAGCCGGGAATTCAGTACGTCATATAAACAATACGTGCCATTCTATTTTCCTGAAGTCACTGAGGGTAAAAAACATTCAGGTATAAACAGTGTTTATTTTTCTATTAGTAAGACCACTGAGAGAAAGACCTTTAGTGATCAGACTCTTGGACTCACTGCTGTCAGGGTATTTAATCTGCATACTGTTATTATTATTATTATTATTATTATTATTATTATTATTATTATTATTATTATTATTAATCTGCACACTGCTTAGCTGCAGACGGTGGGAAAACGCATCATACGTCGTTTCACATCACTGTGATCTTTTGGAGAAGTCTATAAAACATCCGGGCAGTTCCCCGAGTTCATTTTGAGGAGCTTGTCTTGTTCTACATAAGGTGCTTTCCCAGTGAAGATCAGGAACCTGGTTTGGAGTTCCTGGGCTCTCTCGATCGGGAACTTTTGTAGTTCCTGCCCATTTTGGTGTGTCATTTTCCACTGCGCAACAGTAACTGTGACCTTCATGCTAAATAAGCACAAAACGTTCATAGGTAAAACTTCCTATGTAACTTTATTCACAATGAGACTACACTGGAACCCCAAAACAATGGAGGATGAACAAGTCATTTTGGTAGTAATTGGGGGGGAGAGGGGGGGTGAGGAGATTGATACGGGACAAATCACATCCCATATTGGTCCAAAACAGGACACAGGATTTTATGTACATGGCCAGTGACATGTTTATAATTCATCATTAAATCTGGCCGGCAGATCGATCTTTCATATTCCACAAATTATAAATAAAGTGTAACTTTATCAGTGCCAGCAAGTTTCACTGCAAGAACTGGCGAGAGACAAAATATATAAAATATATAATAAACTAAATATATCGGTTATCAGTATCAGTCAAAATTTCTGTATAGGTGCATCACTATCAAAAACAAAAGGAAAGCCAGAGCACAAAAGAGAAGACCTTTTATGATGAATTGTGGAGATCAGACTTTCCAATGCAGAAATATGAAGACCCACACAAAACAAATTCACAAATATGCAGAAACGTATTCAATTGTAATTAAAATATACAAATAATTCCATCCACTACATTTATCCTCCGCCGTGTTTTTCTCCTTTCCCGCTTTTCTGCGTATCTTGTAAGCTGGAGCTGGTATCTGTGATCAACCGATCAGCATGTGTATTGCGATAAGCTCCGCCCCAGCAGTTCCCGACCAAACGGAAAGTACCTACCCCAGAGTAGGAAGTTAAAAAAGGACAAAGAACCACCTCCTTGGAGCTACAATTAAGCTGAGTTTTTGTACTGGGAACGTGACAGAAGCCCCAGGAAAAAGTTCCCGCAGTTAGTGGGAAAGAGCCTTTAGATGGCTTTATCACCAGAGTGTGAAATATTAACCTACACCCCCACATTACTGGTAATACACAATGCTACATGTTAAAGCGTAGATATCCTACAAGGGGAGTGCTGTGTATATCGTATCCTTGTCAGGACTCATTTCTTCTCTGAGTGCACTGGCTGCCAAACCACACCTGGGGAAATGCAAATGCATTATTATTAAAAAGCCTGCAGCAGAACTTAGTCCATTAGAGTATTTTGGGAGCCAGAGAACCATCTAAACTGCAAAGTCACAAATGAAGGTAAGCATCATGGGCAGACAAAGAGAAAGATGCTACTTATGTGAAAGCTTACACTCTACCTCAAATGGCGAACAATAATAGAGCAAGGTAGATCTAGGTATTGCATTTAATGAGGAGACCCAGAGTGAAGGGTAGCATGTCATTGGGAGGACTGAAGCACAAATGAGGTGTTACTCCCCAGTCTTTTTGTCAAATTTCTAGCTGTTCGGCACAGTGTAGCCAGAAACCTCTCTACTGCTGTGAGCTACAGTTGTGTCCAAACCTACAAAAGCCGAAGTAATTTGCATGCAGCCAATCTGTGCTCGGCAGTAACGTCACGCTCCTGTTCATTAGGAGTATAGCAACAAGGACCCTTGTGACTTAAATACGTTTTTTTGCTCCCTCCCAGCTCCTTACCAAACAGTTCACAGGGAGCAAAAACGTAGATGACCTGGCTGTCCGCGAGGACCGGTTTGAGAAACACTGCGCAAACGGGTCAAGTGAAACCAGGAGAGATAAGACGGGGAGGAGTCAGGGACTAGAAAGAGATGGGCAGGTGTCACGTGCCGGGCTTCAGAGTAGGGTGACCACCTAATCCATGTCAGAAGGGACGCTATGGGCTACAGCAGGGTTTGTAAACTACCATTTCATCCATTAGGTGGTCACCCTACTCCAGAGGGAGACGCATTTGAGGAGTCAGAGGTCATCTGACTGTGCGTCACAAGGGCTTCGGTGAGGCTCTTCATGTCGGGTTGTGAGCTCACAGACGGCGGAGGTGGAACACAGAGGTGCCGTGGCTCGCGTTACTCAACGCGCTTATCCACGGAATCCAACCCTGGATTGTGTTCAGGCAGGGAGGCTCCCTAGACCAGAGCGAGTGTGCAGTACTCTGCAGTTGGCGATGCGTCTGTCTTCTCTAATGCTTGACGGTCGGGATGATTCACACCAAGGGTGGGACCAACTGCTATAATTTCTGCATAAGCAGTCAGCTCAAGCCGCAAAGCACAATTAACAGCATCATCTAGAATGCATAGTGAAGCCTGTACCACACTAATGAGCCACTTAGCTTTAGAGAGGTACCATGCGAGGCTCTTGACTTGATTAATCAGCGGCCTCAGCCAGAGCAGCCACCATCCCCACATCCCCAGTTGCAAAGCACTCCCACAAAATACCAGCCCCCCCCCCCCACTCTAAACTCATTTTATAATTTGGCAACAGGACATAAAATGACGGAAATAAATGCAGCGCCGGTGACGCACTGAGGAGAGGGTCTGCTGACAGCTTTAGTGCATGGTCGCAGGAGGCAGACGCCAGAGTCACAACTAAATTTCCATTAGCCCTAAACAGGGGGGGGGGGGGGCATTAAGCGGCATGTGCCTCCCAAATGCACAGCTGTTTGTCTGTCTCCTTTTACAGGAACTCAGAATGCGTCGCTTCCTGCACAACATTTACGCTGGAAAAAGACAGGACTCTTTATTTCCTCAGGAGCTTTAAGTATATACTATAAGTATATACTATATTATTAGCGCACTGAGAGCACGTTAAGCAATTGTAAATGACACCTCCTGTTTGGCTTTGCCCACGTGATCCATTTGACCCGAAGTTTTGTAAATATTATAAAATGATAAAATGCTATGCTAGTCCAACTTTTACCTGAAGTATTTTCATGATTGAGAACAACATTAAATTTTGCATTTAAGGGATGCACAATAGAACTTCACAGTAAATGTGCAAAAAGTGCCTTTTATCACTTCTTACTGTTCTGTAGTGGCATGCCAAATAGCATTTCTATAATTTAAAACCTGACAATGTGTTACAAGGATCTGAACACCTGACAATGCAATATGTTTTTTTAAATATCTGTACAAAACAGTGAATATAGGGGGGTTGTGCAGTCTTCATACTATGCTTTGGTGGAGATTACACTATGAATTTTGTTATTATAGAGAACAGCCAAAATTTTGTGGATACTATTGATATGCGGTCTTTTCTCTAAGATCTATGTCCTAATTACTAGAGCTGGTCGTGCAGCAAAAGTAATTTAAGCACAGCTGTATTTCATGCCCTAGACGGCTGTGCCCTTCCAAGACCAATGACAGACTATAGGGGGACCAATAAACTGTAAAACTGCGGCATGATAGGCCACTCCTTCTATGATGTCACAGCAAAAACTCAGAGGAAGTGATATGGCAGAGGGAAGGGAGGGGGCAGCGGAAGGCGGAGACAAAAGAATGATTAAGCGATCGTCATAAATGGAGAGAGAGTAATGTAGCATGAGAAACAAGTCAGGAACAAAAGAGGCAAGATAAAAAGCAGATATTGGCACAATAATTATTTGGTGACCCTCTATTAATTTGCAGTACCCTGCAATATGGACTGGCAGTCGATCCTCCGTACCATTATCGAGAATAAGGTTTATTTGAATCAAAATGCTTGTTGTGGGATAAAAAAGAGCGTCTGAGAAAAGAAGAGGTGGAGGACTGTACAGCAAGAGGAGGTCAGACGGAGGCAGGAGACAGGATGGAGAGACAGGCAGAGAATGAGGAAAAGAATGAATGAAAAAGGGGAGAGAGGAGAAGAGAGACATAGTGAGAGTGAGGGAGAGGCAGGTGGTTAGACGGACACTCTGCCCAGTGCGGGAAACTCTGTCGAGTGATGAATGTCGTGTCAGTGGTGAGCTGTCAGAACCCCAGCTGGGCGATGCTGAATGCAGATGCAGGAAATAATTCTCACGAAAAGCACTGGCGAACTCCTGCTCTGTGAAGTTCACACAAAGCCTGCACAGATAGTGAATACTACTTCCCAAATCCTGCTTGGCATTCCGTACATGACTCCAAGCCGCTATGCTAAATTTGAACTTTGCAATCAATCTGCATCTGAGTCGCAGTGGGGTTTAAATACTTGCAAATATTGTGACGCATGTGACAGGAGGCCCCTGATGAGCTATTTAATTTGGTTTTAGTCTGTGAAGGGAAGGACAGTTAATTGGCTGAAGGTGTCCTCAAAGTTGTCCATAGCTCACAGCTCCAGCAAACGCTGGCACCCGGGTGTCAATCACGATGGTCATGCCAACCTCCTGTTGGTCCAGGGAAGAAGAGAAGAGTGAGTATGTCATGCATGACATAGAATAAGCAATGAATAAGCAATACGTTT
This sequence comes from Hippopotamyrus pictus, assembly GCA_026781145.1. Classification (NCBI taxonomy): domain Eukaryota; kingdom Metazoa; phylum Chordata; class Actinopteri; order Osteoglossiformes; family Mormyridae; genus Hippopotamyrus; species Hippopotamyrus pictus. Next base: position 17,488,825 of record JAODLC010000015.1, on the reverse strand, counting down.
ATGTTTAACCTGTGGCGGCTTGCAGTTTGACTGTTGCATAACCTTAGCACTGGGTACCAGCACACATGCGGGTCTTTGCAGCACACATGCGGGTCTTCATGCGGGTCTTTGTATCTCAGTGTTCCTTTGCAGTGTGGGGTTTCCCAGCCTTGATCTGATCTTCACAGACTCTGTGGAATACAGATTTGTCTCAGATCAAACTGTGCGTTAATTTGGCATAATTGAAATCTTAGGCCACATTGCAGCTGATACCATATGAATTAGAAGAGGTTAAAATCAACACATTTCTCAACAAATACTGAGGCATGGGTGTAAAGTATGGGGGGGGGGCTGAACTTTATTCTCTTTAAATGTCTCCTTGAGGCTAAAAATTTCTAATTTTTACTTGCTTAACTGTCCTAAATCTGCAAGTAGCCATTAATTAATTAATTAATTTCAATTCAATTAGCTGAATTCAGCCAGTAAAGCATTTATTTGTATTTAACTCGCTTTATATTTTTTAAAATTTATTATTTTTACTATTACATTCCAAACATACATATCACAAAAAACTTGAATAAAATAAAGTCTACTAATCAGAACATAGATCTTAGAGAAAAGGCCCTCATATCAATAATATCTCCCCAAAACCATCCATTCATTTTCCAAACCACTTACCCTTTTTGGGTTGTGGGGGGCCCAGATCCTATCCCGGAAGCTACAGGCACAAGGTGGGGAACAACCCAGGATAGGGGGCCAGCCCATTGCACAGCATACTCACACATCATTCACCGCTATGGGCAATTTAGTTACTCCAATCAGCCTCAGCATGTCTTTGGACTGTGGGGGGGGAACTGGAGTACCCAGAGGAAATCCCATGACAACATGCAAACTCCCCACACATGTGACCAAGGCAGAGACTTGAACCCAGGTAAATGGATTGCATTTATATACAAGTACTCAAAGTGCTTCACAATACATGCCTCACATTTACCCATCCATACCACACATTCACACACCGGTGGTGGAGGCTGCCATGCAAGGCAGGAACCAGAGGAACCAGAGGAACCAGGTCTAGAACCTGCAACCCTCTAGTTGCTGAACCACCTTCCCCCAGAGGTGTGAGGCACAAGTGTTAACAGCTGCACCACCCATAACCACAACTGGCTTATGGTCAAAGTTTGTGAAACCAGATAACACAACAGTTTAAAAAAAAGACTGATCATCGTCCAAAATTCTGCAGCTCTTTTCTACTTTTCCATATACTTGGTTTGATTTTAAGATGAGTCATTTGCTTCAGTTTCTCTTTGGACACATTTGTGCAATGATTAAGCTGAAAAGTGAAACTGGTGAAACACAGTTGGGTTTGCGATGGAAGAATCAGCTGTCACGTGACTGAACCAATCAGCTCTGAAAAAGAACGCAATTATCATCATTTTAAACTGAAGGTACTTTAGGAAAATTCCTGACTCATGTTTAATAATACTTATCCTTCAAGACCAGCAACTGCCAGTTCAAGCTAATGCAGTAGAAAGCATCCATAATTCTTACACCAACCATTATAATGCAGTATGGATGCTTTGTAAAGCACTATGAAGGTATCTACTGTGCATTATAGATGACAGCTTAATTGGAGCTTTTGAAGTATTGTAATCAACACTGTAGTTCCTTATGGCTAGCAACAGAAGATGCTGTAATGCTTTATTAATTCTTATACCAACCATTATAATGCATTATGTAGGGATCTATAGAGCATTATAGAAGAAAGCTTCATTAGAGCTTATGAAGTATTATAATCAACGCTATAATTCCTTATGTCAATAGAAGATGCTGTACTGCTTTACACCGACCATTATATTGCATTATAGATTCTTTGTAATACATTACGGAGGTGTTTATAATGCATTATAGATGAGAGCTTTGAGTGAAATGTTACTAGACTAATATTTCAAGCACTGTGTCTTGGGAGGGTCTGTGTTTATTGGTTGGTGGTGCTGCCTATAGTGTAAAACACTTGTAAATAAGATAATAAGCATGCAAACATTTCATTTTTTTTTTTTTTATGCAGCAGCAACTACTACATTTGCAATAAAGCAGTTTGCATCAAGCTTATTTTATTTTATGACAATCACCTTTCAGAAACCCCAATAGTATGTTACTTGCTAATTAAAGTACCCTTGTTATCATTCATACTAGGAAGTCAGAAGACAGCTGAGACACAGTTGGCATTAATTAACAGTAGAAAAGCATAATGGGCTCGAAATTTGGTATTTCTGTATCCTAAATTAATTCTGGCTGACAGGACGAAGAAGACAAGTTAGCTTTGGAAACTAATTTAGCTCATATTGGAACTGCATCATTGGAGATAACCAATAGAGAATTATATCTGACGCAAGGTAACATTTTTACCTTTGTTCGATCAAATGAATTCTTTCAATACATAATTTTGAGACATTTGTTGTTAGCCAAGCTTTCTCCAAGCAAGGCTCACAGCGTTATGCAGCTACAAATCAAGGAAAACTTGATTTAAAAGGACTAACTTCTAACCAAGTGGAGGAGTTTAAGTATCTCGGGGTCTTGTTCACGAGTGGGGGGATGATGGAGCGGGAGATCGACAGGCGGA